>JAZHFQ010000726.1:1200000-1800000 GCA_038387885.1 Spodoptera picta
AACTTCGATTACAGATTAAATAATTGCAGTATTACAAAGTCGACAATCATGAAAGACATGGGAGTCACATTTGACCAAAAACTAACTTTCCATGACCATATAACCACTATAGCAAAGCAATCCTTTCAAAGGTTAGGTTTTGTTTTACGTAATTGTCGTGATTTTCGCACCGCTCATGCCATTAAGATCATATTTAAGGCTCTGGTTCGTAGTAAGTTGGAAACCAGCTCGTGTGTGTGGAATCCTCACGAAAGTACCTACGCCCTACTCTTAGAGAAAGTTCAAAAAGCTTTTCTTAGGAATTTGTACAAGCGAATGCACGGTTACTATCCCTACCTCTATCCGACAAAATTTTTATTGGACTACCCAAATTGGATATAACTCACTAGAGGTAAGGAGAGCAAGAAACCAACTTGTAGTAGCCTGTAAAACCCTCCGTGGCGCTATTGACGCTCCGGACATACTGGAGTCACTATCACGTTTTTACGTTCCAGACAATTACTGCCGGGGTAAAAAGCACAGATTGTTTGCCGTGCCCTCATGTCGTACCGTAGCACGTGCTAAAGCACCGATTCCTCGCACTCTGGCCGCGCTCAATGGTCTCTTGGATTCCAATCCAACTAGTGATCTGTTTGCGGACGGATGGAAGGAAATTTTATCGGAATGCCTGAAGTACTGCGAGAGGAACTTATGAATGCTACCATTTTTTAAATAAGTTTTACTCTTCTGGTTCGTTGTGTATGTTTTGTTCTAGTTTTATTATTTCATCGTTTATTTTATTAATGTGTCCAGTTACTTTAATTGGTTTTTGTTATCAACCGTTGTGACTGTAATAAATAAATAAATAAATACCTGATTTGTATTTTGTTTTCCAATTTATAAAGGTAAAGGTAAACATATAGGCTAAACTTAGTTATAGCTAATACTTGGTGACAACAAACGCTAATTCACGAAGAGCATCACCAATTCCGCCATATCTTTACGCGTTCATATTCTAAAATCTGATGGGTATCAAGACCTAAGATGCAAAAGTCCACCTACAGTACCAAGCGTCGCATCCGATATCAGAATTCAGCAGTAGGGGGCATTTCCTCCAGCTGTATTCTGGTGTCGTCACAGCGAAGTCCACCCAGAGGATAGAGTAGCATTATGCCCTGTATACGTTGACCACCGCCGTGTCTTCAGGGAAGTGATCGACGACGATAATCTTCCACGTTCAGCTTAGGTTCTGGCTGTGGTGCGGAGCGAGGGAAACTGGAAAACATCTCTTTCTGCGAAACAGTCATAGTAGCAAGAACAGATCGCCGCCCAGAACCAGACCTGTACCTGTAAGGTGCGTGGCGTTATGCGCGTGCTTCAAAGTGCAGATCAGACAGCCTTAGATCGAGATGGCTCAGTGGGACAGATGCCCGACCACTATGAATGGAACTAGTGGGTCACCGGGGCTTCGGCTTGAAGCAGAATTAGGAACGTGTTGGTTTTAAGCCAGTAAGAGTCCCCCAGGTGGAAAACGCAATGCATGATTTTTACCCTCAAAAAAAATATAGGCGCGTCACATCAAATTGATTTAGCCATTTTCCGCAGAGATTTAGTTAATATCTGTTACGACACGCAGTTCGTTATAAAAAAACTGTGATATCAATGCAAATAATGCGTTAGAACCATATGTGTCGAAAACAGTTACTACTTCGAAAAGTACTACCTACACATGAGCCCATTGTCCCCAATCAAGGACGGCATTTTTTTAATACTTCTAAATATATATTTCGATTTTTTTTGCTGATATTAGTTTGTGGGCGTCATATCATTGAGTTAATAAAGTTTTTTTTATTAAATTATGTGTAGTTTGCATTTGGTCCCAAATGGGTTAAAAGTTTGAGCAAAACTAATAAATAAAACAGTTTTCCTACTACTACGCGTAGGAGTTATTTTCATCTGACTCAAATAGTTTGAGTAAATAATTGATGAAGTTTCTTTTATTTTCTCAGAGAACAAGCTATCGCTAAAAATCGTTAGAGTTACGAAAAATCCGTGTCCATACTTTCATTCTACTGTAATTACATTCATTCACAGATTTAATAAACGTCATATCAGTCAGTCATTCTTGTCATTCGTTCGTTGTCAGTTGTTGGGCGTTGATCAGTCATCATTACAATTATTTGTTTTTATATTTAAAAATCTAAAAGTTTTGAATGGTAAACTATTCAATTACATATTTTATAGTGTATGTGATAAACAGAAATAACGTATAACATTTCATTTAATTGGATAACACAACTAGATTGGTAAGTAGGTTTGTGCACAACTTCGACTTTACACAATTTATAAAATTCAAATAATGGTATTATCAAACAATGTATTATAAACATTATTATAATTAACAGCATTGATTCAGAAAATATTTGAAATAACTCCAGTTGTATAGACAGTGTAAACAGCTTAAAAACCTCTTCAAATGATTTAACTATATAATAATAATTTATGTGTGTACCTAACAACCGTATCCTATACAGCTTCCTTTGGGCGTCCCCTCTTTGAGGAGTGGCTTGAGAGACGCTACGGCGTCCTCACCTACCGCCTGACGCAGGTCCTCACCGGACATGGGAGTTTCGGGAGGTACCTGTGTCTGATGAGGCGGGAGGAAACGCCCGGGTGTCATCACTGCGAGGACCGCCCTGAGGACACGGTGGAACACACGGTGGGAGAATGCCCTGCGTGGGCTGAGCGCCGCCGTGCCCTTAGGGAAGTGATCGGCGATGGCGACCTCTCGCGTCCGGGCCTAGTGCAGGCCATGATGCGGAGCGAGGGGGATTGGGATGCCGTCTCCTCCTTTTGCGAAGCAGTCATGCTAGCTAAGGAGGAGGCGGGACGCGTGAGGCAGCGAAGCGCTGCCTCCTCGCAACCCAGCCATCGCGAAGGACACACCGGGCGTCGGGGATCGCGGGACGATCTCCGGCCACCGTAAGCGCGGGCCTGCGGACGGCGAGCATGGGTGGCTCCCCGTCCGACCAGAAACAGACCCGAGCGTACGGCGCGTCGCGTCCCGCGCGCGCCTCAAAGAGCCATCAGACCACCACAGATGGGGCCCAATAGGGCCGATGCCGATTCGGAGTCGCGGAGAACCTAACGGGTAACCGGGGCTCCGACTCGACGTGCAGGAGAAGGAACGGGGTGGTTTTTAGTCAGTAAGAGTCTGAAACTCCCTCCCGCCTCACCCAGGCGGGAGCAGTCATTCGATGATTTTCCCCCCTTAAAAAAAAAAAATACAGCTTCCTTACTAGCAAAAAACCTAAAAATATAGTAGAAATAGCAGATTACCCTTATAATCTTGGAAACTGAACACAAATCTCAATCAAATTTTGTTTTATTCGTTATAGAAGACAACCATTAAAACAAGCAGATACGTCCCATAATCCTCATTCAGACAGGTTACAGTTGAATTATTATAGTTTGTGATTTGTGGTAGTAGAAAAATAAAATTTTTAAAGTAAAACTGCTATAGTTTTCCAAGAAATTGAGGATAATTTATGTAAGTACAGTAAAGTCGACTGATTACAGATAATAAGTTTTATTATTTCACCCGTTGATATCCATGTCCTAAATTTGGTCATACAAAAGTATTCTCTAAACATTAGAAATAAGGTCTATAATGTAATGTAATATTAGTGGAAAGCGGTCACCGGTGACCACTTGGTGATTTATGGGTTAAAATCTTTTCTGTACCTACATAAATTATCCTCAATTTCTTGGAATATTTTTTAATAGACATTAATTGCTAGATAGTAATAGTTATTCATTTGTACCTAGGTATTTAAAATAACTATTATTATATTATCATTTTCAGTCTAAAGAAAGTATTTGATATCTCCTTTGTCTATTATATTAATTGTTAGTGTGTTATTATCTTAGTATTTATTTCAATACTTAGTGGTAGGTAATAGGTACCACATTGTGATAAAAGAAAACTATAACTATATATTTATGTACCTTTAATTCACTAAGATTATATGTATAATAATATTTATTTATATATAGATATATAATAATTCTAGAAAGGAGTTGATTAATCATTTCCAAAAATAAAATTGTAGTGGAAAATAAAAAATGTTAAATGTGGTTATGCATATTTATGAGTTCTCACAGTTAAAATGCGTGTGAACATTTTGGCATTGTGTTTCTGGGTGAATGTTATGCTGTGTATTACACACAGTCACACACTGGCTTCATTGACTGTATTGCGAAACTCTTACAGAGGTATACAGGTAGTTAGGTAGACTTACTATTCATCTCAGGTGTTTGACCTTGTATGTGGTGTAAAGTGACATACACATATATAGTTGTTACAAATTGCTCTGACATTGAATTTAACTAATTAACAAGTAAAGTACAAACGGTAAGTAATGCTTTTGGTGTGTACTTACTTAGTGAGCTTTGTTTTGTTAGATTGTACTGAACAAGAACTTATTGTACTTGTGCAAGTAACTTTATGAATGTTTCTTGTGTGTTTGTTGCCACAAATTTTTATCTGCTTATTTTTACAACAATTACAATTTTATATTATTACAATTATGTTGGTGATTTTAAACTTATAATATGAAATTATAAGCCCAGGTTTCCTCACGGTGTTTTCCTTCACCGTTTGTCAGTGGTATCCAGATAATCTTAGAAAGTACTTATAACTCGGAAAAAGTCACATTGGTACGCACGGCTACACATCGAGCTTTACACAACCAGTATAAACTGAACGTTAAATGTTCGGAAAGATGATGCGACGCGACACCAGGATAAACTGGTATTGTATAGATTGATGTGTAGCCGTGTGTACTTGCCATTGGTAGGTTTCGAACCCTCATGCATGAGAAGTGGGCATCTCTAACCTCCGGGCCACAACGACATGACAATGCAATGCATCATATACCTAACTAGCTTAGAAAGATCCAACCCATAAACCCGCTACCACCCGCTACGCCGCTTGCCGCGCAACGTGCTGGGCCCGTGCCCCGAGCGCCCTTGTAGTAAAGACGGAGTGCCGTCTTTACCTTCCGTCTGTAGCTACCCGCTACCCGTCTTTAGGCAGTAGCCTACAACAACAAAGTAATGAACAGTGTATAAATTTTTCTTATTAGGTTTTGTACACCCATTTTTTTCGTATTTATTAGTAGTCAAGTAGATAACTTGCCGTTTCCCACGATCCACGATAAGCATATGTTTCAGAACTGACGACGGGTCTTTCTGCAGTGGCGTAGCGTATCTTGGCGGGGCCCCGTATTAAAATTTATTTGGGGGCCCTTATGAAAGGTAAATATTTCTCAGAAGACATTTTTTTTATGTAATATTATAACATTTTTTTATGTAATATTATAACATTTTTTTACATAATATTGTAACTTGGGCAGAGGCCCAAATTATCGGATAATGATTACTTTAGTTTTTCCAAAGTTTCTACTATAGAATAGATTTTCCAATTATATAGTTTTATGTATATCATGGTTTCTGCCAACCTTTGAACGTATGTATTTTGTGATTACTGAAATAAAATATTAATTGAGAAGTTTTTATATTCTTGCTTACACACGTTGGAGGCCCCCGTAGTCCGGGGGCCCCATATAATTGATACGGCAGATACGGCGCTAGCTACGCCCCTGTCTTTCTGCGAATAGCTTTAAACTCCAAAAAGGATGCCATACACGCTAGGTTTTGCATGATGGTTTTAGCCGTGCATGCATAACCGACAGGCAAGCCCTAGGGTGTATGTGATTGGGCTCGCTGCCATCGCAGCGGTAAGTCCCCTCTTTGAGGAGTGGCTTGAGAGACGCTACGGCGTCCTCACCTACCGCCTGACGCAGGTCCTCACCGGACATGGAAGTTTCGGGAGGTACCTGTGTCTGATGGGGCGGGAGGAAACGCCCGGGTGTCATCACTGCGAGGACCGCCCTGAGGACACGGTGGAACACACGGTGGGAGAATGCCCTTCGTGGGCTGAGCACCGCCGTGTCCTCAGGGAAGTGATCGGCGATGGCGACCTCTCGCGTCCGGGCCTAGTGCAGGCCATGATGCGGAGCGAGGGGGACTGGGATGCCGTCTCCTCCTTTTGCGAAGCAGTGATGCTAGCTAAGGAGGAGGCGGGACGCGTGAGGCAGCGAAGCGCTGCCTCCTCGCAACCCAGCCATCGCGAAGGACACACCGGGCGTCGGGGATCGCGAGACGATCTCCGGCCACCGTAAGCGCGGGCCTGCGGACGGCGAGCATGGGTGGCTCCCCGTCCGACCAGAAACAGACCCGAGCGTACGGCGCGTCGCGTTCCGCGCGCGCCTCAAAGAGCCATCAGACCACCACAGATGGGGCCCAATACGGCCGATGCCGATTCGGAGTCGCGGAGAACCTAACGGGTAACCGGGGCTCCGGCTCGACGTGCAGGAGAAGGAACGGGGTGGTTTTTAGTCAGTAAGAGTCTGACACTCCCTCCCGCCTCACCCAGGCGGGAGAAGTCATTCGATGATTTTCCCCCCTTAAAAAAAAAAAAAAAAAAAGGGTGTATGTGATTCAGTTATCGGTAGTATGAAACTTGGTTATGCTTGTCGGTTTTGCATGCAAAGTTATAACCATTATGCAAAACCTAACGTGTATGGCCTCCTTAAAGTTAATGATTAAAATAGTCTCTATCTACCTAGTATGATCTTTCGAATGTGGAATAACTCTGATTAGCAAGAATTAACATTGATTTTTATAATAACTATCGTAAGACATAGGTACTAAATTAACTAAAAATCAGTAGCGATGTCGCGCAGGCTTCGCGCAAGACATCGCCGCGACTGCGCACGTTGCTCATGAGCTCATGAACCCCTCTGTGTGAAAACTAGTAGAGCTTACATACATACATAACATCACGCCTTTTATCCCCGAAGGGGTAGGCAGAGGTGCACATTCTACCACAGTACAATGTAACACCCACTTTTCACTAGTTGTTATGAGTCCCATGTAATAGGGGGTGAGCCTATTGCCACATACCGGGCACATTTCCAGACTCCGTGCTACTACTGAGAATTTTAAAAAACCCAGTAATTCTTTGCCAGACCCGGGAATCGAACCCAAGACCCCTTGCCCGGCAGTCGCACTTGCGAATACTCGGCCAACGAGGCAGTCTAATAGAGCTTTTCTCAGTATATTCACGTGATGAACCCGCGATTTTTAGTGAATTAACATTGAGTCTGCCGAAGTAAAGCACTTCATTCATAACCGTGTTCTCAATATTATTTTATGGGTATAGTTTAGAAGATTTAATTGCGCTAATGACGGTATCTGCCGGCTTACCTACGTACTTGTATACTTGCTCTACGAATAGAGCTTCGGTGAGCACATTTTATGGAGCTAAGTATAGTGTATCTTAAGACTTAACGGGTTGCCGGGGCTCTGACTTGAAGTGCAGAAGTAGGAACGGGGTGGTTTTTAGTCAGTAAGTCTGACACTCCCCCTCATCTTACCTGGGCGGGAGAAGTTATTGGATGATTTGATTTTCACCCCTAAGTTAAAAAACAATAGTAAGGTGCATTTTTTGCACAGAAATACTCAGAAATAGACACTTACTATACAAGCAAGTTACTTGTGTGGCGGTTCCATTTATTTTAAATATTTAGCTAGTTACTTCATTTCTTAATCTTGATCTTGTACTGCTATTTAACTGAGTCTGTTAAATAGTGTTGAGAGTAATTTTAGTAAACCACAGTCCATTCACCTGTGTAAAATTAACTGTTGAAAAAATGGCATTACAATGATGACACATCGACATCGCGTCGTGTCTGCATGTAATACAAGAAAAGTCTCGGCAATAATAAGTCTATTAACCTATTTTATTCATCGACCTTAATTGATGCAGTGTCAAAAACATCGCTCGATTTGTGCATTGTGCAGTAACTATACAACTAGAGTGCAGTTGATTGAACATTTGAAACAATCGACTGAACTCTTATCACACTTGATAGATCGAAACCCTATGACAATTGATATTATCATATAATATGATAATATTTTTGCCTATTAGATCTAAACTTTGCACCGTAGCATAAGTTTCTGTTGGGTACTGTATACGTAATAATTTTGTACTTACCTACTATATACGATTGGAAAATAAGTCAGTTTTCAAAAGTACCAAATTTATCGATGTAATGTTATTGTAATCGTACCTATTTATTCTTGAAAATTTTTTGGAACTTACAAGAAGTTTTGTTTGTTACTCACGGAATTCTTAATCTGTGATTCATTAATGTATTGTAACCTTTCATTATTTTGTTACAGAGACAATGAAGAATAGAAGTATGGCCGGTAATTGTGGCATTGGCGTGTTTGTCATTGCCCTTGTTACTGTGGCATTGGCATTCGGTACGCCCAGCTGGTTGGTCAGCGACTCCAGAATAAGAGGCGCCAAATTAGATAGGTTGGACATGGACACATATTAATACGGAAACATAAATAAATTTGCAGTTTTTTTTTGTAAGATAAGATTTTTGGAAACTTGAATTGTTTAAAACTAGGAGGGGAGGGACTAGCGAACGCCACGAATATATTTTCTATGGATAATATTAACAATGTAGATTTTATTTTGTCTTTTAGATTAGGATTATGGAGTCACTGCTTCAGATCGCTGCCAGATCCTCTCGACCAATACCAAAGACGATTCTTCGTTGGATGTCGTTGGGTGTACGATCCTTTCACCACGGGATATGACAAGATCCGTGGATATTTACTCCCTGGTCAGTCATATTTCTTTACATTATTAATTTATACGAGCGATGTTCCGTAACGACGTTAAATAACTAGTTAAAATTAGCAAAAAGCAATTTCTGTAACCTCATGAACCAAAAAAGTAAGGTTTTTTGTCAATATTTAATAGACGTTTGTTCAGCAAACTATATTCTTAATAATATATTTTTTGCAGGTTTCATGATAGCGACACAGTTTTTCTTCACATTGTGTCTGCTGGGAGTTTTGATATCTACAATACTGGTGTTGATGTTCTTCTTATGTTGCGGACCTGACCAAAACAGATTTGTGACTTTGATCAAGAGTATTGGATATATTATGTTAGCTGCAGGTGAGATAAACTGTGCCTAAATTTAATATTGCGAAATATTTATTACCACTAAATACAAACAACTTATTTTTAACCGACTTCCCACACAAAGACCGGGCAGGTAATTTTTATTATATATCTACGGCCTGCTCATGTACCTATTCGACTAGGTTCCCATAATCATAAGCACCTTATAACCGCGATATTTAATATATAAAATTGTCGTGTCACAGTTTTCGTTGCCATACTCCTCCGAAACGGCTTGACTGATTTTGATGATTTTTTTTGTGCTTATCCGGTATCTATGAGAATCGGCCAACACCTATTTTTCATCCCTCTAAATGTTAGGGGTACTCTACCCCTAAATTTTTTTCGAGATTGCGCGTACGAAGTCGCTGGCAGAAGCTAGTTATTATACAAAAACTATTTGATTTTAGGTATATGTGGAGTCATTGCAGTTATAGTGTTTGCATCATTGGGAAACACAGATGGTTGGATGCCAGATCACCCCAACAATTATCTAGGTAAACAACCATACAACATACATATGTTGAAGTCAAAATATGGCTTTCGTACTTGGCACCTAGCATTCCTCTTTGTCACCACCATGACAAGTACACATATTAGCGAAATATAATATGTATATATCTTTACCTTTGCAAACTCTTTAACTCATACTCATATCCATGGATTTATTTCTACATCTATAGTACATACATAACATCACGCCTTATCCATTCAGATGTACACTTTACGGCACTTAATGCCACTGTACAATGTAGCGCCCACTTTTCACTATTTATGTTACGAGTCCCATGTAATAGGGGGTGAGCCTATTGACATACACCGGGCACATTTCCAGACTCCGTGCTACTACTGAGGTTTTTTTAATACTTTGCCGAATCGAACCCGAGACCCCTTGTCCGGCAGTCGCACTTGCGACCACTCGGCTTACGAGGCAGTCATCTATAGTATCTGTACTACTATAATGGTCCAAAAATAATAATGATCAATTTTTGTTTTTTTATAGGCTGGTCCTTTGGTTTGGGTGTCGTCGGTTCCGTGGCGTGTTTAGTTACCTCTGCTCTATTTCTGACCGAGTCAAACATCCAAGCAAAGAAACGTAACAAGATGAAAGAATCTCAAGCTCGATTTGAGTTGGAGTACGAAACGAAAGCATAACATTAAACAAAAATCACTTAGTTTTACTTTAATGTTAATTAAATAGGTATATGAACATTGTTTAATGTATAACACCAGGGTTTGAAGCCTCGATTACGATTACAACAAAAATTGATCGCTATATCACAAAAATTCACAACTTTAATACAAATGTATAAGGTTGAAAATTCATTAAAGATATCAACGATTTCGAGACCTAATTTTGTCTTTATGACTTCTGAGTCTGCCGGCCCTGGTTTAGCTGTTTCTGACATTAACAGCTGAGCTACAGAACACATTAGGCAATGTTCATATCTCGAATTATGTTTAGATCTGAAGAACCATCCGTCCAAAATGGTCTGCGCAAAATCCAATACGATATGTATTTCTTTAATAATATTACCAGTATTTTGCTTTAGAAATACATAAACATAGTATAGTATGTATCTATGTTAGTTTACGTATTTTTTCTAGTTCAGTTTTTTTTGTAAGTTAACCAAATATGTGGACAAGACTTTTAATACATGGTCTGGATGTTTGAATGAATGCCAGATTATATTTAATGGACTACCTCCACTATTTTACGTTGCCGAAAATATTTTCTTTTAACATTACGTATGTTATTGAATATTGTAGAACTATGTGTAAAGATGAAAACTAGATTTATTGCTTATTCTAAGGGTAACTTATGCACATAAACTTTTAGAGCACTTTAAAAAACAAGTATATCATTGTTATAGTGTAAATGGTGTGTAGTAATGACTTTTAATAATGTGCCTTTAATATGTATTTGTTAAGTGAATTCCAGAGATATTTACAATGGAGCTGCATTTTTAAGTACTTGATATTATTATAAAAGACATGATTTATCAACGATGTACCTTTTTAAATACCGTCCATTTTTTGTGTTTTTATTTTAAGTAGTAAATAAGATTATTCATTTTTATATGTATGAAACAATTAACTGCCTTATCACAATAAAGTTTTTATTTTATTATTATTTTTTTTTTTCTACAACTCCAGCTTATATTTTTTGTATTAATAGGTGAATATTTTTCGCGAAATTACCTGTAACAATTATTAAATGTTTGCTCAGTACATTTTATATTTTAAAGATAAAGGTAAAGATAAAGACATTTATTTGCGTAAAAACATGGTATACAAAGATGTTATAGTTACAATATAATAGATCATCATGTTTTGCAAATTTTAACTTAAAACTTATTTTAACTAATTTACACTCGTAGTTATAAGTTATACCTCTATATTATTATTTATGTTCAAAAAATTCCTTAATGCTATAAAAATTATTTTCATTCAACCATACATATAATTTAATTTTAAATAGTCTGAGGTTAAGTGTTTTAATGTTATCGGCAATTTATTAAATATTCGGACACACATACTTAGGCAGCTTTTATTATATTTTGTTAACTTAGGAAACTCCTCTAGTCCTACTAGTGTGTGTGATGGTCGCGTCGATTTCTAGAACATACATCTTCTGCCGTTTTGAACAGTTCTTTATGTTTACGTACGAATATACACACTTCATATAGGTACAATGAGGGTAGGGGTAGCAAACCAAGCTTTTTAAATATTGACCGACATGATACATCAGGTGGAATCCCATATAAGGCTCGTTTTCTATTTAATACATAGAAAAAATGTTTAGTTAGTGCAAAAAATATGGTGTTGGTTCGTGATCATACGAATTCAACTTGTATAGAAAAAAAAAAACATTTCTATACTAATTCTAAGGATCCTTGTTCTAATTAAAGGAACTTAAATTTGAATGTAAACGACCAACAGGGTAATAGAGCAGTACCCTATTTTGACACGAAAACTTTAACGTCATTTTGTACAAAGATTGTCAACGTAAACGTCTCTAATGTCATTAGTGTCACATTTTGTTGATTTTGTTAGCATAGCAGTTGAAAACGCTTGTTTTCCTTTTAATATTTAATCGTTATTGTGATACCAAATAGTTATTTGAAAAATATACTACAAAAACTGATAAAACATAATCGACACTATGACGGCCGCGGACAATGAGTATCCTAAGGCTTCAAGTAAGTAATATTTACATCGGGCACGCCCATACAATTTGGAATCTTGTTGGATTTAACAGTTTTGCTATGAATAAGTTTTATAATGTACATTGTGTATAAAAAGGTATTTATAAATAAGTATACAAATCGTAACTTATTTACAGATGCGACTCTCATCGGAGCCAGCCTAACGTACATCGCTGGCCTATTTCTTCTCCTATCGTTTGCCGGTCCCTATTGGATCGAGTCGTATCCAGAAATGTTTTCGAGTTTCAAACACATGGGTCTATGGGAGTACTGTTTCGACCGTTTTCGATTCCCTTCATACCAGTTTGACAAACTGTTTCATGGGTGCCATTACATCTTTAGTGAGGTAACTAACTATAGTTGAAACTATAAATAGGATAATTTTACAATATATATAATGCTGTTTTAAAATATGATAAGGAAATAAATATAATATTTATAGATTTATATCAATTAAACCACAGACCACAGTATTGTTAGTACAATTTTCTATTGATCATTGTTACTAACACAAAATGAACATGTTCTAGGAATTTTATGTGATTCGAGAATGGTTGCTTCCTGGATGGTTGATGGCAGTGCAGTCATTTGTGACCATGGCTTTGATATTGTCATTCTCATCTCAAGTGTTGCTAGCTTGTGTAATAGTGAGATGGCCGCTCCGCACTGTGCTGCGTTATGAATGGATCTTTGTCACTTCTGCTTTCATCATGGTGGCTATTGCAAGTAAGTCATCATTTAATTTAATTTTAGTATTAACTGGAACTTAGTCAATAATAACATTTTATAAATGTAAGTATTTAGGGCATGTCTCACAATGTCGGAATAGCTGCTATATATCAGAAACAAATCAATTAAGAATGTAATTTGTATGAACTATTGGTCATATAAGTTTATAGAGTACTTATGGAGGTGGTGAAACAGGTGAACTTAGACTTGCAACATTTTTGTTAACTTTGCACAAAAATTGGGACCTCCTGTTACTGTACAATGTACATTTTGTATAGTCATTATTGTCTTTTTACATTGCCTTTGTTAAAATGGATTTGATTGTAGTTTTAAAATGAAATTTACTAATGTATAACATCATTATCACACCTTTTTATCTCTGAAGGGGTAGGCAGAGGTGCATATTACGGCACCTAATGTCACTATACAATACAACACATACTTTTCACTACTTATGTTATGACGCCCAGGTAATAATAGGTCAGCCTATTACCATATATTGGGCGCAATCCAGGTCTCCGTGCTAGTACTGAGATGTTTAAAAACACACACATGCAACCACTCGGCCAACTAGGCAGTATTTACTAATGTGTAATTATATAAATTTTGTTGCAGGTGTGTTCCTATTCCTGGCAGTCGCCATATTTGGTGGGAACTGCTACCAACGTGACTGGCTGCTGTATCCTTCATTCAATGTTCTGTCATGGTCATATGCTTTTGCTGTGGTTGCCTTCATTTTGTTTGGTGAGGAAATATTCTTACTTCTGTTTTATTAAGGATGTGTCCTTATAGTTATTTCATTCTATAACTATATAACTTTTGCATGTATACATATAAGCAGAATATAAGTTAATTTATTTCTAAAAAACATTTTCTAAATTGAATGGAATAAGTAACTAATACATAATTATAGATTTTGTATTACCTGCTTGTCACAAACTTGACTAAAGAGTACTCATACTATTTTCTTGATTGTGTTATGTAATCACAACATGAAAACATAAAGGTCATAATACCATTTGATTACAGGAGCTGCAGCGATACTCCTGTACTTGGAATCCCGAAAGCTTTATGAACTGCGTTTGGAAGCAAAGAATTTGGTGGCTCAAATGCAACACAGTCAGCCTGAACATGCTCTGCATCAGTTGCGCGACCAGTTGCAGCAACAACGTCAAATGGGTTACATGTAAAATAACACTTGATTTCATACTTCTTCAATGTACTTGAAACACAAAGCTCTATATTGAATACAAAGTAGAACATATTTTTATGACTCCTTAGATAATTATTATTCGGATATATTATACTGTATCTTAGGCTCAGGCTGCACCTTGGTTTATTCCATTCGTGGAAGTCGTGGTTAACGGCACTGACCAGGAAACCGCAGGGATACACGTACCGTAACTACTACGGTATTAATCCAACAAATCTATTATGTATATGTGGCTGCCGCACTTTTGCAATATTTCACGGTTTATAAACCAGTCGCTGGAAAAACCGCTCATGTGTCTGTTTGTTTTCTTATTTGTCTTACAAATTCGCGCGGTTGAAAATCGCTCCGATTTAACTGTAGTGCGGCCGGGCCTCACTCAGCTTGTCTGGGGTGGGAAACAATTACACAGCTGCCAATAAAAATAAAGCTTGTAATAAGAGCTAGAATAAAAGATTACATAAGATTACTAAATCTTGTTATTTGTAATCTGCATTATTTTACTCTGGATTACTAATGAGGGAGTAATTGTAATCTTGTGTAAAAATGTATTTTATTAGATCTAAGCACTAAAAATTCACGAAACTCATAGAATCTCAAGAAAAGACAATTTTGTTTTGACGTTAGGTCTTACATATTTTACAGGATTTGTGTTCTAACGTAATTAGGCTAATTGGTTTTATTTCACTTTATGTACTTACATTATGTATTTTGCCCTCCATAAATAATCTCAAGCAATTTTTAAGGTATGAATTAAATTAGTAAGTAATTTGATTTGATATTTTATACACTAAGTTATTAATCATAATTCGCTTATTTTACAGTTTTAATTTGAGACTGAATATTTTTTCATTCTGTTGACTAACAGTTATTATTATTTTTAAGTCTTACTTAATATTAAGTATTGTATGTACAAGAATGACATTGTCTTAATTTTTTTCTGTTTATTAGTTTACGTATTATTTTTATTATTCTAGGATTCGTTTTTTACGTTTATGACAGTATCTGTTTTATCTAAATGTATTTTAATCTAATTAGTTATAATAAAGTTTTGATTCAACAAACACTTACTTGTACCTAATGAAATCAAATGAGTGCCTTGAAGAAAATTAATCTGTAAACAGTGCCTTCGTGTATTATTGTTAGTTAAAACAAATCCGTCCGAAAAATAATATCATTTGTATGCCATTCCAAGGATGAGCACTGATTGTATGTACTGATAATTTTAAATAAATAATATTTTACTGAACAAATGCATTTACTTCAATCTTCCTTTTTAATCTATGCAATTATTTTTTTCTTTAATCTTTATAGATTTTTATTCCTAAAACTAGTGAAATGGGTACAGGCGTTCATGAGATTTGCGCTTAGCAACACATGTAGCGATTCATTTTTATATCTTATACTATTATACATATAAAGCGGAAGAGTTGGTTATTTTGTTAGTCTGATTTGAATAATTCTTTGTGTTGTATAGTGCATTTATTGAGGATGGCTATAGGCTATAAAACATCACGGTACGACGAATAGGAGCTGAGCAGAGCGTGTGAAACCCCGCGGAAGTAGCTAGTTATAGATAAAATAGTCATTAGACAGGTATTTCTATAATACCTATAGGTGACAGCCGTCACGATTTAGTCTTATATTCTTTTTAACTAATGTTTAGTTGACATTCAGATTTATATCTCAAGTAATGTTTAATCGTTAAGATTCATTGATTAACTTACCAGGTTTCTGTAGACGTTGGCACACGTCGAGTACATGGTCAATAGTAGCCTGAGGCACATTGCCGTCGAGAACCACCAGAGGGGCATCGTGCAGGACATCGATATGCTTATTTACCTGTCGACAACATAACAATGACAACGTAACAACTAGCGAAGTCAAGCGTCATTCATTATTCCATCAAAGTAGGTCAATTGAAGCTTTTGTTCGATGACACATTACGCATACATATCTAAGCTACGTAACCTAAGAAACAAGTTCAAGTGTCTGTTATTCATCACAAGTACCGAATAGTTACTGTTATCAGGTAAGTACTATGGGATCTATAGGTACGTCCCCGCAGTGACAATTTTCAATATTTCATGAGGCAGCAATGTCACCATCAGAACCGCTATCATTCATGGCCCCAGTTTTACGTTAACGTTCCATCATAAAATAATATTCGGAGGGTACGAAGACACATAATTTTGTCGTAAAGGGAAAGCCTCTACGCAAATATTTCATTGCGTAGAAACGCCTTCACTATGTCGACATATTATTATACCTACTTGGCCCACGGCACTGGGCGGAAAACGTGGAAATACTTTATGTTCGCGTCAGTTCAAGTAGTCTGGAATCTATTTACATGACTGTTCAATATTTCTATTACCTACAAGTTTTTTTTAATTATACACTTTTGTATTTAATTATATACTTTTAAACACAACAAAATTAAAGGAGACTTTCAATTTCAATTATGATGATGACATGTTTCACATTGTTTCCTTTGCAGAAAGAAAGCACTTTAATGAATGTGGATAGCACTATCCATATTTACATTTAATTCTTTGATCGTGCTTAATAATCTAATAATCTAAATAAAAAACATTTGAGTTATGATATGCATGCAATTACCGACACGTAGTCGTATTGCTACGCGACGCGCGACGTAGTATGGTGGCGTAGCTTAGCGTAGCATAGCACTACGCCGCGACATGCAGCACTAGCTCACTCTAAGATTTACAATTATGCAGTAATTGAAAACAATGACTTTTGAGAAGTAATCCTGTTTAATAAATTAATTAAGTTCTTATTAACCATTTTTAGCTTTACAACTTATACATAGACATATCTAGATATCTACGCATTAAAGTATTTGTACGTACCAGGTCGATTGATATATTATTGTGTAAAGCCATGTCACCCAACCCGATCAGGCATTCACCTCGAGAGTCCATTACGGCAGCGTACGAAGGGGTACTAGCATTTTTTACGATACAATCTGCGAACGATAAGGAACACATTAGGGACTTATCTACATCACTATCTCAAATATTTGAAGAAACGTGTCTTCTTGGAAATGTACGTACTTGTTTGTTCAGAATAATGGAAGTATAGTACTGATGATATAACTACTGTAATTTATTGACATCAATACTATATTTCTTTGGACATTCTATTATCTACGGTGCTACGAGCTACGGCTGCGTAGGCTACGAATTTGACTACGAGGATTATTTTTTCAATTTGTTTGATTAAACCATTGAATCCTTGTTCCTTGTGTTACTACATTAGATTGTGGATCCGTTAAAAATCCGTTTTCCCATAAGCTCTTAGTAAATAATATCAGGACCATTTAGTAGCAATCCTGGAGCGATATTAGTTAAGTATTCTCCATCCGCATCATCTCCCACGGCAGTGAGGAGTTTGGTTCTGCCGCCGCGCAGTCTCCACAGAGCTTCTGCCATGTTGCGGGCCACGCCACCGCCGCTCTGCTCCGTAACACATGCGTGTGTACTGCCATCCAACTGAAATAATAGTTACCGTCATTTACCAAGAATCCATTATCATAAATATGCCTACTATGTAGGTGGAACTATGGCTGATATTTACTATACCTCCATATAAAATTATAATCTATCTTTTAATTCTTTTGGATTTTTTTCAAAGAAATATTGTGGTCTGCATGAAGTGTGAGTGTATAGATTGGGCAAGGTAAGAGTCTTAAAGAATGGTGCACCTACTGCTACTAATCATACAATAACCGATTGCGCTTCTTTTAGAACTACATAAGTTAAAGACAGAAAAAAGGATTTTGCCGCCAAAGTGAACTCTTGTTATTTTTTATTAAAATAAAAATCCATAACATAAAAAACAATCTGACGCAACTAAAATAACACAGGAGACAGACGAGTCACGAAAAATTTGCATCGCGGTCGTTGAAGTCCAAGTCATATGTAAAGTGGTTGCATGCAGGCATGTCCCACAGGTTGCAAGAAAATATTTCAAAATGTCCATGCGCTGGACGTAGCCTACTTACATTTTTCCATTGCACTGTATATTTTAGTATAATCTGTTACATAGTACTGTCAGACCAAAAGGAAGTGCTTTATTGCATGTGCATTTTAATTGCAGGGCAGTTCATGACGGGCCGGCATGGCGAGTAGCGTGGGTAGTTGTAACACAGTAGTGATGTGGCGCCGTTCGTCAACTGCATTTAAATGTCAACAAATAAATGTCGAGGTTATTCGAATTCGGATAATGGGATATGGATATATGGGTGATGTTCTCGAGGTTACTTATATTTTGAACAAGTGAAGACATTTACATGCCTTTGGTTCAGTAAGGATTAACAAGACGGTTATTTGTTTTAAAATGTTTGTTGTGCCGAGTGACGGGTACGATTACGTCACTAAAGCAGTGCATGTCGGCGGGCAGCAGGTGCGGCGGCGGCGGCGGCCGGCTGTCCGGTCAGTGGGCTAGCAAGCCCCGGGCGCATGCCGTTGACCGCATTGATGCTATCAGCGACCACCATGCTGCCGCTGCCCGCAGTACACCACTGCATTATGTGATCCATTTGTTTTTGCGCACAGATTTATGCTTCGCTAATGTTTTTACGTTTGAATTTTAACTTATTCAATTATATTTGTTGCTGCGGAATTTCCAGCTTTCCGTGTCGCATATATTTTCTTGACTGACATTGTTTCGTGTGAACTGTGAAGCAAATGGTTTTGAATATTTTTATGGCGGTTCAGGTGGATGAATGCCAGAACTGGTTGATTATTCAGATTTATGTGTAGATAGTTTACATTTTGATTGAAAGATTTAGAAAAGTTTTATTTGAGGTTCTAGAAATACATTTGAAAATACATTCGTGTTTTTGGAGGGTTCACGTCATGTAAATCACAGTTATATTGATAAACACACCGTGGACCGCCCACATTGTACGAATTACTCATGGATGAAAGCAATAAATTGATGAGTTTAGTGACGTCAGTGTCCATACATTGATTAATGTGTTCAAGTTAAGGGTTTAATTATATTAGGGTTGACTGTCCTGAACATTGATTTAATGAAATATTCGTTTGTAGTTTACGCGATATAAATACTGGCCAGAGTGATTCATTGGCGTCCTATGCTAATAGGCTTTGTTTCAAAACATAAAGAAAGTCTCGGTACCTATACCTACTATAAATAATACCTACTTTTACAAAGGGTGTAAATTTTAGGCTGCGTCTTAAAGTAGAAAAAGTAACTAAATGCTCAAGTAACCACGAGTGAAGAACGTATATAGAGGTAACTAGATAAATAATCTGAGCCCACTTGCTGACGAATCATAAAAACTGCTTCTGATTACCAGAAACTCCTGCCAGTCGCCTTTAACAAAATGAAACGACGCAACTATCCGTTGAATTTTTAATGTTATTCTATACTCGATAAGGTTTGCTATACAAATACAGGTGTAGATTTTGAATTGGATAGTAATGCCGCCAGCATTAAATCCTTGACATTGAGCTAGGGGGTTAAGGCGCTCTCAAGACATACATAAATATTACGACACATTTTTTTCAGTTAAAGGTGCAGAAAGGAAGGGAGTTGTGGGTACCTTAACGTAAGCTAAAGACATACTCCAGTCCTACAACACGTGATCCGAGACACCGGCATCAGTTTACAACGACATTTACACTACAAATGTATATATTGTGATTAGTAGACCAGAATTAAATACACAAAATAGACCGTTTCTCTTATTTTTAAAAATCATAAAGTTAACATCAGTCTATTTAGTTAAATCAGTGTTTTAGTAATCCAATCACATCACATACACGTCTCTATAAGATATTAAAAAAAAAACATCCAATTAATTTTGATGATGTAATTAGGAAGTTAAACAAGCGTTTGAATCGATTAAGAAATTATGGGCAAATGAAATATGAATAAACCCGTGACGGAGTGATGTCAAAGCGTTCATTTAGTTAGACAGCCACGCCTCTCGCTTGCCACGTTATGATAGCACTCACTCAGGGTACACTTTTTTATTCCCACAAAAAGATGAAAGGAGAATAAACTCGTCGTTACTCAAGTGTTTGTCGAGTACTAGGACGTGGCTGGAAACGTATTGGAAAATATCTGTGTTTTTGCAATAATCTGTTAAATTTTTATAAACGATTTTGCAATGTGGGAGGGCGCTGGGAAGGCGGCGGTATCGAGCGTGGGCGCGCCGCCCTAGCGGGACAGAAGCCCTACAGTCGAGTCCGCGGAGAGGCCGAGCGCGCACGCCCGACGCCGACGCCGCTCGCTCTCACCGCTCGCCCCGCGCACATCACGCTGCACATGACACGCCGCGCCGACAACTGCACGTGTATGCAATCGTCGACCACCGCCACCGGACGCGTGTTCCTACAATACAAACCTTGTTGAATAAACGTCACGTGTAACCTTCGGCTCCTCTAACAAATAATTGGCTCGCCAAAAAATATTGTAAATTGATAGTGTGACGTTAAATATCATGATACGTGTCAGAAAAACAGTGTTTATCGTATAATTTGGGCGGCGGCGAAACGTCTACGTCATGCTACGAGGTAACTAACATTACATTGTATTTCTTGTAACTATGTTAATTTCTCAATAATTACGTAGTAGTTGACAAAACGGATATTTAATACCTAGTTAATCTTCGTGGGTGTTAATGCGACTAATAACTTAATTGTATTAAGTTTAAATCTGGTATCTGCTTACTTTTTCGGCGAGATTTAATACTTGTCACTTGAATACTTAAAGCAATTTTACGAATAACGTGTTGGTAACATGTCTGCCTGTAGTTACACTGAAATAACCTTATTGTACAAACAAGAGATAATATTGAAGAACACGAAGGGTCTAGTGATTGATTTAACATAGACAATAATTGGTAGTTACGAGTGCTACGACTAGGCGTATCGTCATGAATTTTATACAAGAAAATAATGTTTCAACGGTTATGCTGTATAATAAAGGTAATTACAGTAAAAGTATCAGTTAATAATACACTTTACCGGCTGATGACATGCTGCTATGAAAATAATACTTCATTATACAGACGGCGGTGACAGGTATGTGAAGCAATACGCTGTAGCGAGTAGCGAGTAGCGGCCGGCAGTATTATTTCATGGCAACAATCATCAGCCAGTAAAAGCAACGATACTTTTACTGTAATTACCTTTTATTATACAGCATAACCATTGAAACATTATTTTCTTTATTATATAAAAATTTAAAAAAACGATGTCGTCAATAACACTCTAATAACTACCAATTATTGTCTATCAATCACTAGACCCTTCGTGTTCTTCAATATTATCTTCTTGTTATATTGCAACACGTTATTCGTAAAATTGCTGTATTCAAGTGACAAGTAAAACCAAATCTCGCCACGTAAGCAGATACCAGATTTAAACTTAATACAATTAGATTGTGAAAATCGCATTATTTTCCACGAATTAACTTTAGGTTGTACAAATATCCCGTTTTTGTCAACTACTACGTAATTATTGAGAATAACATAGTACAAGAAATACAATGTAATGTTAGTTGCCTCGTAGCATGACGTAGGCGATTTCGCCGCCGCCCAAATTATACGATAAACACTGTTTTATTTAACGTCACATATCAATTTACAATTTTTGGCAACCAATTTGTTAAATTCCGAGATTTACGCGTGACATTTATTCAACAAGGTTTATGACACGCGTCCGGTAATATCATTTGATTATACACTTAGGTTAATCGACCACCGCCACCGGACGCGTGTTCCTACAATACAAACCTTGTTGAATAAACGTCACGTGTAACCTTCGGCTCCTCTAACAAATAATTGGCTCGCCAAAAAATATTGTAAATTGATAGTGTGACGTTAAATATCATGATACGTGTCAGAAAAACAGTGTTTATCGTATAATTTGGGCGGCGGCGAAACGTCTACGTCATGCTACGAGGTAACTAACATTACATTGTATTTCTTGTAACTATGTTAATTTCTCAATAATTACGTAGTAGTTGACAAAACGGATATTTAATACCTAGTTAATCTTCGTGGGTGTTAATGCGACTAATAACTTAATTGTATTAAGTTTAAATCTGGTATCTGCTTACTTTTTCGGCGAGATTTAATACTTGTCACTTGAATACTTAAAGCAATTTTACGAATAACGTGTTGGTAACATGTCTGCCTGTAGTTACACTGAAATAACCTTATTGTACAAACAAGAGATAATATTGAAGAACACGAAGGGTCTAGTGATTGATTTAACATAGACAATAATTGGTAGTTACGAGTGCTACGACTAGGCGTATCGTCATGAATTTTATACAAGAAAATAATGTTTCAACGGTTATGCTGTATAATAAAGGTAATTACAGTAAAAGTATCAGTTAATAATACACTTTACCGGCTGATGACATGCTGCTATGAAAATAATACTTCATTATACAGACGGCGGTGACAGGTATGTGAAGCAATACGCTGTAGCGAGTAGCGAGTAGCGGCCCGTAATGATACTTGAATTCACCCCGGGGACAGGTTCCGGAACAGGGATCAAAGTAAAAGGATTTTAGTTTCCCGTTCGGACTATTGGTATGGCTGCCTTTAGAAGTGTTTCGGTATTCCATGTAGCAATTTTCTTGTTACTATTTGATCGGCGGTTTTTTTCGTAAAACGTGGACCGTACCTACGCCACTGGGCATAGAATATTTAGATAAAAATTGTTTCTATGAGAAACATTTGGTGAATCTGATCTTTTTCCACATAAGGAATATGTTTTAACAAGTATTATCAAAGTTTCTACCGAACTCTCCAGAAAAAAGTCTATATTCTCATTAAATAGCTACAAATCCGAGTAATTTTCTACTATTAGTTAACGTGACTCCGAAATAAATCCAGCAGTTCGGACGTACGTTTTGCGAACTATTCAGTTTTCCTTGTTTTCCTTTTAAAACGTGACAAGAAAAATAAGTGTTGTTTGAAAATCGAGGAATAACTGAATGGGGTTGAAGCCCAGACGTTTGCGAAGTGAAATGCGAGACTGTGATTAAACATGGTAAATCAATTTTTTTGAAAAATAAATAAATGATAAATAACGCAGTAGTAAGAAAATAATTTGGCACTTTGTGGTAGTTTTTGTTGTAACAATTATTTCCAACAATTAAAGTGGAGTTTTATCATTACACTGGAGCGTGGCTTTCCGAATTAACCCACGGGTGCAGGTATGGGCAAATAATTCGAATGATTTATTTACGATGTCCCTCGCTCGGTTGCTCCTTTACATAAATTAGAGGCTTTACGCCAGAGGTCTTATTTCATTATTAAATTATATTAGGGACCTGTAGGTGATATAACGTCCAGCCTAAATATATTTTATAAAGGTTGGAAGGATTTTTAATTACAGTATTTTATGTAAAGAAAATATATTCTAGGTTTTTAACATTTTTCAATCGCAGACCTAGCTGCGAAGTCTGACGCAGATTGAACCAGTGATGATATCAATATTAGATGATGTGTAGTCAATTTTGTAGGTTATGATCATCACATTACTGGATAAATCTAATCAACAAATGAGGATATATAGTTTAGTTCCGGCTACATAGATTACGTCATCAATAGGGGGTTGTTAAACAAATTTCAGTCAAAACCTTCATGGTAGCCATCAATGAAAACGCCCCTAATCAGTGTTCGAATGGAGAATATTTTAGTAGTATGGAAAGCTCATGGATATAACATTATACCTCATTTCGTTGTCTAGTCTATAAAAATACCTTACATATTTTTTAAACTGTCAAATACCAAGCGGTCACCGGTGACCGCAACCTATTGTTCTATAATTGTGTCTGCAAAACCGGTACTCGACGAGTTAAGATAAGTATAAAAAAACATTAAATAAATAGGTAATATAAATTACTGAATATAGCGAAAGTTCATAAAACCAGTAAATAAATAGAGGGTGAAGCGGAAACAGGCATTAGTAAAGTAAGCATAGGTACGTATTAATGAACATCTCTGTTTTCATGTAACAAGATTTACAAATACGTGGGTTTTTAAACAACCATTAATCACTTATCAAGTGCACGCAAGACAAGTGTTAATGGTGTTGTTTCAAGGTATATATAAAATAACATTTATTTTTGTTATTCTACTGACAAGAAACAGACCACAATATGTTGCAATGAAGTAGACAAATAGCCGCCTATATAAAGATTTCATAGAACTCGTGTACCTGTGTGTACGGTCTGTTTACCTATTAGAGATTCGAGGATGCTAATTATGACAACATTCACGAAAGTAGTTTGCCTACTTTCGGCTTCAGTTTATCTAGTAGGTACACAGGAGATAACTTTGGTTTCTGTCTAGATATACCTGAACTTGGAGCTGTAGTGAAACTGTAATTTTCATTCTGGTTTTAATTTAACATTGAGTGTTATGTTTAGTTTAAAAATCCTTCGTTTCATCACAAGTTTACTTACAAGAGCATAACAACATAGATAATGAAATTTTCTTTAAAATAATCATCGATGCCTAGTGAAGTGGGTTGTGGGAGTTTTGTTTAAAAAAGTGATGCTATCCATTTAGCTAACATTGTCTGTTTACGCTATACTAATGATTAATGAGTTTATAATTTTAAGCACTGAAATTACTTGTTATGTGTTGGTTTTAAATTAACTACTATTTTTATACGTTGCTGGTAAATAAATCGAATTATAAACACATACATATTACAATTGATTGTCTTGTATACCTCCGTTTTCATATCTGATTTAATGAGCGTATTCCTTCATTGTTTCACGACTTAAGTACCTACACGAATCAATGAAAATTAATATTAATTAATCCACGAATGGTGATCATTTCTCACCAATAGAAGACCTGATCGTTTTTAAATGCATTTTAATTGATAAATCCTTACTTAATAATATTATAAATCGGAAAGTGAGTTTGTTTGTTCCGCTTTCATGCCATAACTTCTAAACCGATTGCTTTGATTTTTTGCAGATGTATAGTTCGAAGTCGGGATTAAATAATAGGGTACTTTTTATCCCGGAAAAATTTGATATTCCAGAGGGAAACCAAAAGTATTGGTATAGATGGCGCTGTGTGTATTGGTAGATGTCACATTGGCTTTTTATCCTTTTGTGACGCGAGCGAAGCCGCGGGTAAAAGCTAGTTAACCATAATTTACAATTAACAAATGCTACGATTTTATTAACATAATATGGTTTGCTGATACAAAGGATTGATGTTAGAAAATTCATGATCTTGTCTACATGTACACCGTCAGTTCCCCCACTATCTCTTGTGGGAAACAAATGGTGGTGCATATTTCATTATGTACACACGGAAGGAAAGTAGACGAAAGAGAAAATTCTCTCGTGTTTCCATTAATTTGATCAAATTTTCCAATTCAGCGGTTTCTTATTAGTAAATAACCTTTATTGTTGTTTAACATACAATTCTCCACCTTATTTACTTATACAATAGATACAATAAATGATTAATACAAGCGTTGTTTATCGAATTTTGTAATTTGTAGAAATAATGATGTATATTCTAAATAAATAAAAATGAATTTCCGTTCGTTACTCTCATTAAAATTCGAGTAAGGCTGAACCGATTTGGGTAATGTTGGTCTTGAAATGTTCGTGAAAGTATTGAGAAGGTTTTAGGCGATATGAAGTTCTCCGGGTCAGCTAGTATGTAATACGTACCTGTAAGAAGAAGGGCAGCTAGGTATTAACTCGTTGACTACCGTCATTATAGACACAATTATAGAACAATAGGTTGCGGTCACCGGTGACCGCTTGGTGTTTGACAGTTTAAGGAGTTAAGGCCGTTCCATTTTCATTAAGTGTTCCATTTTCAGCCACTTCATCACAAGTTTTAGTTAGTTTTGGTACAATCGAGTACATTATCCGACTAATAAATGTCAAAATCCGTGTATGTAACGATTCGATATTCAAAGGATCTTAACGTATCCTCATAACTTATTCCCATAATTAGGTATTGTAGCTTAACAACTACTTTACTGGCTAGTATAGAATCTACCCATTACTAGCACGTTTGTGTTGGATTAATATGAACACGATGGAAACAAAATAAGTATGTCACGATGGTAGCGTGGAGCGATCTGTATTTCTTTTCTGGTCCCATGAGAGAAAACCTCTATATGTACACTCCGCGTTGAACGAAAATCATAAGTAGACCATGCATGATGTAAAGCCCGTACGATGTAGAATTGTAGACAATCTGAAGATATTTGTGGGGAAAAGAGTACAATTGTTACGTAAAGGCATTACGTTGAAGGCGAAGCCTTCTCTTTACTTATTCAGCCATGATTCCTCGCAGTGGAAGCGCAGAGTCCCCGAGGTTCGTCACTAACAACACTCTATTATATCTATTGAATATAGAAATACTTCGGATTGAAAAAATACTGCTCCAATAAATCTGTCTTGTATACATTCAGTAGTCTTGTCATCATTTTCAGCTATTGTTACATTTTTAGTAGTTAGATTATTTTTGTTCGCGTTGTAATTGAAAGTTCTAGGTTTCTTCTATTAATAGAAAGGGTTTTTTATTTATACTAGGTATCAATCAATGTAAATGTGTTTGTATTTTAGTATCACGCAGGTGATGTTTGTAGTCTATATAATATAGTCATATATATTAGATGTTTCATTTCCTTTGTAATTTAAATTATTTTAAAATTAAAATTTAACTTACGGTGAATATAGTCCTGTGTAGGTAAATTAACATATGACGTACTATCTGTACCTACGTTGATAATGAACGTTATAATTGCATTTCATTTTAATAAAGTTTAATTAATGTTGACGTGAAAAAATATGTTTACGTTGTGACCGACTGCGACAGTGTTCTACTGGTCCCTGGTGTGATACACATTACTGAGTGAATCGAGGTGCATTGTGTTTTTGGTTTTTGAATGACGTGAATGTGGTAAGGACGTGCATATGTATGTACATACGTCCGTACGTAGATGTATGTATGTACATCTCGTACATCAGGAGTGCCCAACTTGTTTAGTCCCAAGATCGCCTTTTCACTGACGACACCCAGTACGATCTACTAATGACATTATTAATTAAAATATTAAATACTAGCGGCCCGCCCGGCTTCGCACGGGTATATATTTACACACACACACATACACCCTTCTTTTTTGCGTCGGGTTTAAAAAAAAAGTAAAATTATAAAGGAAGTTAGAATTTTTTTTAATGAATTTTTTTTTATTCATATTTTTTATTAATGATTTTTTAGTTTTTTTTTAATTTTAATGTTTTTACAAATATCATATTATCTACAAAAAAACAAAAGCCATTAGTTTTAGTGAGTCAGAGCTTCCCTGTAAACGATATTTGAAGTAGTTTTATTTTGTGGCAGCAAAATAAATTGATTTTCAGGAGCTCCGACACGTGATAGGCCAACATACAGTTGGCCATGAGTGAAACATTCTTTTCGTAGATCGATCCCTAATAATTCGAAGGTTTGGCCTTGGGACTTGAAAATAGTTAACGCGAAAGATGATTTGACCGGAAACTGAAGTCGTTTAAAAGGGATTGGCAGATCAGTTGGGATCATCGGTATCCTCGGTATATGAGCTAGTTGACCAGCCGGCACGTTATTTTATTACATTGACTCAGCCCCCCCCCCCACCGTACCCCAGTGACGCTTACATGGAGCCTACATCGCATGCTGGCTAGCTGAGCGCGGTGAGCGGCATCTTCTGAATGAAATGTCCGAATTGAATAAAAAGGTATTGAAGCCGTCTTCTTGAATATAAGGTAATTTATTTTGATAAGGATTAATACCAAGGTACAAATAAAGAGCCTTTTCAAGCGGCGGCATATAAATTAAATTTTTAGAATAAAAAACCGCTTACTGTGACATAACTATAATATTTAGACATGCTGTCGCGACACTTTTTGTAGATAATGATGAGTCCGTAGTAAATGATGTTGTTCTATCATCAATAGTTTTCGCAGCGCACGCGACGTAAGGAATTTTTCAGGTCATTTTTTTACACCTTGGGTTACATTATTGGAATTTTAGGAAAGATCCCTAATTATTTTTAAAATATAATATAGCCTATGTTACTCGGGGATAATGTAGCTTTCCAGAGGTGAAAGAAATTTTGAAATCGGTCCAGTAGTTTCGGAGCCTATTCATTACAAACAAACAAATCTTTCCTCTTTATAATATTATAAGTATAGAAAACAGCATAATTCGTACACAATTATGTAGTATTCTTATTTTATTATGAGGAATAACGTAAAACTACAAATTATTCTTAGTAATATTGCAGTTGGTTATATCTTTGTGCAGTGTCCTCCACATATGTATTTTATTTTTTGAATTGCCGCAATCGACTGGTTGGCCACCCATGTCGTACATGAACTAGATTTGCAGTGAAACATCTAAGATATATAAGCACACTCTTATAGGAGTATTTTAAGTCTTTAGTTAAGAATAAAACTAATAAAAATAAAGAATAAAATAAAGAATGTAAGCCTTACATTCTTAGTAGCTACATTGTAAGCTATATTTTCAGGTTAAAAAAGATTTTTTGATAGAATTTTATTTCAAAATGAGTTAGAAAATATCAGAAATAATTTTAATATTTTTACCCAGTCTACAATGAGGCCTAGCTGTGTTACCATTGGCAGTATTCCTGGAGTTCATTTGGCACTGTAAAAAGTTCACACCACATTAAGTCCGTCTAAGTTTTGGCCGTCAGCCATAGTTCCATGTCGAACCAGGATAGAGACTTGGGTATTATTTTGAAATGCTAACTCATCAAATTCACGATTGTACGCCACGTTCTTGTTATGCTATGCAAATATTATAGAAAGTATTCATGACACAGTCTAAATCTCTAGTCGATTTGTGTGAAAACATTAATTAGACGAGTTGGCACTCTATTATTTTATTCATCACCACTCAGTGCTCATACGCTGGACCAAAGTACCTACTATTTAATAAATTCCATCACATTTTTCTCTGGAGTACGATTGAGTTGAAAGAATATCTGACAAACAGACCATTATTTTCTAATGGTTAAATGAAAATGTCGTTAGGAGTTGGTTAGGTAGTGGGGTGTTGACCAGTGTTGACGGGTATTTTTATTGTATTTTATTACGGGCTTTCGTATGTATAACAATATGTACTTTATAGTACGTAAAGCAGATATAGAGGTATACTTTAGTAAAATTACACAGACACATGTTGTATTAACTGCGATACTCAGAGATATAATGATTCCTTAAACTATTGCTTTGTAATGATTTTGTTCGCAAAACAATAGCTAAGAACTGGGTTTTAAGTATCCATTAAATGACATACATACATTATTGACGTGTAATAATGCAGAATATCAGACAACCGCAAAAACATAAATTCCCTAATGAACTCGTGCGCGAAATGCGGTCGAATCTCGACCACTGAGTGACCACTGGTGCAACACTAGGTTCTAGCCTACAACATTTGGTTTTATAATTATATAAACTAATTTATTTAAATGACTTGTGAGTATGGGTACAACCCAAGATGCTTTAGGTTTTGTCCAAAAGATTTGCTTTCAGGAAAGGCTTATAGGACCAAATTGTTGGCCTTGATGATTAATATTTATCTATAACAAGCCGTAAAAATGAAGGAAAAGTAAGCGGAACCCGATGATTTATGTGTAGGCTCGTAGTAAACACGGCGGGTCGTTATCAAGCCGCGGTAAAGTGCGCTATGATTGGCGGAGCAGCCGAGATGTGGCCTGGCAAGCTGCCACCGCGTCCCGCTGACTCTGCACTCCCTGCCACTTCACGGCTCCATCCGAATGCTTACATACTATTGTTCCCAGTAAAAACTAGTTTGTCCTAATTTAACTATGTAGGGAAGTGGCTTTATCCTTCGGACTAAGCGTCTGCTTGTAGAAACCCCTTCTACTTTCCTCTATCGGAACGTTTGATTAGAAACTGAATTTTAAATTGGTTTCTAAGTTAATTGAAAGTTTGAACATATATGCACTTGTGATGCTAGAGTATGTAGACTTTTAGTATGGTGATTATACGAATACGAATCTAGGTATTTCGTTAGAATAGGATAGGATATTACAAAAGAAAGAGATTTTTGAATCAGTCGAAGTGTTATTATTATTATTAAATGTATTATTTTATTAGTAACGGGCAAGTGCTGAAAATCAGCGCCGTGACTCGAGCACACTCGTGTCACGGCATTTAAGCTGAGCTCTTGCCTTTTTGCGCCGTCTTACTGTATTGTTTCTTATTTTATTTCCTTGTGTCAGTGTGCAAATAAAAAAATTTTCTTTCTTTCTTTCTTTCTTTATTTAGTTGCGTGATTTAAAGATTTTCAGTAACAGTATAGCAATCAATCTGTATAATATATTAACTGCTGAAAACACCAGTCCACTTCTGCGAAACACAAGAATGATATTATAAACCAGAGACAGCAGAAGTGAATGAACGTTTTTTACATTTTATAATATAAAACTTGTATTTGTCAAGTACATATAATTTATAACCGAAATGCATTAACGTCATCAAATAAAAGGAGTACAAGTAACAATGAGTATGTATTCCTAAAATTCGCAATTCATATTTGGAAATAACGTGCAGCCCGAAGCCGGAACGAAATTTAATAGATTGCTTTCATGTAATAGCTTCTAACGTTTGAAGTAGGAAATTGCATGGTGCGCGCCGCGATGTGGGAATCCGATAATATGGACCTCATATTAGGTCAATAGTTCCCAAGTATTTGTTCATAGTTAGTAATTGCTTCATTAAGCCCTGACAAGTTATGAATGCAAGGTAAATGGGCTAAGATTTAGTGGCTCATTTACTTCAACCACGTAATTAATGTTATGGAAACTGTTTATTTATAAGCTACGGTAACGTAACCACATCTTATGTTTGGTATTATGTCTGTAACGAGATAGTTGTGCTCCATTTGCTGTCTAATTCAGTACAATATTCAGGTTTCGGGAGAGCTTTTAAAATCAAACTTTAATGATGTTTTTCTATAGAAAATATTGGAAATTCTTTTAGTTTTTTTTTGGGGGCTGTTTCTCCATAAAATCTACTGTCCAGAGAACCTTCTAGTTAATTCAATAGAATACGTAAAGGCATCTATGTTATGAGATAATATAAAAAGAGTATGCAGCGTTGGCGTGGGCTCAACTTTTGTAATTATACTGCGTACCATGTACATACCTAGTAAGTATCTAGATACTGGGAACTTCAGTTATCACGGTAAACTTATTTAAAGCGCAGTATTTTTCAATATTAAGTTTCTTTGACTTTTACATTTTAATATCATCGTTGTTGATGTTTTCTTGGAACATTTCTAAGTATTTCGAAATTTAGACATCTTTCACTCAATAAAGTACAAGACAATACTTTTAATGCTTTTAAAAAGATTTCTGTTGAATCTGAGTTTTAGTTTTAAATTAATGATCATTAAAATAGGTACGTGCCCATATTTAGTTCGTTACTATGTATGTACATATCTTTGAATAAATAGTACAGGACAAGGAATTTAAGTTTGGGATAACAAAGTTTCTTTGCTCAAAAATCTTTTACTGTAAATATGACTCAATAACGTTGCGATACAAACTTAACGTCCGTCGTGTACCGTGAGTAAATACTAAGAGCTAACTTTATGCACTTCGCAACGTGTATACAAAGTGTTGATAGAGTGCAAACGACGCTCCAATCGATATTACATTATCGTGATTGACTCGGCCGCGGGCGAAGGGAACACCGATTGAACAAAAGGCGATCGTCTTGCAGCGGCTCGCGCCACTGATAACCGGCATTGACCTGATGTCAACTTAAAAGTGGGTTAGGGGCGGTGCGATGACGTGAACGCACTGCTTCCCCATGCCTCGCGTCGCGCAAAAAACGATCCGTCATTTAACTTGTTGTCAGTCCAACCGCCAGCGCCACTCGAGCGCCGAGTGGAGCCTGATTGTGAACGTTACTGATGAGATTTTAACGCTCGTTGCCGCTTCAGCGTTTTAAGCTGATTTAGTTTTAACTCGTCGAGTACCGGTTTTGTAGACACAATTATAGAACAATAGGTTGCGGTCACCGGTGACCGCTTGGTATTTGACAGTTTAAGCAGCCAGCTTGTTGGTTTCATGGAAACAATTTGTTGTAGCTAAACAGCTTCCTTGGCTTAAATTTAAATAGGGGAAGTCAATTATAGTTGCGGGAAGTGAATAGTTTTAAGCTGCAAAAGTAAACGAAGTTGTTTACTTTGTTTACTTCCTGTTAGACGGATTAAGATGCGAAGTAGTGAGTTTATGATCTTGTTTGTTATACCTTGCTATTAATAACCTTTACCGCGTTAGTATTCAGTACGTATTGAGAATTCATCTCAATTATGAAATTCAATAACGCGACCAATCAAAAATGTTTTTATTTATTGGTGTGTAAACATTGGAATAAGAAATTAATGTATAAAGTAATTTAATAAAAATCTGTTAAAGACGTTTCTCTTGAGTTACAAAGTTTATTACGAACATAAAGACATTGGCTGTGTAAAAATAACGTCTTAAAAATTCAGACGGACTTTAAAGAAGTCTGTAAAGATTTCACGACTCTTATTAAAAGCATTGAAGTTGAGTCGAGAGGAAAACTTTTTCTTAACTAGGCTCTAGCGCGATTATCGAGGGATTCACAAAGGAAAATTAGTTGCCAAAGTTGACAGCTTGTTCGAACGCAGATAAATAAGTAGTACGGAGTTCGTACCTCAGTTATATAATTACGGTTATCCCAAGTTCAAGGTTTGCGCCTTGAAATGGAATTTTCTCTCTACTATTTACCGTTTTTTGTTCATTGACTGTTTAGGATAAATTTATAGCCCTGTTTATAGTGATTGTCTATCTTCGGTAATCCTCTGGGAAAAAACTATCTCAATTTAATATTAAAAGTGTTCAGGATCCGACCGGCCATCCACCCCGTGTCTCCCAATCCCATCTTTAGTAGTGATCGATCCATCTCAGTCAAAAGATCACAAAAGAAATTAAACTATTTTTCATGCGAATTTTACTTTATTTTACATTAGATAAAAATGTGATTTATTAATAAATATAATTTTTTTCTGCTTTTCTGAGAACAAAAATTTCGTTGCAAATGTGATATTTTTAGAATTAGGTACCACGATATACCTACTATTACGTACTTAATAACGTCGAATAGAAGTCTAAAATAAATAAAATCGATGGAACGCTACTAAGTAAGTAAAAATATACTTTTATAATTAACGATTCTACGAAAGCGAATTAATTTAGTAACAATCGATACTTCACAATAATACGGCACGTCTACCGTATCGCTGTTTAAAATAAAAAGGCTAGATTTGAATAATTCTAGTACTTTACAAGCAAACTGTGCAAAACTTAAATATGCCTTGTAATGGGAAAAGTTTGCGAATAAAAGCTTAAAATGTTCGCAAATAAAATTAATATATTGAAGTGGTGGTGCACATTGGGAATAGTTTGGATCCAATCTTATTACGAGTTGGCAAGTTTCGGTCGCGCGGTCCGGTTCCGACAATCAGTGTCTCAGGTGAATTTGTCTGATAATGCTCTGCGACTTATTCTCGATAATCAGCTTCCAGATTCGTGCAACGGGTCTTGTTTTTGGGTCAAATGTTGTTCACACACGTGTAAGACACAATGCATGACGTATTTCAAAAATACCACATTATCTGCTGAAGTTATGGCAATAATAGTCTGATGGGTAGGTGCTTACTTCTATACTAAAACCAAATATATATATCTCCATACTTTGAACGCGAATTCACAAAGTGTATTCCAGGTTGTTATTTTGAAGAGCCATCTAAAAATATCTGTAACATTTTGGAAGCGATATTTTGTTAAAACAAAGGACGGCGTGCTTTACGAGATAAATGATGAGATACTGCGGGGTCGGGATTAGAACCCGGGACCTTTGAAAGGACGACCTTATCATTAGCAACGATAAAATGTAACCCAAGGTGTAATGACGTCAGATAAAGTTAAAAGGATCACATTTTTAGCTCAAAACAGAAATGTTTGTTAAGTAAATGTTGCTTGTTTATTAAATAAAATGCATTGACGTAATTTATTTATACTGCTGGTTACATACTGAGGAACATGTAACTTTTACGCCAAGCATAATTAACAATGTTAATCACTTCATTATAAAGGATTTATCATTATCTGCACACTTCTATCGCAGTTTAAAAGGTTCACGTTTAATACCTAAGTCTGCTGCTGCCAGGTCAAATGTGTACTCTAATGGCTCTTTATGACACCCCCGAAAAGAGGTGCAGTGACAGATTTGTTGATGGGGATCAAGCCAACAGTTTTATACAATTTAGACCCAAACTCAAAACATGACCGTCAGTACAAATACCAGTCAATTTGTTTTTTAGTTGATTTTGGTTTCAAGCCTACGTATATTTGAGTTCTAATAAATCACAAATTGCCCACGGGAAATCAACTTACCCACGGACGGACGGTAGGTACATATTGGGAAACCGCAAACATTATACAATACGCATGTGTTTTTTGTATGTACCACTAATAAACACACAAAACGCGTGTTGACTTCATCTCTCATTGTTCCATAATAAATTATTATTCTGTAACTTTGTTTAGTACGATTGTTTTGTATAGGCCTCGCGTTTATTACAATGGAAATTAAACGTTAAATATGACGTACACAGCTTTTTTTAAATAACACATTTAATTATTGTATCATCATTATCAACAACAACAGGAATAAGTGGCCACTGCTGACCGAAGGCCTCTTCTCACACGAATAAGGTTTGAACATTAATCGCCACGAGTACTCAACGTGGGTTGGCAATTTTAAACATATAATTATAGAGGTAAATTGTAACATTAGGTTTTCTTACGTTTCCTTCAACGTTTCTTAGTGGTGGCTAAATAATCTTAGAAAGTACATACATTTGACTCGGAAAATGTCACATTGGGCCTTGCTGTTGGTATGTTTCGAACCCCCACCGTCAAAACCTCTGGGCCACCACGACTTATTTATCACATAGTTTGTACTTCGAAATGTTGTTTAATGTATGTTATATATCTCATAATTAACAGTGAACAATTTTAATTAAAGATAAAATGCCTACTCATCTAAAAGCACGCAATGTCTTAATAACCATATACAAATGCCCGCACATGGGTGTCACTACACATATTCGTATCATTACCGTTATCACTAGGTCGACACGTTTGTTTCATGTTTCATTGGATATAATTAGCACAAATTACCGGAATGTATTCGTTATTTTGTTCCACGGTACAAATTGAAACGAGAAATTTGTTTTCACACGCGCCAGCACCGCCCCCACTAAATATTTACTTTTATGGGACGCAGAACGTGGCACCGAGCGTTAGCTAAAATTATCACTTAAGGAATTAAGCAATAATAGCTATCAGGAAGTCCATTTACTAAAGAAATATGTCTTGTTTCCGCAAGTTTGATTTTAGTTACTACGGTAGTATTTCTGACATATGTAACGTATACCTATCATGTTTTTAATCTAGTTGTTTATATGAATCCTTGTCGTTGCGTTGTTATTTTTTTTGTGAAAATGTAGGTTATATGGTAGAATATCAAGAAAAAGATTTTTTTTAAAGCATTTTAGAAGGTTATCATTAAATAAGTGAAGATAACAGGAAGCGGAAGTGAACGTTCAAGACGCCTCTGTTCCACTCTGTCCAATTAACCTTCTTTCAGCACTTTACAGTCGCCGAAATTGTTCTGTGTCTAAATGTGAATAAAATACCGACTAAATAAGTTACAAAGTTGACAAAGAAGTGTACATAAGCAAGTTTTGCTGCAATTGTACTTTCGTAATATTTATCTTTTTCGAACAAGATGCGAAATGAAATGAGCAAATAACAGCATAATAATATACTCCATTAAACAACAAGTTAATGTAACTACACAATATGTTTTATATTAAAAATCCGGAAAATGATGTAAAGCGCAGTATACGATACAGTTCTTGTGATGATCAATCACAGTGGGCTGACAATGAAAAAGTGGCCCAACGTTCTACGTGCTATCTATCCGGCCACGGCCAGCTTACACCCGGAAATAAGCCGTCCACCTCACTAAATCAATAACGACAGCTCACTTCAGAACCGACGCTTTTTGTACAATCAAAAGATTGATTCTCACCCTTATTGAACAGAACATCACTGTCTTTATTTTCAGAATTTCTTTAACATTACCGTACATTTCCAGATAAAATGAGCACTCAAGATTTTTGTAAGGTCAGAAGGTCAGCTGATGGCATTGTTTCCCAAAACGCCAATAATTCGCCTCTTCGCTGAATATAGAATCGCTACGCTTAGTGGAGAGTGCATGACCTTTTCAACGAAACAGCATCGTTATTTAGCAGATTTTGTGCGAAAGGAATTACGATTTAACATGTATAGAATTTACTACATGCGTAATTATTTTCACGTTGCAACGCGCTTGATGTGTGTTTTGTGGTGGTAAATTAAATCCGGGAAATGAATTATCAATAGAGTGTACAAATAAAAAATAAAAAGAATGAACTCTCCACTCTAATCGTAGTGGAGAGTTAAACCGTTCTTGTAACATGGTTAGAACTTATGTCACAGCGAGCGCTGTAATAGTATTTTTAAATTGTGGGATCCGCGTCAGCGGCCGCTCAATGGCTCACTTGTCCGCTGTAGTAGCCTCCGCCGTTCGCTGATGACGTTTACACTTTTTAACTAACGTTTCACGCGCCCTTACAAAAAGGGTTTACGAGCACTCCTTGAGTTTTTATGTTGATTAACTACTTCACTCATCAACGTCCTCTCGTTCTCTCCGGTAACAAGATGTGTGTGCCTTCTTTTTTAATGTATTCACCGTATCGTACCTTGTTTGTAGAGACAATCTTTGTAATGAACTCCACATAAGTTGTTTTAGAATTTTTTACATAATTTAAATTTGTATTTTGGCACTTTTTCTCCGCATTTCTTTATATTGAAATGAAGACTTGTCATATGAAACTACATAATAATTCGTCTTCAACTCAAAGGTACAGGTGCAGGTACAGGATGGGGATAGGGTGAATGATGTTATTGTAGACGCGTCAACAAAATTACATTTCCTATTCATAAGAAGGACGCCTTCCTCATACAATAGGAACGTTTATAACGCCGTAATATCTGGCTAGTCAATTGTATTACAAACTATGCGGGGTGTATCTTTACACAATTACTCCCATTGTAATTAAAATTTTGCATTTATTTGGAGATGTTATTTTCATAAAATATAAAATATTTATATTATTTGGCAGTTATAATTACATCTGCGTATAGAGCCAATGAAATAGAACAAACACAAAGTATGTGAACGTAAAATATAAACTCCTTGTGAGGCAGAACAATACATGTTTACAAAGCGGCCACAAGAGGTTCCCACTTCCCGTGAAGGTTGTTAAAACAGTAATGCGTAATGAGAGCGTCGTCGGAGTTAGTTGTATGACAAATGGCGGGTTTCGCTTCTTCTATTTCATTTTTTCGATCTGACGTCATACCTCGCAGTGACACTTAGAAAATTAGTTTTGTACTGTGAATAATGAGTATCTGCTTTGGAGATATATGGCTTACGTTTTGCCCGCGACTTCGTCTGAAAATATTCAAAATTTTCCATTCCCACGAGACGTTTTCTTAATTCTTACTTGTGTATTGCAGAAGGAAGTTATGTGTACAATTTTATTTTTCTCTAGAGATTTTACGTTTGCAGATATCTTTATTTGAATTTGCTTGTAAAATTTATTTGTTGCTGTAAGGGTTCAGAATCAGAAATGTGTTGGTTGCAGCAAATCAGGTTCGTTGTAGATTTAGATAAAATATAAAATATTTTAATTCGCAAGTAGATTATTATATTGTAAAAGAAGTCATGGTCATGATCATCATTCAACCTTACTATATTAAAGCTGAATGATGCGTGTGTTTGAATGACGACGTATAATTATTAGTTGTGAGTATTTATCGAGTACTGTCATGTTGCCGTGTTGGAGTGGCGTGATACTGATTGTTATCTGAAAAAATCAACAGTAATGACGTGTTTTATTAAAAGCAATTTAATACAAAGTTCATTATTTGAATGGACTTTATTAGATACATTTGTTCTAATGCAAAATGTTCTGCAGTATTGTTTCTACACCTCATGATAATATCAAACTGAACTACTATTCCTGATGGATGCATTAATTTATCGAAATACAGATAAATGTAGGTAATATTGTCAGTCACGACATTTGTACATTAAGAACACATCAAAAATCATTGTTTTTAAATCACGACAACGTGCTGACCTGATAGCAGTACACGTACATTCAAAATGAAATGTTAACTTTAACCAACGACACTCGAGAACATACTTGTTTAATACGTTATAATTACATACTTGTTTGGAAAATAAAACTTTTTATTTGAACGAAGTTTCTGTTTGTCAAGCAATTATATTACCACATGCAACAACAAATCACTTTGTTTTGTTCAGCTTACTCAGGAAGATATGCAATATAGAACCCAATCAGATAGTAAGAATAGCATGATAATATAGATCCCTTCTCTTGTTTTATCTCTTAATTTTCTGCTGTGTCTCAATAAAACACACAACAAATCGTAAAAATATTGAATCATGACAGTTTTATGACGACGCTTCGTAGATTGCAGTAAAATACAATAAAACCGAAAGGCGAAATACAGCGAAATAGTTCATTTCTAACGTCAGAATGAAAAAGCGCTGTCAGCGGTTGCAAGCGGCTGGATTAGAAAATGTGGCGATGAATGTAAAGTTGGCTGCAGCAGGCGGATGCTTGGTTTTATTTCGAACGAGGTTTGTCGGCGCCGTCACTCACGACGTGTTACTTTTTTATTGCCTCGCTCTTTATATAATGGTTTGATGGCGTCTATGTTGATACTGAGGTTTTCAATGTACCGCAACCATGACGAGCGTTGCGAATGGAATTTCGCTTATTTTTTCAAAGAAAACAAGACTTAGGTACTGATAAACTATGTACATTCATATTAATATTATATTTGAAGATATAATTACACTTATAATGTCTACAAGTTTTTCAGAAATCACTCGCTTAGACAATGTGCTACAAAACTGCTACGCAATGACTGCTACGGCGTAGCAAATTGCTACGAATGCCGAATTGATGTTTGTTTTAATATTTTACATGAATAAACATGCGAGATTATTTAATGACTGATAATTTTAATATTGATTAAATCTGCTATGTCAGTTATACACAGTTAGTCGATTGTCCGCGATACATATTGCATGAGGTTATTTATCATTTTGTGCGAGTATTATAAAAGTTATATTCGTCTCTGTACTCGCTCCACTGTGCCGAGCTTGCAATGTTCCTCCGTTCCTTATTTTATATTCTCGTAATGGATAATAATGATTTATTACAGCCAGTTAGCTGGCATGGTCGAACTGGTATGCATATGACCTATACCAGTTTTCATAACATTTACTGGAAAAAGCTGAACGTAAATACTACATATTGGTTACTAATTTCGTCCTAAAATAGATCGTATGGTTGTCTGCCAGTTCGAATATTTTGTTTTGCCTATGGAAAAGTCTTTTTTTGATGGTAATATTCCTTGAGTCATTGAACTATACGACTGATATAATGATTAACTCAAAGCATACAGGGGATGAAAGTAAATTCAGTTTTATCTGTTTTATTTCGTACAATATAAAATTGAATATGGATACCAACTTCACCTCATATTTAAAATTAACGTAATATTAGGTTGTAGTAATATTAGTTACATGAAAAACGTATCGGTACTTTTCTGACGAAGGAAAAGGTTTGAAATTGTTGTAGAAGCGTATTAACACACGTTATACGTAATAACGTTCGCCTACAAGTACGATGTTTGTAAGACTTCCTGAATAACAAACTGTAATTCTCAGTGACAGCCACATTTATGGCGAGTTGATTTTCAGCACCGGAAACTCCGCCATGTTGCGTGGGCTGAGTAGCGGAAAAGGCGAAACCTCACTTCCGGTCAAGCCAGGCTCGTTGTATTTTCTTTTTTTATGGTTTCTTTGTGAGGCAAAGAAATATGAAAGGTTCAGTTTGAACCCCGTACATGTGTTTACTTCTACTTAATGAGATAGACTTCCTTATTGCGTTTGTACAATGCTAACATATTTAATATTTTTGTTTTCTTATTGTGTCATTGCCAACAGAAAAGAGGATAAATTGTGTCCAAGATCAGTGTAAAACTGATAGTTTGTTAGTGAGTTTAGTTGTGTGCCAGATAGAAACAATTGGGAGCGTTGTCATAAAAGTTAATTAAGCAATAAGGTCAGGCTAGTAAAATGTTCGCTGCACGCGCTCAGCTCCCACTTCGCACAATTTTTGTCCGCGTCTCCGTTTGAGTGTTTCATATTGAAGTTGCTTTCATAACGGCTCCTTTGTAAATTATTAAGTATTTGAACAATGTTTTTCTTGTAAGAAAAGGAGACTCGACTTATTGCCAATATTATAGCGAGCCTTGTAGAGTGAGAACAATAACAGGCAATGATGAGAGAAGATACCTATTTAACTGATTACATAGATAACGCTTTTGTTTGATATTAATAATATAAATAACGGAAAATTAAATATTAGGATAAAAAATAATAATTAAAAGTCATAAATTTCTCAAAGTAAACAATAATTTTAATAACGTCTTTTTTAATTAGAAATTAATTACTCATAAGCCATATTTAATCACTTATAAAGAATTTCAAAAATTATAATGTCGGTCAGGGAAATGTATGGCCGCTATAAAAATACTATAACAATATAGGGCTGTACTGTAAACAATAAAATATAGCGTATGAAAACTATTAATACACATAATTATGACTAATAAGTTTATAAATAGTGCCCTTCATTAACAAACGCTGCGATAAGATCTGTCCTTACGTGAATAAAGTCGGTGCATGGTAATGTATGCTTATAAATCTGCATAACTTCAACTGACGTCGACGTCGAATGAAAAGGAAGTGTCAAGAAAGTTTTATTGGGACCGCGCTATCGTTGTAAAATTTACGAGGGCGGTTCTGGTTTCGCCGTAAAATGTATTTGTCAACGATAACGCTGTAAATGGAGCGGTGATTCCGAATGAAACCCGTTTTCATCTTTTAACAACAATGTTTTGGTTTTTCAATTTTGTTGATATTGCATTGTAAGTGAAATAGGTTGAGATAAAAACTTCTAAAAGACGTTTGATTGACTTTTTACGTATATGTAATCACATGCTAGTCTTTGTTCAAAGGAATACAATTATCAAGTAGCAATCATTCTACTGATTTTATGACGTGACACGGATCGCAAATTGAAAATGACAACAGCTAAATATTTTGGATCCCTTCTATATTTTTCGGTTTTTATCAGCACATTTAAACACATCTCACAATACGGATAAAACCATGTACGGACATGCTTTTGTATTCTTAACGTATGTTATTTATTGACCAATCAATCAACACTTAGGTGAATATTGACATTACTGTTAATCTATAGAGGTATATATAAAAGAAAGTCGTGTTAGTTACACTATTTATAACTCAAGAACGGCTACATCGATTTGAATGAAAATTGGTGGGGAGGTAGGTTAGAACCAGGAGACGGACATAGGATACTTTTTACCCAATACTTTTTTTTTACTTTTTACCGAAAATCAAGAACGGGAACGGGAAATATCGGGATTGCGCGTACGAAGTCGCGGGCAGAAGCTAGTTCAATATAAAAACTATAACACGTTGCCCAAAAATTCAGGCCTTTTTCTGCGTGTTGTAAGAACTCCATAAACCTTTCTCGAGGCGAATATGCGCATTCCATCTAGTTATTACTCGGTGGGACATAGCGGCCATATTGCGTGCGACCGGGACCCGAGCCCCGTGACCCGCCACCTGTAATTACAAACATAAACCTCTACCTGTGTACAAATAGTTTAATGAAAGGGTGTTTAGTTACGTGACCCACTAGTTACCTGCAGCCCTTGATGAGTTAATACTGACAAATTAAGAAGCAACGTAATGATGCGAGGTGTAGTCGCATTCAAGGTGATACAATACATGTAGCTATAAACAAGATGTTCGTGGGTTCGTTTGAACGAGGCTCAGCCTGATCACTTTAATCCCTTAATCATTAGGGAATCCACCATTAATGAGGGATTCAAGCAATTGGTATTACGCAGATTAGTAATAGTGATTATAAATATGTTGTTACTATCACCGTACACTAGGAATATTGAAATATTTGTTTTACGATGCAATTTGTTTTGATTGTAAACACATTAAATAAAACGAAAATCATAAAAATACCTCTAGATAACATTGAAAGTACACGTTGAATTCAAAATTGAGTTTAATTGTAGATGAATCAATTACAAAGTCTATTCCAATATACATGGCGGTACTTAAATCGATTTGTTCTATGATGTTTTGTGACACTTAATAACTGAATATTATTCATTCACAAAATGTGTCATAGCTGATCTCTATCTGGAAGGTGATCTTGAATCTATTTCTGAAATGAAACTATCGGAAACATTTTCCTTTGTAAAATGTTTTACTATATATTTTCTAACCTAGATCAAATCTCGATCGTACGAATCCTGAGTAGGTACCTTAGTTTATGGGTCGCTCCAGTGAATCTATCTAGAGCACGGAGCGTGTCGTCATTTTATGACTTTATTAGAATATCGGTAATAATAGAGAGACCTTTGACTTAGTTTTACAGTGATTTCATTATATCGAAAAACTGAGTCAAATGGTTCAAGATCAACGAGTTTATATTCGGGGCAGGACAAAGGATAAATGTATCTACACGTGTAGGTAAACGTACATACGTATTGCGGTGCTTTTAAAATATTCCTGATCTGGACAAAATCAGCAACAAAACAGTAGCAGTAGAGATTTGTAACCTCCTTTCTAAACAAGAATACAAAACCGAAGGCTTGCCAGATTATTAATTGTGAAAATGTTTTATGGTTTCTCGATATTTGTGTTATAAGAGTAGAACAAATAGGAGCAAGTTTCAAGTGTACCCAGCGAGTGAGTCCCGCGGGAGGAGGAGGGAGCTATCTGCTCTCAAATTATTCATTAACTTTTAGACGAGCACTCTGTGCGTTCACCGTCACTGTTTGTGGTTGGCTAACTCTATTATTACCTCTAGTTTTGATTTCTACCAGTATTTATCTTTTGAGCTCAGATGTACATTTACTCTTTTTTTATTTAAAGTCGTCATATTATGCTTTTCTGTGATGTTCTGTTTGTTTGGTCAGACAGTCAGTAACATGTTCTCTCTATTCGTTTTTCCAGACAGCAGCTGTCCCCACCGGACTCGCAGCCGGCCACAATGGAGCTCATTATCTTGCGCCGGTTCCGACTCACCCAACTGAAAGGTACCGCACCCTAATGCCAACTATTTTCACATTAACCGCACACAACGCTTCCATGCAAATGACCCTCACATCAATGAAACTTCGCTCGAAATAAACCTACGTCACTATCGCTCTATTACGAAATACTCTTCCATTGAGGTTTTTAGTAGCAGGCTTTGTAAGTTAGTTCTAAAAATAACGCAATGGATTGTGTAACGACAGTTCATGTTTGTTGTTTGTTTAGTGGTGTGGTAGTAGTGTTCCAGACGTCAGCTGATGCGTGTCGCTGGCGGCCTCTTCAGATCAATAGTTCGGGGATAGACGCTATGCTGTAAAGGCCCTTTGTTGGCGACTAGAAACTCTCAACGTATTCCTTACTTATATTATTACTAGTTACTTTATCTTATTTTTAAAACAGACATTCCAGTTCTTAATAGAATATTTTAATACTTGTATTACCTAATAATAGACCTCAAAAAAAATTGACGGTATTTGTCTTATTTTAGTATTTTCATTAATCTGGAACTCTTAATTGCGACCTTAGACACAATTTAATTATGTCACAGAAATAACATTAGCAAAATACATAATTCTTTGAACATGGACGACCTCGGTGCCTGTTGGGCAATATTAAGTAGATTAATAAACTTTGTTCAGAAGATCGTTAAAGTACGATATTATGTAGGAGTTTCCTGTTACTGGGGCGATCGATTCATTAGACGGACTTACGGGTTTTTCCATCAGCGCGTCAGGGATTAGCCAAGTATTGCTTCCTTAGCTGCGTCTGCTCCACCTAGGTACGTGGTGCCGCGGATTATCTGGTATTACCACCCGATGGACTGATAATTGGTATCGAGCATCGAACTCGAGTTTATCACACTTGATCCCATTCAACTAGCATAAATTAATTGTAGTGGATTTACTACTTTATTTATAAGAAGCGAAAGATTTATACTATATAGAAGTGGTAATGTGTTGTACCTATATATTTTAAATGTGTAGCAAACTCAGCTACAATATAGGTCAATGGTTGCATTTGACAAATTTATTTGGAACGACGGAAACCGATTTGAAGGCATTGAAAGTCTTGCATACAAAACAACATAACTACATTTTTATTTCGTTTGTGATTCAAGAATTCTTTTCAAATTCTTACAAATTGTTGTTTGCTTTTTTTTGTTGTTCAGTTGGAAATAGCGACAGTTTTGGAATCCTTTGTTGTCGGTTATTGTGCATTTATTGGAGGTGCGTCGTTTATCGTAAGCTGAGAGTCGGTTACGATGTCGATAAGACACGGTGCCCCTTTATCGGTGAGATTTCTTTTATATAAAGCTCCGGTCGTGCTCCTATACCTGTGTAACGCCGCACCTCCCTAACCTCTTATGGCGTTTACCTTTATCCACTTGCTTTTGAAATTCAAATGACATAAATTCACACACTGATGTACATAAAGGCTTTTGAGGCATTGTCATATGAATGCGGAAGGGATTAACTGTGTCCGACGTCCTTTCATTGTGATAATTCCGAATTTAATGACCTGTTACGTTATTATACAAATATAAGTTAAATGAAATACATTTTTGTCATGAAATATTATAGACAAACTCGTGAATTAAGAAGTATATAGGTGATTTTGATTGGCAGTTACGTAGCTATGTCTAAATACTAATATCATGGTCAGGTTCTTTAGTCCCCAATATGTGTGTTAGGTTTACTTTAGAGCGACAACTGCTTTGGTTTCTTAATGTTTTCTTACTTACCCAAAAACAGTTTTACTAGCCAAGGACCTCAACCAAATAAAGTATACTTCTTGGGATTTTATAGTTCACTTCAGACGAATGCAATGAAAAAGTTTTTATGACCTGTATTGTTAATGAAATAAGGGTGCATAATAGTTCTCAGAACTCGTATATGGCGTTTATAAGTACTTGTAATGGCAGTCGTGCCATTTTTTTCTCGAGTTATAAACATACGATAGCATTTAACTGCAAATCATTCGTGGCTCTAAATATAGCTGAGTTCTGCCATTCGTAGGTGCACGCTACGAGTGCGCTACGAGCGGGTTACGAGCGTGCTATGTTGCTACGCCGACGCGCCGTCTCGCTACAAGGTGCCGCTACGTGGCGCGGTTGAAATATTTCAAGTTTCTAACTATGCGAGCGATTATAAGCGCAACAACTAAGGCTTGTAGCGACAACTTTGACACTATTACCATGTTGTCATAAGTAAGTACAGTATTGTTACTTACAATTTTGATTAAGTAATGACATTTTCACACTGTAGATAAAGTGTGAACCTACTTTTACCACATAAATGATTAGTATCATGATGAAATTTATGAGGACGTTATACAAAGATAAGTGCAACAAGCACTGTAAATGGATAAAGTTGTAACTCTTCTGTAACTGCACTTTAATAAAACAGATTTCAATCATCTTCCAGTTGTCGTGCTGCGGTACTTAGACGGAGATATTATTATTGATTTTCTTTTTACTCGAATAACTGTAGGACTTGATTCTTTCACTCGTAGGTAAAAAACTTAGATGTTACGTAACATCTTAATATTGCATTGTGTTTGTCTGTTTCTACCATTTATATGAAAATCACGACGACCGCATTTTCTACATTACCATGTGGAACTAGGTGTGAGTCAGATAAAAAAGTTTTATGTAGTCTATTTACGAGTATTTTATGTAAAGTGAGGGTGTTGAATCGCGTGTCAGATGCTAAGTTTAACTAGGCGGCGGCGGCGCGGCGTGGCGCGGCGTGGCGTGGTGCGGCGCGGGGCGGCGCGCTGCCATGTGTGTGTGTGTGTGTGTGTGTGTGTGTGATACACCGCTGCACAATGCATTGCGGGTACACAGTACTTCGCTGCACTAATTCATGTTCATACGTCACTGCCTCCGTTATCAGGTTCCGGTGGCGTGTGCAGCAATACCATTTATACGAACAATAATCTATTAAAACCGTTCGCTGAGGTAAACGAACCTGAGTATTTATCACTTGGATCCACTTCGAATGCAACTTGCGGCTGAATCAGCGCCGACTGGAGTGCCGACAGCGTCACATCGTCAGTTCGGTGTTACGACATCTATTGAATTTTAACAAAGGGAGCCGCTGAAACAATCGTGCACCCGATCCAATCTTTCATTAATTTACATAGCAATTGTTTACACTCCATCGAGTTCGCAATAACAAACAGCTTGCAAACGACTTTCCCGAATTGTCTATAATCACGTGAATTTGAAATTACCTATTTTTTTTTTTTATTTATTTTTTTTTTTTCACTTTTATTTGTTAACATAGGTGCATACAGACATAGGTCTTATATATGGTAATAAAAAGAGCGCTATGCTATACCCGGAGGCGTACAAATTGTGGTATTTAAAAATGTCACTTAGGTCAAAATAGGTATTGATTGCAATTAAAATGACCTACGTGAATAGGGGTCAATATACAATTAAATTTGGTTAGGTTTTTAAACTTATTTGAACAGATGTTGTGTAGGCTTTTCTAGATCATAAACTTGATTCAACCTTTCAACACTACGAAGTGCTGAACTTCGAGATATTTACAGTTTATCGGATAAGAGTTTATTATTCTTTTACGGAAAGTGGATTCCTAAAGTAAACATAAAATATGTGTATTCAAATGAAGTAGCAGGAGGGTTTATGTAATATATTGTACGGCATAAGTTGACACTATTCAGTGAGGAAGGGGTTATGTGGTAGCTGCGTCGATTGTGAGGATCCTTTAGTCGATGTTCGCTGGTTGTCACGAAGCGGACGCCGCACACACATAATACATATGTACATACTCTCTAGATATCCATCTATTGTAGCGTGCCAATGACTGCGATGTTCATACTTCGTGTTGTATTATAAAATGTTTTACATACATAGTCAACATTTTTCACCCACGACTACAATATTTAACCTATTCTATGCATTTAGTCATTTCATTGTTGTATTTAACTTTTTAAAATGTTTGAACTTTCTTTTTCTTGATACATATCTCATCAACAATGGTTTTTGTAGAAGTATGTGTTTTAACCAGTATTTTGTTAAATAACTAAGGTTGTAAGTAGTAAAAAAACTTCACAACAACCTATATTTGTTTAGTTAGAAGTAGGTAAGTATAACTACGAAATAATGAATGTATGTACAACGCAACTAAATAGATAATAGCGTTGTTTGGAAAAACACAGGAGTAAACACACTTGTTATTGTTCGATAAAATGAGAACATTTTATAACACGTAGATATAATAGCTAAGTCGTTCATCCTTTTTATTAAAACGCGAATGATCGTAATCGGGGGTTAACAAGCGGAAAATTAATTAGGGGCGATAAGCGTGTTTGTCGTGATAATTAGTAGTAAAGTCGTGTTTACGTCAATATTGTAGCCTTACGATACATAGTACATGGCGAGTGACGCAGGTGCTATCTACATGTGCTTGTACTGTTGGCAACAATAGTGCCTCCACACTAATTCAATATTGAAATAATTACTCGTTTATTTCAACATGTGTGTGAGGAAATTAAGAATACAAACATTAAGGCTTAAACTGTCAAACACCGAGCGGTCGCTGGTGACCGCAACCTATTGTTCTTTAACTCGTCGAGTACCGGTTTTGTAGACACAATTATAGAACAATAGGTTGCGGTCACCGGTGACCGCTTGGTGTTTGACAGTTTAACTCGTCGAGTACCGGTTTTGTAGACACAATTATAGAACAATAGGTTGCGGTCACCGGTGACCGCTTGGTGTTTGACAGTTTAATTGTGTCTATAATAACGGTACTCAACGAGTTAATTAACTATATCAGTTGATGGCACATAACACTTTTGTTATTATACTTAACACTAATTGTAATTAGAATGTAAATTGAATTATAAATTATAATTGTAATTCAAAGTTTAACGTCTCGGTTGTGACGTAAGAACATAGAATGCTAATGTGAGTAAAGTTAGTGAATCCTTTATGTACGTCGCTAGGGTAGAACTCGAACAGTCCTCCAGAGATAGTTGGGATCTAAGTTGGCTGGGCAGACTCTGGAACTAGTTGTAATCAATAGGGAGACTTTCGATTCCACGTACAGAGCAACCTATCCACACTGTTAATAGTTTAATCCAGGATTAAACTGTATGAAACTTTATTTGGTCATAGAATATTTAAACCGAGGATTAAGAAATTTAATTACATGCAATGTTATGTTTATATCGATTCATTGAAATTGGTCACCATCATTGATTTATTCTGTTATTCTGTGGAATGCGTTGCCCAAGGAGATCAGAATGGCAACAAGTCGCAATACCTTTAAATTTAAAGTCCGTGAGCAACTACTTAAGCATTGGCAGACTCAAAACAATTAAGGAAACTATTCTAACAACGTTTTCTTTTTTATATAATATATTGTAGTATTTATGCAGTATAAGTATTTGTTTAGTAGTATATATTATATGGTATGTAAATGTCTATTTATAAAATATTGTATTAATATATTTATTCTATAGGAATTTATGTGTTTGGTATACATATTAAATAACTTTTTTTTTTTTGATTGTGTTCTGGCTTCGCAACCACTTCATTTCTCTGCACTTCCCTATGGTTGACTGTAAGAGAATGCCTTAAGGCATTAAGTCCGCCATTCACTGTATTTTGTGAAGAAGAAATAAATAAATAAATAAATAAATTTATCTTAATAAGAAATAGTTCTAAAAAGAAAATTAGAGAATAATTACAAAGAATCTATTCTCATAACATCACGCCATTTATTCCTAAAGGGGTAGGCAGAGGTGCACCATTACGGCACTTAATGGCAATGTACAATGTAACACCCAATCTTCACTATTTATGTAATGTTATGAGTCCCATGTAATAGGGGGTGAGCCTATTGTTATACACTGGGCACAATCCCAGACTCCGAACTACAACTAAGTTTTTTTTTAAAAACCCAATAATACTTTGCCCAACTCGGGAATCAAACCCGAGTCCCCTTGCCTAGCAGTCGCACTTGCGACCACTCGGTCAACGAGGCAGTAGCGGCAGAATCTATTCTCAAGTATCTATTACCAAGTACCTCTTTCATCTTCACCAGACGTTAACAACTTGATATACAATCTTAAGAAATTAGTTCATGCATAACTTTCTTCCAAGAATTCATGAAATTACACTAAAAACCAGTTTCACGTTCAGCCCTAGACTATAGCTGACAGTCAAGAACATGTAATTGCATTTTAATAATAGCTAAGAGTGCACGTACACAGAGCAGAATTCAATTTGCTGTACTGTAAGTGCCTCGTAACGACCACTGTTGAAGTTACGAAGTCGTATCGTCGCCAACAAACGTCCCAACAATACAACTACACTTTGCACAGATACCACACCAGGTCAAACTGCTCCAATCTGTCTAACTTCTATATTAGGTTTTGAACTTTAATGTTTTGTCACAAAATCGAAAATCTGTTGAAGAGGCAAGATTACGTTGGTCTGCTGGCGTCTATACAACACTGTACCACATGAATGTCCACGTGACGAGATAAAAATGTTGTACTCCCACACAAAAAACGTAACTTTATTAATTTTTCGTGTAGGTCGATTTTTCATTGACACCGTACAGTGACGTAACGGTCTAATTAATTCTGGTGTCTCTGTTGAAGAGTCTCTGATAAAGTTGCAAATTATAATTTTTGTATTTTACTTCATGTCGATTTTTATTAGAAAATGTCACTATATGTCAGTCCAGATTTATTTAAAAATATTTTTGTTAGATATTCCATGAATAACCAATGTGAACATTATTTCATCGTCTCCTCGTTAGCCATACTTTGAGTAGTTGTAGTAATATTCATTTCCAAAGTCGAGAAGAGACTGTTTATTACAGCAAGAATGGATGGCGATGAAATACGTAACGACCAAGTTCCCAGAGCTCATAATTCCTTTAAGTTTTGAAAAGCGCACTTCACTGCATTCCCTTTGTAATGAGTTTAATACTTAATCATTTAATTAAAGTAAAGTCGTACTACGTAAGTGCGGTGCTATGGGAAATGTCAAGATGTGTTCAAAGTTGATAAATCTTGCATCAACTTGATAGGACTGTCGGTCAGTTAAAATGACAGACACTTTGTTTCTACTTAAAAACTTCTTTTTGTAAGTCAACAAAACAAAGCCAAGTCCAAACTTTACTTTTTTGTTTTTCTTTATTTAATATACATCTATACAATATGTGAATAACCAACTAAGTAAAAAAGTTGCATAAATTTCAAAAATAAAAACGTAATTCCCATTATTTAGAAAAGTACCAATTGCAGCGAAAAATGTGTGAGGCTGCCCAACTCTTGGCAATCTAAAAATATGATCAGTAAGACCATTTAAAAATATAGTCTGCATGGAAAATGCAGTTTAAAATAGTATTCACAAATACAACTTGTAGACGGTACGAATGGTATGTTTTGGCAGCTAAATTATGTGAAGTTTGGCGTGTATCCTGCAGTCAGGACCTGACTTGGCCTATATTCATTTACGGTTAGTGAACCATCGATGAATAAATTGATTTGTACGTTTAACGGCTTATAAGAGAAAGTGTATGATGTACACTAGAATTTTATTACAAAAATACGTCGTCAAAATATAACATCATTTAAAATACCTACATACTAATTAAATATCAAAGTTATAGTCAACATTGCATATTGTAAGATATATCATGGTGAAATACTGTGCAATACAGGGACGCATTCTACTTTTGTCGTTAATTCTGTGATATCTCTGTAATAATCGAAGCGTAATAATCGAAGCGGCGCTGTCTATCAGACAGTTGACTAAAGATATTAACATCTGTGACTGTAGGCACAGTGCACACCAGCGTTTATGTAAGCATTGCGACTAATGAGCGCCGAGGCCGGAGGCTCTCACATTTCCATGACGTGTGTAACGAGGCTTTGATGACACTCATTGCCACATTACACCCATTGCCTTTTTTGTCGCATTTATTCGCGACGGCCTTTCGGGAAAAATGTTAATTGAAATTTAATTAACACTCGGTGTAATGGACACTCATTTATCTTTGATGTCAATTGGTCGTTATGACTGTGAATGACGTTTTCAAATAAAAATGTTTTGATTTTTTTCAACAAGAACTACGGGGTTTAAAAACAAATGGAGTAACTTATGAGAACAGAAAGCGATAATTGCGTTACGTAATTGTTTAATTAAAGGATAATTCCACATAATGTATACCTATATGAAAACCATATCCGTCAATAAAAATATATTCCAGGTTTACTACGGAAACCTATTGTTTCGATTTTACAGTGTCGAGTCGGTAAAGGAATCGGATTAATTAGTCGAGTTCTGCGAAATTGTAAAATGTATATAAATATCGTTCCAATTCAATGTTAATACTCTATTACCGGGATTTTCAGTACAAATATTGTTCGATTTTATGGACATTTAATTATCTTATTCTCGATCTGAATAAATAATGCGCAGAAGATTAATTCTTTTTGGGAATACATTAAAGAGGATTTATTTATTATTTGCACGTGTTATGTTTGTATCGTGTTATTTGAACGACTGCCTCGTTGGCCGAGTAGTCGCAAGTGCGACTGCCGGGCAAGGGGTCTCGGGTTCGATTCCCGGGTCGGGCAAAGTATTACTGGGTTTTTTAAAAAAATTCTCAGTAGTAGCACGGAGTCTGGAAATGTGCCCGGTATATGGCATTAGGCTCACCCCCTATTACATGGGACTCATAACAACTAGTGAAAAGTGGGTGTTACATTGTACTGTGGTAGAATGTGCACCTCTGCCTACCCCTTCGGGGATAAAAGGCGTGATGTTATGTATTTATGTGGGTGAGTGGGGTAAATATTTGATTTTCTGATCCGATGTTACATAACGTGGGTTTTAATTATTTTGAAACTATTTATAGCGTGTATGTTTCTATTTTTGTAGCTGAAATTAGTTCTGAAGTAAACACAGCTGTCTAGTATCGACTAAAATTCGGTAGTAATTATAGTATGTATTTTGTTTCTTCGAGTTTATTTGGACAAACCGATTTCAGGTTAAGTGTTCGTCTGTACTGCCTAGTAAAGTTTATTGCTTTTCACTGTACTTATATTGTTAGCACACGTACCGGCTGTTATTGTAATTTGCCACTCATTGAGTGCTTTTCACGCTATTTTGAACTTTACACCTCCAACGGGAACATTATTGTTTATGACGATATTATTAGACGTTGGTAGTTTCGAAATTGAGAGCTAAACATTGAAAGAAGTATGAGAATGGTAAATAGCTTCTTACCCTGCAACAGGGAGATCAAACATACAAAATGAAGAAAACCGAAGATCTACCTTAGGTATTACTAAACTAAAGTGATTCTTGTTAGGTACCAAGTCTTTAACAAAAGTATTAACTTTTCTTTAAAAAATCCGTATCTCGTTCTGCAACTTATGGTAAAGAGATGACAGATGCTAGAAGCTTCAGGAGTCATGTTTATGTAGAACCTTTTATATTTGAGTATCAATATGTTCACAAGATCCCATAGCTTTCAGTTTTACGATAATTTGACCCCACAAAGATTACCCACACGTGGAACTTGTGTTTATTTAGATACTCATCCAGATCATTGTAAAACCGACTAGTATTCTAGATAGGCAGTATTGTACATAGTGTGGCGTATTGATAAAACTACTGCAATGACTGGGAAATATCTTGAGTTCCTATTTTGATGAATCGATCAGTCTTGATTCTCATTAATCGAGACTATTCGATTTTATTGTTGGCACATGTTTGCACTTAAAATGTTCATACTTCTGAAACAAAAAAGCATAATATTATGCAGATACGTTTTCGGAAGACCGGTAATGCTGTATATTCTGATTGTTTAAACATAATTGTATTTGTACATAGAGACGTATGCATGGATACGTTCCATTTAACGGCTTTGACTTTAAGAATGGGGTGCTAAAGCTCCAATTTATTGTTTATCGAACGATTTTTTAATTACAACACTGTTTCATATTCGTACTCGTACGTATAAAAAGTGAAGGCCTTCTAATAAAAGCTTCACTCGTATTTTTTCTATCTCGCTGAAGTTCAATTTTTGTATGGAAGCAAAATCAGTGTGGCATGACGCCCGGCTGTCCTGTGACGTCATAAAGGGCCGTCTGACGTCACACACAAATATATTAACTGAATCTTCTGTTTGTGTTGCGCAGCTATTTGTTAGATGAAAATGTCGCGTACATACATTGTTGTATATACTTGTATCTATATATCCTGATGAAAATAGCCCACATCAAACAAATCGCAATTTTCAACTCAATAGTTAGGTCAGGTTTAGAATACTGCAGCATAGTCTGGACGCCATTGTACGATATTCATAAACGCCGTTTAGAATCGAAATTATTTTGGTGTATGCTTTGTTGGTTGTCCTTAAATAAATAAATAAATAAATAAATAAATAAATACGGAAAGTAACAATCACTGTCATCATTTGAATATAATATTAATACTTGAGTGTTTTTGGTGATTAAGTTGACATACATGTTAACTTTCACACACAGGTAGTGTTTTACGAATGAAATGAAATATTTACATTACTTTTTGACGCATTATGTATACATGTGTAGATAATAGGCGATAATATGTGACTTGTGTGACTGTGTGTGATAATATAGAGGTATGACTAAGTAAACTTAGTCAACTGAATTTCCTCAGCACTAGAAAACACCTTTCCTCTGATATATGTGTGTAATCTAAGCAGATTTTTACACAAATAAAAGTATTGATAATAACAACAAAATTTTTGTTGATAACAGAAACGTACATGAGAACTAGTCCTAGTATTTCTACTACCTATAAATAAATACATAGTTTATAAATAAAAGCAAATATGTCTACATTTTCAATCTAAAACTGTTTGCAATTACTCGTGTTTAAATTGTATAAAATATGAAATTGAACGTGCCTCGTTGCCTGTGTTGTCACACCGGAAAAATAAAATTTGCGTGTGTTCCGTCCACACAATGTTACGGAAATTGGTAGTACACAATGAATTTTTGTTTTAATTTTTCATTTTTATTGATGGTATTACAGTTGTTTTATTTTTTAGTGGGAAATAATAAATTATGTCGGTTCATAAATAGGGGTATTTTTTTAAGGGGGGAAAATCATCGAATGACTGCTCTCGCCTGGGTGAGGCGGGAGGGAGTGTCACTCTTACTGACTAAAAATCACCCCGTTCCTACTCCTGCATTTCGAGCCGGAGCCCCCGTAACCCGTTAGGTTCTCCGCGACCGTTAGATTCTCCGCGACATAAATAGGGGTATGGAAATTAGTGTACATATAAACTATCCTGTTTTGTGAGATATATATACAGATATAGGTAGTACTTGGTCAAAGTAAGTGTCAGGAATAGTTTAATTGGAAATACATGGGTCAATTTTAATAATAATGTTCTCTCCGACCTAGTCTAGTCTTATTTACGGCTACCAAATTAAAAAGGTAGTCAAAACCATTACAAAACAAAAAATGTGTATCACCATTGTAGAGGTAGAAAATGTAATAAAACATGGCGTGGGCAGAATATACACTCCACATCTATAAGTTGTTAGAGTGAAGTGGAAACGCAACGTATCGCCGGCTCGCAAATTGCATTTTAAAAAGGAATACGTTGAACCCGCGTTTTATGTATTGTTGTACCTAGACCTGTATACAGTGTTGTACTAAAACTCAACGATATATCTTCACCAGATGAAAAGCCTTCTTATGGCGGCCCTGGAAAATATAAGCAAAGGAAATGTTTTTCCACCACCTACTCTGTATATTATTATAAACATACATATAAATATAATAGTTTGGATATAAAAGTTTTTATCGAACAACAGGTACATAAAAATCCATTTGTTTTGTGGTGATGATTCACTATAAAACAAATGGACGCACAGACGAAACAATAAATAATTGTGGGAATTGAAATCGCGACATGTTGCACAGCGGCAGTCGCTAGCAGTGGCTGAGCTTGTCTAGCATGCAGTCGATCAATAAAGTAATAAAAAAGAAATGAAAAACTAACATGAATATTTATCATAGCAGAGCAGGTTTAAAAAAAGCAACACAATATTTTATATCAAACAGACAAATACGCAAAATTCGTGGGAAAAGCTGATTCATTAATTGGTTTCGTTTTTTTTACAAAACAGAATATTATTTTTCTTTTCACTATCTTACAATATTAAAGTATAAAAAGTCAGAAGGAAGAAAAGAGGTGTTGTCGACATAATAATATAAATGCATGGCGCCTTAGCTTGGTGTCGCGTCGCCATACTCGTTGAATCTCCCGAAAAAAGGGAGATAATAAAAATATGTCACATCGCGAGCCGCGAAGTAAAAAGCCTATGTTTGGGGCCGATCCTTAGCTATTTAAGTAGAATATAGCCTCTTTACCAGCCAATGTACCCTATTTATGAAAGGTGTGTTTATTACATAAAGCCTTACTCAAAATGTGGTGTAAAAGGTAATTGATGCTTTGACCCGCGTTCATAATAGAAATTATCATACAAAGCTACATAATTCGCTCTTGTGTTTCTTATATATTTCAGCTTTGGAAAGAAAGCTAAGCAAAATAGTAGATATGGCGTGTAGTTCATTATATTTTATTGTTCACCGTATAAAAGAGTTTGTAAACTGCACCTTCTGACGGGTCCGTGTGCTCTCAAATTGGGTAAATCTTCGCTCGAGCACTCGGAAAGGTTACCTATTAATGTCTGATGTTGACAAAGCTCGATGGATGGATCGTCGAGGAGTGTGGAGGCTCCGCGTCTCAATTGCATATTTAACGAGAGCTCACTAACTGCTCCGTGATACCGGACACGGAGAGAGACCTCGTAATTGGGTCCCGCTATTTTTAGCACTATACACTTAACTGCCGAAGTTTCGTCGTTTGTCGAGATATCGCAATTTTTCTCACCACTTCACGGGAACGGGACATAATCCCGCGGGACTAACTGAAGAAGGTCTTCTATTACATTCCATTGAGTTTCTTTAGTGGTTATGGACAAATTTTCTAAAAATAGCGCCGAGGATTGAAAGTGGGCTCGAAACTTTAGCGTCAGGAGTGAAAGTGTCTCTGAGTCGATCTGGGAATTGGTGTTTACCTTTTTACTTTCTCTTTAGAAACCGAATAGGGTACCTAAACTTGGTATTCTAAAATAATTTTTTTTTTTGGTTCCGTTAAACTGAAGCTTGGTCATTGTTCTCGGTCGAAGTCGTTATCAATGGGATGTCCTCAGGGCTTCGTTATTGGCCCGTATTTGTGGAATTTAGGATTTGTTGATTTGCTCGCGATTCCCCTTCCTTGTGGCTGTACTTTGACTGGATATGCAGATGATGGCCTTTTGCTAGTACAATCAAATACCCGCGCCGGACTGGAGTATTTGGCTAAAGACTGTCTCAGTAGGATCTCGCGATGGGGCGAACGAAATCGCTTGACTTTTGCACCCCATAAAACCTACCAGCTATTGCGTAAAGGAAATCTAAAGTCATGGCCGTCTATTAAATTTAACAATGTTTCCGGAAAACGAAAGGAGTCTGTTTGTTACCTCGGTCTAGTATTGGAAAAAAACTTTTCTTTCATTGAACATATTTAGTCAGAAAGCCAAAAATAACTTCTATGCGCTGACGCGAATTTCCAAGGCCACCTGGGGTCTCTCTTTTCTTACGCTTAGGATCATATACGAAGCAACCTACCTGGGATGAATGTGCTACGGGGCACCTGTCTGGACTGATAGGGCCACAATAGGCGCGGTACGGCGAAAACTTCTCCAAGGCCAGCGTCTAGCCTTGATTTTCCTGTGTAAGGCCTATAGGACATAACCGGCTTCAGTGCTAACGCACTGAGGCCCTACCTGTGCTCGCAGGCGTCCCTCCGGTAGATCTTGAGGTGCAGCGACGTGCTGCTATGTACTACAGTGCGAAGCCTAATTTCTCAGCAAGCTTTCTAGCACAACGTGATAGAAATAAAATTGATAGATTGTTTAAGCCAATGACGGACGTTTGGGGCGAGCTTATAACCAAATGACAGTGTAGATGGGCATCTTCTATTAAGGGCCGCCACCTATATCAGTTCTTCCCATCCGTGCATGAGCGGCTGGAGAGGACATGGTTGGAGGTGGATCACTGTGTTGCCCAATTTCTTACTGGCCACAGCAACTTTAAAAGCAAATTGTTCTCATTTAAACCTATTGATTCACCATGGTGCCAATGTTCGACAGAGGAGTTGCGATACGAGCAGTCGGCCCATCACATACTCTGGGAGTGTGATCTCTGGCAATATGAACGTAACACTATGTTAAATAATTTAATTGTTTCGTCAGGTGTAGTTTATTATACGGACCTTGTGGAATCTAGAACGAATTTCCGTGCGTTTAGGCGTTTTTGCCATACCTATTATTGGAAGCAAGTATAACAGTTCACACATAGGACCCACTTAGTTTTTAGTCAAATTTCCGTGGTGCTTGGCGACTGGGCTTCACCCAGTTGTACAGTCTCTTCTTTGTGCCTTTGGGCTTAATTCATTCTGTCTCCTGCAGTAATTCTCCGAGGGAAGTGAAAACCATAGTTTTTTCTTCTTCTCCTCTTATAATATCTTCTGATTCACTTCGTTGTGGGAACTAAGACAGTTACTCATGTCCCTGGAACGCGCCGGACTTCAGTATTCTGGTGTTTTCATGGTTGTATCTACTGTAGATCCTGGCTTACAGGAGTCGCAACGGTTTTGGGAGGTTGTGGCGGTCCATTTAAAAAAAAATTCTCAAATATGTAAAATTCAACAGAAAACTACTCCATTAATTGCAACTTCTCTTACAATTTATTCATACTTTATCCCGCAGGAATTGGATGCCGCCGAGCTTAAATCGAATTTGATTTATGAATGTCAACCTGACACTTATTTGTACCGAAGTACTGTCAATTTGAAACTAATGCGAATCGAATCAGAATGCGGGGAATGAAGATATTGTGAGGAAACTCGCTGATGTTTTCCTACATAGCTATAGATAGGAAGTATTTTAGGATCTAAAGCCTAAGCTTTAAAACTAGGCACGCTATTCATGTCACTATTCTAACAATGTGTGGCGGGTCCAACTGTTGTATAAATTAAAAATAGTTTAGTCACCAACCGGCAGCCGCAGCGCGTTCGACATTGCTTAAATAGTTTCCGCGATGAAAGAGCCATTCATTGGCGTGCCGTAAGTACATATAAATTGTACGTTCACACAAACTTCGTGTAGTGGATTGGATGGTATTCGCCTTCGGCAGATGTTCTATGTATTTCTATAGATGTCCATTGTCTTCGAAGCCAATATAATATTAGAAAAGGATACCTACCTCTATATGCACCTATGTTTATATATCATGCAAGTTAGATTTTTCGGTGAAACTCTTTTAATATTATCTTTAGAGTTCGCATAACTCGGAATATTTTTGGCAGGAAAGCGATCGTTACTTTGTAGCTCAGAAAATACATCTCTAACGTAATCTACCTATGGTTATTGAAAGTAACGAAGGTATTATTTTCGGTGAGCAAATTACATTTTCCTATACCTACATACATATACTTACATGTGTGAGCCCATTATGTTCGCTCTCCACATCCTTTCGGAACCAAATCGGTAGGTAATCAGTTTCATAGTGATATCGACCGAGGGAATCCTCCTACTGAATATTTTATCGTAGAAATTTGTTGAGAATCAGAATGTATCAATAGAAGCAGGTAGTCGGCGTTACAATGGCCATTGTAGTAAACATTCAGTCGAACAGTTGTATTTCCAGTTTTATTTAGACTTATACTTGTATGTATGTCGCGGAGAACCTAACGGGTAACCGGGGCTCCGGCTCGACGTGCAGGAGAAGGAACGGGGTGGGTTTTAGTCAGTAAGAGTCTGACACTCCCTCCCGCCTCACCCAGGCGGAAGTAGTCATTCGATGATTTTCCCCTTTAAAAAATAATACTTGTATGTATGTACCTTGGAACAAAACGTGTCACTAAGTTAATAATAAGTAGAAAGAATACCTACACCAGATAGCCAGTAAGTCTCAATAAACAGCCGTTTTAGGTTAAAAATAGATCTGGTCCGTTTGTGTGGCCTTCCAAGCAATAGCTACCCGATCCCGGGGGGAGGGAGCGTAGGCAGAGGGGGGAGGAAGGCGCGGAGGCCTCGGGGACCCCACACACCCATAGACATGATTTATTTCCGTGGAAATCGTTTCCACAGGAAAATATTTAATAAGGTCAGAAATACTATACATGTTTAGGTAATTAGGACAATGTTTATAATGTCCGGGTTACAATATTTACACAGAAACATCCGCAATTTCGCACGATTATAACTTCCTTCGAAAAAGACCGGATCATAAAAATGCTTATGATATTAATTCAGTCATTTTTACGACCATTCTAAACTCACTATAAAGCTCTTGCGAACTGAATTCAATGTGTTTGCGTAACATTGAACACAACAATGAGGTGGATACAAATCCGTACAAACGTGCAGGGTAGGTAGGTAAGTACATATTGTGTACGTAACGGGTTAGGTCGTAATACCAGCACTGATAGGTTGATAGCCGCCCGCTTTAGCAGAACTACTCGCGAGTCGTGAGCACTACACAACTTGCACGGCCCGATAAGCACCTGATTTATTTTGTTTTTCCTTTTGTTTCCATCACGATACCTTCGTGTAAATACTTTAGTTACTTCAGCGTGCTTTCCATGTGCGCTGAATGGTTACTGTTCGTGAGTTCGTCCATAAAATATGTGCTGGAATTCATTACATACAGTGCCTTCATATGTTTATTTATCATAGGTTTTTTGAATTCACCATTTGACCTAGTTACATTTTCATGTTTTTTTACAATTTATATGAAAACTTCGTAGTGCGTGAATAATTTATGCAATTACAGCGATGAATGGCGGTTTTTCGCTTGTATTAGTCACATATAATCAACTTTAGATACGTACCAAACTATGTATACAGACTAATTTCTTAAGGCTATAAAAATACGAGTGTTCTTATAATACGTGCGACGCTGATGTAGCTAATACATACATACAAATCCAAGCAAGTCCACTTGAATACGTCGCATGAATTGAATGTGCTTTCGTAGCAGTGTAGCAGTACACGGGTGTGAATGGAATAGTACCAGCCAGTCCATTCACAACGTCATGTCGGTACGTGTTGGCTAAAATTCTACGAAGCCACTATAATATTAATAAATGCTTTTGCGTCTGCGTCTGATGATGGTTCCTCTATTTGTAGTTTTTGCTCTTTTGGTGACACTCTGGGTGACTTCCTTCAAAACCAGTTTTCTGCCAAGAACAACCGTCTGTTAAATGTTTGTCATATTAATGCTCAGAGTGTTCCCAGTCCCTACAGCGACCTCTACGAAGCGTTTAATAATAGCAATGTGCATGCCGTCCTGATATCCGAAACCTGGCTCAAGCCTCATCTCTTATCTACCACCTACCCCTTAGCTGGATATGTGCTCATCCGGAATGACCGCATTAACGGTAGAGGGGACGGGGGGGGGGCGTGGCCATTTACCTCCGCGGTGAATTAGCTTACAGAGTTATTTCATCATCTCCCCAAAACTGTCCTGCGGAGTACTTGCTACTTGAGGTTTGTGTCCAGGGGGTGAAAATCGTTATTGGTGTATTTTACTGTCCGCCCTCAGTCGACTATTTCACTGAATTCGCATCAGTACTAGAATCTCTGGGTTCGGAGTATGCACGTACGTCACGTAATCATGGGTGATTTCAACACCAATCTCCTTGTCCACAACTCCTTTCGTTTTTGTAGGCTTCGGCATCTGATCGAGTCAGCCTGTCTTCATCTACTACCTCTCCAACCCACTCATCACAACACTGTCGGTGAGGACTCATGGCTCGATCTGATAGTCACATCCAATGACCTGATCTTCCTGTCCTATATCCTGAAGCCACCCAGGGTGAGGCCTAGGGTTCTGTTCAGGCGTTGTTTTGCACGGATGGATAGTGAAAAACTTAGAGAGGATGCATCGAGTATTGATTGGGGGCCTCTGATGGAGGCTGCAGATGTCGATACCATGGTCGCTGTTTTTAACAAAACTTTGACTGAGCTCTATGACCGCCATGCTCCCGTGAAGAAAATTAAATTAAAACGGCCTCCCGCACCTTGGATGACCAGACACATACAGATGGCAATGCGGCGCAGAGACCGCGCGTTCCGAAAGCACAAAAATGATCGCACTGTCGAGAACTGGGCGGCCTATAAAAACGCTCGAAATAGGTGTAACCAGATGGTACGTAACGCTAAACGCCGTCATATTCTAGATAACATCTCTTCTTCATCTCCTGCCGATATCTGGAAATTCCTCGGGACTCTAGGTATCGGCAAATCACAACACACTGACCTCCCAAATTCTGTTGGTTTAAATGATCTGAACCGACATTTCTCCACTGTGTCCAAATTGGATCCTCTTGCTAAACAGCAAACTTTATCTTTTATTTCTGCTCTGATGCGTTCGTCTTCTTTAGCTTCTTTCAGATTCACCCCGGTGCAGCCTGAAGAGATTCGAAAGATCATCCTCTCCATTAAATCCAGGGCGGTGGGTTGTGACGGTATATCGCGGTATATGGTCACAACCATACTCGATCTTCTCCTCCCAACCATAACTCACATGGTTAACTATTCCCTGTACTCCAAAGTCTTCCCATCCTTGTGGCGTAAAGCCTATATCCGTCCTCTTCCTAAGATAACCAATCCTACTCTTCCCACACACTTCCGTCCTATATCAATTCTTCCCTTCCTGTCAAAGGTGCTCGAGGCCTGTGTCCATAAGCAACTTGCTGACTACATATACAGTAACTCGCTTATAAGTCCATTGCAATCCGGATTCAGGCCCGGGCACAGTACTGTAACCGCTCTCCTTAAAGTGATTGGCGATGTGAAGGCAGGGATGGAGGACACCAGGATCACAGTATTGGTTTTGGTGGACTTTTCGAATGCCTTCAACATGGTCAATCATGACATTTTGCCCATCTTTCGGTCTCTGATGGTGCACTGGATTGGTTTTCATCTTATCTTCAGGAACGTCAGCAATTGGTCCAGGTTGGTGAGGCTTCGTCGAACTGGTGCCATTTAGAAGCTGGGGTTCCTCAAGGCGGAATTCTCTCTCCTCGTCTATTCTCCATCTTCATAAACCTTATCACTTCCGAACTTCAGTGTGCGTACCATCTGTATGCCGACGACCTGCAATTGTACTGTCAAGTCAAGATTGAGGACTTACCTGATGCAGTTGCGAAGGTGAACGCGGACTTGACTGCCATATCTAACTGGTCTGGGAAATTTGGCATTAATGTCAACCCGAGCAAGTGTCAGGCGATAATAGTAGGTAGCTCCCGCACTTTGTGCAAGGTTAACAGTGCAACGGTACCGCCAGTCCGGTTTGACGGTGCGGTCATTCCATTTAGTGGTGATGTCAAAAATCTTGGGTTGCACATCGACGGCAACTTAACCTGGCGTGCTCATGTTACTAGTGTCTGTCAGCGAGTCATGGGGACGTTGCGAGCCCTGTATCGGTTAAAAAACTTCCTTCCGTCGTCGACTAAGGCGATGCTTGTTCAGTCCTTGGTTTTCCCCATAATTGATTACGCTGATGTGTGTTACTACGACCTGAATGCAGATCTCCTCAATAAACTTGACCGCCTTCTAAATAACTGCATTCGATTCGTTTTTAACCTGCGCAAATACGACCATGTCTCTGCATATCGGTTGCAACTAAAGTGGTTGCCCATACGTCAACGCAGGAAACAACGGGCGTTAACCACTTTATTCTCTCTTCTTTATTCCCCCACTTCTCCTAGCTATCTATCCTCCTATTTTCAGTTCATAAGTGCAAACCACAGCAAGTATCTTCGTTCCACTAATAATCTTCTTCTACAATGTCCCACGCACCGGACCGACTTCCTTCACTCTTCATTCTTTGTCCAATCCATTCTGCTGTGGAATGCGCTACCCACGGATGTCAGGACGGCAACCAGCCGGCTTAGTTTTAAAGTTAAGGTTCGTGAACTATTGCAGAGGGAACAGACAGACGCATCACGTACTTAATTTATCATTTTGGCGATTGTATTTAATATATATATATATGTAGTTATTAGTAGTAGTAGTTATGTTATTCCCAATTTATTTATTATCTTTTATAGTATTGTTATTTAGTAATATTGATAATGTATCTTATGTAATTTACATTATACCTATTACACCTACTGTTGCACATCTCTGCATCACCCCATGGTTGACTGTTAGAGAATGCCACCCGGCATTAAGTCCGCCATCGTATATTATAATATACAGAAGTGTTAATAAAATAAAATAAATAAATATTAATGGTGTTGACAATGTCATGTAACAGCTTCCCACGAGCCAGTCCAAAGCAAACTAACTTCGTAAACACTAATTAAGCTTCAGACGATGGTTGTTAAATTGTACAAAGCCTCTACACGTGTCGCCGCTCGCTCCTTTCCACGAACAAAACACCACTTAATTGCAATTAAATAATTGCATGAACTAATTCCTAATCTGGTGTTGCCAACACTAATTAATCACTAAGCAATTCAATCAAACGGAGTGCTCTAATCGATATGCCGTGTTATCGATATGTTGAACAGCAATTTATTTTCGTTTTCTCGTTACTAAGCGAAAAAAGTTTTATTATACCAATATGCTTTCATAAATTGCGTATTTCATTGCATAGTAGCATATATTTTTACATATATAGGTACGTAACAAAATTCATTAACATTTGCTTTGGTCAATCAATAATGTCAATTGTAATAAATAGACATGTTGTATTGTTTGACAAAACGTACGATAGTTAATTAAAAACATGCTGGCATTGCTGAAATGTTCGTCAAAAATATGTTTTTATAAATCAAAAACAATCAAGCAAAAACTTTATGAAGCTAGCCGAGAACAATATAAACTGTTGTTGTAATTACGATGTGAAACATGCAGCTGTAGTGGAGAGAGAACAAATTTAATTACACAGTTTATTTGTGTTTATTGTGACAGTGAATATCCAGCGAGCTGTGCTTCAAATGTTATTAATTAATTCATTAAAACGTGCATAACTGGAAACATTTTATTCTCGAAACTCGGTTATTAACAAGATTCTATGCTGCATCGTTTATTACATTTGTATAAGTACGTCTGGTACAATCTGTAGCTATTTTTAAATTTTGCGATACTTAGCAGATTTTTATTGATTCAATTTTTCATTACGATTTTTAGTTTTTTAAGTCAATACATAACATCATGTCTTTTATCCCCAAAGGGGTAGGCAGGGGTGCACATTACGGCACTTTCACTATTTATGTTGATAAGTCCCATGTAATAGGGGTGAGTCTATTGCCGTATACCAGGCACAATTCCAGACTCCGTGCTACGACTGAGATTTTTTTAAAACTCTGTAATATTTTGCCCGGCCCGGAAATCGAACTCAAGACCTTTTGTCCAGCAATGGCATTTGCGACCACTCGGCCGGCGAGAAAGTATTTAAAGTATAAAAAGTTATCATTCCATCCTATATTTCTTAAAGGGCTTACCAGAGGTGGACACTGCACGCACCACGCAAACACTAAATGAAACACACACATAGATACTTCTTGTAATCAATAAGGTTTTGTGTGTGGGAGATGCATGCTTCGGCACGAATGGGCCGGCTCGACCGGAGTGACACCACGGCCTCACAGAAAATCGTCGTGAAACAACGCTTGCGTTGTGTTTCGTCGTGTGGGTGAGGTAACCGAAGGCCCAATTACCTCCCTCCCCAGTCTCCTAAATCGCCGAATCCTCGGCAATCCTCAAATTCTCAATTCCCAAAAGGCTGGTAACGCACTTGTAACGTCTTGGTGTTCCACATGTCTATGGGCGACGGCGATTGCTTACCACAAGGTGTTTACCGAAACGAGGAGACGGATTACCTTGTGGACTTTTTTATGGCATAAGCCGGTGCTTACGCCATAAAAATGTCTGATTATCATATCATACAAAATAGATTTGTATTTTTGTGTGAAAATATTACATTTTGCAATAATTTTGCTGAGTACAGTGACGCATTTTAATCAGGTACTTACAATATTCCTATATTAAAATTTAACAACTTTTTGAAAACATAATTCCAACAGATTGCAAATATTTTTCTAAAAATATGTAAGTGAAATGCGATTGCATTATTTTTTATTTGATAAAAGTTGAGAGCGAATACGAAATTCAATTTGCTAATAGCATTAAACATTGTTATTTTATAAACCAATTCATTATCGCTCAGTTTTTACGGTCATTTATTAGTTGAAAACTGCATTATTCATTCAGTCTTTGAATTAAAGTAAGTTACCGATAAAAGAATTTTTAAGCGACCTCCAAGTGATCAATGCAAACAAATTTGGGCTCTTTGTCATGTCACTGTAAAGTTATTTTCCTTTGCGTAGATACATACGTACACTTTATTAGGTTTTTATCCATGACCCGAGATTATCATGAATACGGTATGTATTCTGTTTCGTATCTGAATTAGTTCCGCTCTGCTTCCCACAATTCTTTGACAAATTTGAGAATTGGGAGTATTAGGGTCTTTCAACAAGGACGGGTCGATGTTAAAATTGAATAAAACAAGATGTGTGTAAGATATTAACCAACTTTATTTTTTATTTGAAAGGTCCATTTATGCCATTATGGATGGAATATGACATCGTTTAAATGTCCGCCGCGGCTTCGTATGGCGGCATGAATCTGAGAGGTCCAATTTTCCATGACTCTGCTGCATAGATCCGGCTGAATCTGAGCGATGGCCTGCGTTATGTTGGCTATCAGGGCAACGGTGGAATGTTGCTTATTGGCATAGACTTGCGACTTCAGAAAACCCCACAAGAAAAAGTCTAGCGGAGTCAAATCACACGATCTTGTTTGCCAATTCACGTCACCTCTGCGAGAGATAACCCTACCTTCAAACCGTTCATGCAGAATGTCGATTGTGTCGTTCGCTGTGTGGCAAGTAGGGCAATCTTGCTGAAACCACATGTCGTTCACGTCCATATTGTTAAATTTAAGTTGTTTATCATTGATCTGTAGCGCTCACCTAGACTTTGAAGGACCACCGCGTTTGCCGTAAAATGGGCGCAATGCTCGCAACGTTTGCAATAAAGTTATTAATAAAATTTGAGAATAAAGTTTTATCATTTGCACATGCTGCTCAACCGTGTAACTTGCCATGGTGATTTGGCATCAGCAGCTGAATAAGAAGAATCAGATTTGACAGATGCCGCCAAAACAAAATGGCCACCACAGATTATTAACATCGACCCGTCCTATTTGAAAGACCCTTTATATACGTGTGTATGTAGCAGTGAATATAAAAATGTACATTTATATCATTCTAAAACTCATTCTGTTTCTCAATACATTAAGAAATAAAAAATAAAATCTTTTAAATAATAAAAGTATTTGCTATGAAGGAGCCAATTAATTGTTTTTATCATATTCACCCATATTTTTCCGTTTCTTTGTCGTATGAAGACTACATAGCATTCTGGTAAATCATTAATTTAATATGTGGCGCGTGGTGCGTTTCCAGTGGATAAAATGAGGAGTAGTGCAGAATTTATTCTCTTTATATCAAAGTTCTAACGACCGCCACTTATATGATTAGCAATTCCTCGTACGTCATTACTTATACGGTGATGAAACAGATTGACGTGGCCGATAGTATTGATTGCGTAGTAAAAACGAAACCTTATTTGCCTACAACAAACACACTATGTATATTTGTATAGGTAAAGTAGAGAGTTCCACGAAATTCTCCTTTCACTTAATATAGATAAATTGAGAAACATCACTAATACAAATTGATGTCTCTAAACAAATATTTATTGGAATAAGATTAATGTTCGTACAATTGCTTTGTACAACTCGTGTTTTACGACCAGCCGAATACGGCTTTAAAGACGTCCAAGGAATTGTGTGAGTTAAGTATCAAGTTCTGTAGGCAATAACGTTATACGACTATCGATCATGAACATACGAGCAGTAGGTATAGTTTATAGCCCATCGGAGCTGATAAAGCGATGAGCTCCCTTCGTCCTGCGCCACACGACAAACGTTACAATAACGTGAACCAATTAATAACATTGTCAATCCATCTAATCGTTACGCCACAAACTAATTTGTGAGCCACTATGGAAAGCGCATTGCTATCCAATGCATTGTCATTATTTGTTAGTGTATTACATTTAGAATTAGCTGTTAAAACAATGCAGGTATTTATTTCAAATAATTCTATTTATTTCGTTTCAAGGACTGCTGTGCTACTAAAAGAAAATAGAGATGTAGTCTTTTAATATCTTTGGACCATTAATACAATTTTATTACTTTAAGAAATAAAAACATGTTTTATTTAAAAACATCACGAAACAAATACAAAATTATTAAGCTTTCATTCCATATACTCTTAACATAAATTTTACAACGAGTAATAATGTCTATCACAGTTACAGCTAATATACTTACAACGGTATGTTACCAATTATATTAGCCAAGACAGCTGGCTTAGCGAGCTCACTGAACCTCTCACTTAACCAGAACTTAACGTCATACGAAAACCGTTCGCTGTCTTATTAATAAGCAGTTTCCAATATTCCGGGAAAACATTTCCATCCAGAGTATACCCGAGGTATATCTTGTGTCTGAGTTGTTTTTATGATTGCAAGTCAATTCATCTTGCCTGGGCTGCTTGTCTTACATTAATAAGTGATGGCGTTGCATTTTTTATGATTTTCAAAGTAAACAATCTGGCACGAAGATTTACGAGCACATAACCTTCAAGAAAACGAGCCGCCAGCCACTGTACGAGGTGAACAGGGCTGCTCCTACTGAATTAATTTTCCTAATTATAAGTGCCATCTGTCTGCAGGATGCCATATTGTTTACACTTAATTTATGTTTACGTTACAGCAACCCTTTATTTAACACTTTGTAAACGTTATAAACTATAAAGCTCCCTTTGTGCGAACGAGCCTACGAAATCGTGACCTTCAAGAAATTAATATAAAAGTATAAGTTCTCTTTATAGATTTAAATTGTTATTGAATTTAAGTCTCAGATTCGATTATGATATCGAAGCTGTAACAAAAATGATGAAAGGTTTTAGTAGAACGATAACGACTTTTCGATAACGACGGCCAAACGCGAGCTGTAATTAAACTATGTTTGTTTGGCAGTGGTGCGATACCAAACTGATTAAATCTACAAAAGAAGTTAAAAATGTTTTCTTATTTCCTAGAATGAATTTGGCAGCGTGCGTTGATAGAAAACAATGGGGCTGGGAACAAATATGGCGTTCGTACATTTCGAACAGTCTGCAGTAGAGGGGAGTTTGTCGATTTCATAGTAACGCTGCAAATGACAGATAGCGTCGAGTTGTACATAATTTGGCGAAGGTTATGACGCGGACGTTACATAAACGTGAGGCGTGCTTGCGTCATCCGACGTTCATTGATTCTACATACACCAACACTGATGACACGCCGCAACCAAATAGAATAGACAACTGTTACTGTCTATTGTGTCACACACAGATTTATAGCTTGAATGTGTTTTACTAACTGAAGTTCACACCGCCGCCATCGCCATTAAATTAAATCCGCTTTTTATTTTTCAAAAATTTTATTTGGTAGGACTTTCAACAGAATTAACTTGCATCATGCCGATTTTTTTCATTAACCAGAAAACGTTTCAGCCCCATCTAGTTAATTGTTCAAACATTGTCGTTAATTTAAATTGGATGTCGTTAAACAGAATTACTCGTAATTGGGTTTTCTTTCGTTACAGGAATTTTCCAAGGTGTAGGAGTACCTACAACACCATGCCACCTAAGTAAGCTGCTCCTAGACTTGTTTCCTTGTACTGTGCGCACTTTAGACAATCATTTTGTTGCGGGCAATCTCAACGCACCACTTTAATATTGTTTTGCCAATTCGATGGAACAATTACCGCTTTTAGCTTTCACTTCGCTGTTTTATGGCTATTTCTGAAGTTGTGTGTTAGTTTCATAAATTCGAATCTTTCCTTTGAGTTATTGTAAGAGTTACGGGAGTAGTGAAGTTCAAACATATTTTTCAACTAACATAGGAGTGAGAAACCGATTTCCATCGAAAGTAGATCTCTTTTTATTTATTTGGGGCGTGGAATAAATTTGTCAATTATTTTTTTAAGTAGGCCGCAGAAACACGCGTTTGAGGATTGAGACATAGGCTGAATAAACAAAATTACTCGAGGTAAACTCGCTCCGAGCACATATACTGGAACATAAACATGTGATAGGATTACCGGAAACCTATTTTGCCAAGCCTATGGCCTTGTTTAATGTAAGAGGCAATTTGCCATAGTCAATGGTAATGGCAATAATGTATACTTGTATATACAAACACATATTCAGAGTGGAGCGCTACGCATGCCACCACCTCGACCTAGTTAAACTTTTTAAAAATGTAGTTAAACAGATATTGTAGATTGCTAAGTTCCGTGTCGCCGATCATTAACTTAGCAAAAGTTTTATCACTTCACATGCAACCTCATTCAGTTTTAAATGTTAAAAATGTGCGATAGAGCGGCGGCGGCACCGCGGAGCCGAGGTATCAGCTGCGATTTATTAGTACTATTAATCGAGCGGAACAAACGGGCCTCTTTGGTAAGGTGTGTATTGGACTATCGGACTTGGCTCCCACTGCTCTATTTATTTCCCTAATAACATTTAAGTAGGTATTATTTTTCAACTGAATGGTTTTGGAATTTATTGCGTCTAATTAGGTTTGTTTGTTTTGTTTTGCTGCTTTGATACTTTTCTCATTTGATTTCAGAGTTCAATACTCTTTTGTATAATTAGATTTCTAAGCCTTCTACGCAAATTTTATACAAATCATATGCATATAATATTATTATGTTAGTGGTATACATGGCATCAGTTTAATCATGAACTTCATCATCTATGAAACAACAGTTATCTAAATCCGGTAAGTATATCATTAATGATATATTTGAGCGATAAACACGTATTACAAAAGAAGTACACATCGAGCGAGATGAACTGATAAATGGATTAAACACGACAGCTACATTAATTTGCCAGTGATCCGAATATGTGATATATTTTGAACTTTATTCGTAGAAACAAAAGCATTGTAGCCAATCAAATACTTTTATATTTACTGCTTTGTGTCATGAGGAAGTTTCTGTATTTTGCTTGTTTTCGGCAAGTATGTGTATGTGGCGGTCGGTGCAAGACGGTACGTGGTGCAATAGTTTCGTAATCTCGTTGCACTGAAATGTTATAAATGTCAACTATTTCACGTTGATAGTTTGACAGGCGTACAAACAACGACGTGCAGCGTACAGTCGCGGAGTTGTGCAATGAACATGTTTTATACATGAATCGAGTTAGTGAAGACGCGGCTAAAGTGTCGCGCATTGCAACCGACAACAACAAATGTTTGCGCCAATGTTTTTAAGAAGGTTATTTATTTCACAAGAACTTTCTTCATACATTTTGTATCACATTTTTGTATACTCTATGATCGAGTACACGACACCATTAAAAACCATGACAATTCAATGAAAATAATTTGTTTAGAAAACGTCTAGGTTTAGCCACTGGGTTGTAGCGTTAGTACATACATACAAAATGTGACTAGTATCCAAATACAGTGAACTACGTTGTAAGCCGATTTAGTGGTCTGAGACCGGAGCCAGGCAAGTAACAACGTGCCAATTAATTAATACTCCTGTGATTTGTTACGCGTAGCAGGCGGCGTAGCACCGTAGCACCGTAGCACCTCGCTACGACATTTGTGCTACGTACTTTGTTCAATTAGGTGCGATGTTTGACGTTAATTAACTTTTAACTCCGATTAAATTTAATAAAACAATAATTAACATTAACATTTTGGATTAGAAATTTTTTTTCAAAGAACATTGCCCTACACTGGGATTTTCTCCTGTGTCGTGGGTGCGTTTACAAACATACAAGTTCACATATACATCAAACCAAGACCCGAAACAACAATTTGTGGATCACAAACATTGTTCCGTGCGGGAATCGAACCCGCGACAAGTTGCACGGCAGCCGGTTGCCCAGCCACCGCGGCAACAGAATGTTGGTTGTTTGGATTATATATGCACAATTATACGTTATACGGTTACGTCCACCGTCTTACGCTTTAGTAAATACTATAATGAAGGCAATTCTATTCAATGTGCAAGACTACAAATGGTATTATTACCAGACTACACACTTTGTAGCTTAGATCAAAACAGAGGAGGCACAGAACACGATTCCTCTATACATACTCTAGTTACGAGCTCCGAAACTCACTCACAAGTTCCAAACTAATTTCCTGTGGCACAAAGCAATCGGCGAGCGGCGTGTGCCGATAGACAGGGCACGTACGTCTGATTGATTTTTACCATACCGACACTCACCTTCAGTTTTACAGTTTTAATTCCTCTCTAACAAAAATTCTTTCGTGCGGTTTTAATCCATCAAACATTTACCGTGTGGTTGAACTATTATGATTCATTTAACTTATAAACTGCCTCGTTGGCCGAGTATTCGCAAGTGCGACTGCCGGGCAAGGGGTCTCGGGTTCGATTCCCGGGTCGGGCAAAGTATTACTGGGTTTTTTAAAATTCTCAGTAGTAGCACGGAGTCTGGAAATGTGCCCGGTATATGGCAATAGGCTCACCCCCTATTACATGGGACTCATAACAACTAGTGAAAAGTGGGTGTTACATTGTACTGTGGTAGAATGTGCACCTCTGCCTACCCCTTCGGGGATAAAAGGCGTGATGCTATGTATGTATGTTAACTTATATCTGAGGATTTTGCTGTTCAAGTAATAAAATCATATCCAACTGCATTTTCCTAATCGCTAGACAAACGAGATAGTCACGTCAAAGTTCCTATTCAGAGATATTCTCATATTGGTAAGGTAAAAACTTTGGCCCTCGTAAATTATAAGAGAAATTTTGTAGAACGCACCATGGCAGTATCTGCCCCATTATTCCGAGGTAGCATTTTCTATCAAAATAAGGAAAAAAAACGAAAAAAAGCGATTATTCAGCGCTTCCCGTTATTTTTACCTGGTTCGTGCCTCGCAGCGTTACGTTACGTCCGCTACCTTTTTTATTTTATTTGTTTAGCCGAAAAGTTTTGCTATACGTCGAACCGTATAGTAATATCCTGAACTTTCGCAACATCACATAAAAACAATGGTACGCAGCAACGCCTTTTCCTTAGGGGGCAATCAACGTTTACCTCGCATTTTTTTTTATTTAGCAAATTCCTTGCAATCAACACAAACATGAAACAACTTTTTAGTGCTGTTTTTTATAGGTACAATAAAATATAACGTGTGTCCTGTAGCGGGAACCGGACGATAATCAAGGGACGAAGTTTTGTTTATTAAGTACTTGAATAATCTTTATCTTTGCTGTTATTCATAAACGGATGAACATAATAAACTTTTTATATCTTAATTATGCATAATAATATGAAACGATAACAGTTACTACATGTTTAATACTACATTCACATTTTTACGATTAAATAAGTTTAGTATACTCGTACATTACCGTCAACATTACCGTCTGTCATAATGTGCTATATGAACGACATGAAGAATATTCTAATAAAATCTAGTACTGTAGGTTACCGTAAACTATATTAAAGGCGTAGTATTATGCACTGGCTGCTATCCATATGCAAACACGATCGATCTATCTTCCAATCAGGAGTCTCTCAGGGGACTGGTAAAGGCAGGCGCTTGTGTACGTCAATTAGTTCGAAATGGTTCAGCCGCTGTATAGAGGCATTTACTGCAATACCAAAAGATATTGCAGCTGTAAGGCAATTTTGTAAATATTTAGTTGATATATGGTCATTGTGTGAAAAAGTACCGTATGTACTATAACGTATCTTCGGAATTGTTAAGTGAAATATTTCATATTAGTTATTAATCTATTATATTACCCTTATAAAGGAAATGCCGTCATCGGGATACGAGATTAAATGACATTTATTTACTTTCAAGGTAGTTATGTTACGTACGTAGATCTCACTTAATTTTTATCTTTGTGCTGTTAATGAAGAGGCTCCTTTGATATCTCAATTTACATCTTGCGTTCCGTTCAGTAATCACCACGAGATGTGGAACTACTTATCCAAGTGGACGTTGACACTATACGTATACAGTGTGATACAAGATTCGCCCATTTGTCTGCAAGGGATGTTGCGACAGGGATGTAGAGGGAATTAATTATCATCATTCCTGAGATTCTCGACAACGTTGCCTTAAACTTGTCATCAAATTAAGACGTTGATGCGTTAATGTCGCCTAACAAGTATAAACCTGCAACAGGTAAAGGGTAACGAAGGTAATATGAGAAGCAACAGGGCCTGAAAATTGAAAGTAACAACACTTTAAATGGTCGCCAAACCATTTCCACAATACCACTTGAAGGGACACAAAATGGAATAAAGAGGTTACTGTGAAGTACCCATTATGGTTCTCAAATTCTATGCGGTTCTTAAATAGATATTGTCAGAAATCTAGAATGTATTTTTTTTTTTAAGGGGAGAAAATCATCGAATGACTGCTCCCGCCTGGGTGAGGCGGGAGGGAGTGTCACTCTTACTGACTAAAAACCACCCCGTTCCTTCTCCTGCACGTCGAGTCGGAGCCCCGGTTACCCGTTAGGTTCTTCGCGACTCCGAATCGGCATCGGCCGTATTGGGCCCCATCTGTGGTGGTCTGACGGCATCTAGAATGTATGCGGACACTATATTGTGTAAATTAACTGGACATAGTATAGCAATCCAAGAAGTAATATTTTGATGGTACAACACCAAAATTCCATGCAATTGTAGTCAAGATCCCAACCTCATATGTAAAGCTTTACTATGATTAACATATAGTTGATAAAATGTGTGCAAAGGGGTGCGAGTTCGTGATATTAGGCTATATGACTTTAACCTATGGTAAATTCAAGTTATTTACGACGTGTCTTAGTAGGCGATTTATAACAATAATATGTAATTTATTTCTCTAAAGAGAGCTTCATACAGTGACTGGTAGTAATGTACATTAATTACCTATTACTATCTTAATCCGAAGTATATTAATGATCATTACATTGTTATCAAAACAGTACTGCATCTTATTCTCATGATGAAATACATTAGCAATGCGCTCGAAGAAAAAAGAAAAAGGAAAATCTAACTTGTGAAATATAAAAGGGAATTTATGTGAAAAGTTTTCATTTACAAACAAAGACGGATTGTGTAACAAATGAGGCGACGGGGAAGGGAAGCTTGTTCGTTTGTTTCAATTTTTAAGTTGTCGTGACGGGCCGCCAGTAAACAACACGGCCGGTGTTCGAGCTGCGGCGCACAGGTTACTGAATTATAAGCTTACTCAAAAATATAAGTGACGTATAAAACTGTTTCGTGACTGACTGGGCGGCTCACTGACAGAACTCACTGAATAAAGAAAACTGTTTGTTTTTGTTTTTTAATTTTTTGAAGAAAAATAAAGGCATGTTACGTTAAGGTAAAGGTTAAAGGGCATATAGGCTAAGACATTTTTAGTAAGAAATAAATTTTATGGTTCCTTGATCATGATTTTGGTTTGGTATAAAAATTCATGTAGCAATTAGTGGTAAGAAATAATTTATAACTAAGTACCTAATAGTAAAATACATACGTATGTCATACCTCAGCGAAAAATGTGTTAGCATATCAGAAAGATTTACCTTCTAACAAATAGCAATAACTATGGTAAATAAGCTGCTTAGTTAGACAAAGTATTATCCTTTCTTACCGCGAATATCATAATGGCCGCCTAAGAGATTATGAGAAGGTTGCAGCTGCTTCTATGCGCTAATAACTTAAAGCTTTAATTTTGTTAGACCACAGCGCACACATATTATCTGTCACTTTATAGTCCACTGCAGCAATACTCGTAACTAAGATATAATCCGTTTTAAATCATATTGCTATATAAAGTTTATGTAATAAGTGTCGCAGAGCCATGCTTCGGCACGAATGGACCGGCTCGACCGTAGTGATACCACGGCCTCACGAAAAACCGACGTGAAGCAACGCTTGCGTTGTTGTGTTTCGTCGTGATAGTGATGTTACCGGAGGCCCTCTTACCCCCAATCTTCCCCAATCTCCCCATTCTCCCCAATCCTTGAATCAAACAATCCTCAAACCCTTAATCCATAAAAGGCCGGTAACGAATTTTTTTTACGGTAACGCATTTGTAATGCTTTTGGTGTTCCAGGTGTCCATGGGAGATTCCGATTGCTTACCATCCGGTGATCCGCCTTCTTGTACCTCTATACCAGGTTACCACATAAAAAAAATATATAAAATCAAATATATTCGTATGCAAAAAGTACGTTATATTTTACCATCGCTAAATATTTATGTTGGTATGTGATACCTAAGCATTTGTTCGATCGACAAACTTTTCAATATTGTTTAGTAAAGAGACATTTTGGAAATTGCGTTCATTATTTTCTTATCTACGAACGCGCCTCGTCAGTGCTTCTCGAGGGCGACCCTTGATACCTACCGACGTACCTACTAGACGGAAAAACCGGTCAAGGACAGCGATGTTATATTAAGGTTTCCTTTATTTGCAAGTGTATTGCCTTTATTTGACTATCTTGGAAACATTTGTTTATATCATTTATTTCTGTAAATAAATACAAGTAGCTAGTGTTGTTTCGTAGTGAAAAATCTTTCAAAGTTGACCGATTGACCCTCTTTGGGCGAGTTTATCGAAAATCTTTCCCTTAGGAGTTCAAACGAGGACGTCCCTAGTTTGTATACGAATAGGGTCATGGCTAACACATAGTTAAGTATTCAATCAACTTGTTTTGTCCAGTAACGGGTCAACAGGACTGCTGGACGTTTGTGTTTCGTCTTCAAGAACTTGATAAAAATGATTTAGGCCGCACCGCGTCACATGTTGTTTGTCACGGATGTTTTTTTTTTTGTGTGATTATGTGAAAATAATCATTACAATATTGTAAACCAAAGATGTTTCAACTGAATGTATGTTAATACAATTTCATAACATAACATTGTTATGTTAGTGATATGTTTATCATCACGCCTTTTATCTCCGAAACGGTAGGCAGAGGTGCACATTATACCACTGTACAATGTAACACCCACTTTTCACTATTTATGTTATGAGTCCCATGTAATAGGGGGTGAGCCTATTGCCATATGCCGGGCACAATTCCAGACTCCGTGTTACTACTGAGTATATTTAAAAAACCTCAGTAATACTTTGCCTGACCCGGGAACCGAAACCGAGACACTTTGCCCGGCAGTCGCACTTACAACCATTCGGCCAACGAGGCATTCAATTTCATCTTTGAACATAATGATTAATGATAAAGGTTGAGTGTATAATTAATAAGTTAATTAGCGTTTTGTATGAATTGGCAAAACTGGGTTATACGAAGTAGAACTATCGTTTGTTTAATAACATAATGCACGTCATTATTGGTCGAAGTAGAGGACAGGGTGTATTTTTGGTCTTCGTAATTGCAAACCTTGTGTTAGACATCAGTTTGCTGTACAGTGTATCAGTTCTCACACTGCTGATTTATTCACGACAACAACTGTCATTATTATGGCTTCCACGTATCATCTAAATAAAGAAAATGTATTACCTATAACAATTATTTATGACCTTTTGTATCGCACAGTATTCTATATTGTAACTTAAGAAACTGTTGTAAGGTTTAAAATTGATTTGAATTATGTTTATATGTTCTTTCTTCTGGCTTTTTCCTAACTAGGTTGGGGTTGGTACTGAGTTTTAACCAGATATGACTATTCTCTTTTCAAAGCGCGATAACTGATTTTATATTTAACGTGGTTGGACGGATGTCCAATGTCCAAAATAAATAAATGGATATTTATTTACATGGGTTATGTGGGTATCAAAACTAGCAGAATTTATTTTTATTTTTTTATATTTGCCGTTACCAGTATATATGGGCTCAGTAAAATGGATGAATGTTTTTAAATAAAATACAGTTACAAAGAATATTAAACGTGAATATACTGAGAAAAGCTCTACTAGTTTCGAACCACAGAGGGGTTCTTCCTCATGAGCTGCGCGACGTCGCCGCGACCGCGCACGCTGCTCATGAGAAAGAACCCCTCTGTGGTTCGAAACTAGTAGAGCTTTTCTCAGTATATTCACGTAAGTAACCCGCGATTTTACTTAATTTAGTATGTCTCACGATAGTTATTATAAAAACAATATTAAACGTGGCCGCTATTTTTCCATTAGGGTTACACAGATTTTTTGTTGCCGTTTAACTTCTATTAAGTACAATCTATACTAAAAGATCAACTCACTAAACTACCAGGATAGCAGAAACCGATGACTGTTAAGTCCAATAATTAGAAAATAAACTAACTTACACATAAAACATTCCCTCAACGACAATTTCGGACTTTCGGTCCCGTTGCTATGGCAACCACAACCCTCTAAAAGTCGCTGTCTGTCTCTTTGCCCATTAAACGATACAGGCGAAGGGTTGCGTGTAATTACCTCTAGACACTAAGTTTAATTAATATCACTTTGATATACAAGCCACATAACTTGAAAGGGAACATAAAACATAATAACTTCGGAAGGTTTCCCGCCGTCCTTCGCCGATGGAAATAACTCGCAAGGTTTCAAGTATATTACTTTTAGTTTTGTACTTGGTGTTTCTTATTGTTTGCTATTGATTCTCTTATGTCTTTCGTCTGCGTTATCCTGAGGGAGGTTTGTAGTCACTATGCTATTTTCTTGTCATAGTTTAGATATTTGTATTATTTGAAAGGTAAGCAGAAGTATATCAGTAGTTACTGCGATGCTGACACAAGCGATAAGCTCAGATTTTGTGCAATAGCAAGTTTAGTATCTTAAAATTGCACCCAATTTTCGCGGCACAGCATTGGAACCTGATGATACTTTATGCTCGGTCATGTAGTATACGCACTATTTAAATCTGTCTATTTATTTACAAATCATAACAATATAACATCTCGCAGCTTATTCCAATGACGATGTAAGAGATTCCTTTAAGCAATCGATATCTCTGAAGTAAAAAAACGAAATTATTTCGTCATAAACATCATTTCGTTTTACAAAGAACACGGAGTGAAAATAATTATAATTGATCAACGAAAACATCGATAGCAATAATTGTACAGACAATAAATTCATGGTAGAAGTCGGCTGGGCGGGCCCGATGGAGAGCGAGTAATTAATGGCGTGCCTCGCTATTTGTGGCCCGAAGGACACGGTTGAACGTGACCAGAATGCATTTATAGCTCGCAAAATAAAAAATATAGAGTATAAACTCCTTGTTTAAGTTTATAGTTTTGCTGAAATAAATGTAACAATTGTTTTTATTACTTACTGGCTTTGTTAGTTGGCATTCGTATGTACATCCAATATACCATTATGACTGCTAAATAAGATTCTTAAGTCTTGTTTTGATGTGTGCGATAGACTACAATACAATAGTTTTCATAACCCCCTCTTTGTGCAGGTTTCGTAAGATCTCAATGAAAAACTATACATACTATTTGATAGATTAGTACTATCTGGTAAAGACTGGGCAGTCTCTGATAAAACTGAACGTTTTTAACTGCAATCTTTGACCTGGAGATTGTAGCAAATCAATGTAACGTAAAGGCTTCAATAAGAATGTTCAAATTAAACTTCGCTGGTTTCGATGTTATAATAAAAGTTAAAGATCACGAATCTAACAAACATTTTGAATTTATATCGCATGGGTTTTATAAACGTATTCTTATTGGTGAATTTTCCATTTACATTTAATATGCGCACCTTTACATATGAATAAAAGACGAGATGTTATTATATGCACATTGCACATAGTTCTTAATGTTATGTTGAGTTTATAGAAGCCGAGGTTATTGCTCGTAGAGTATTCAGCAGTTCAAAATCAACTAAGAGAAAATTGCATGCTCCTGACAGTTTAGACAAGTTTCTGATCTCGAACTAATGCAAAAAATGTACTTCGTAATGTTGTTTTAAACTGTAATTGAATGAAAATGCACAAAGGACATCTTTTAGTCAATTTGACTTAAATAATTGTTTCTCGAACTCAAGAGTTTTGTATGAAACCAAAATAACAACGAATTTTCATTAACAAACCTGAGTTTGACTATAATGTATGTATATATGTATTAAAAGCTCGTATCTATAGGGCCTAATAAACGTTATTTTACGGTCTCTATACATATCTCTATGTTCTAAGAAAAGTTAGCACTGAACCAACATTTAGTAAGCTGAAACCGGTACAAAGCAACATACATCACCATTAAATTGGATAATAGGGTCGCGATAGTTCACAAGAAGTGTCGAGAAGTCAACAGTTCATACAATGAGAACAAAGTGTTCCTCAATAAGTCGCAACAACTGCCAATAAGTACGTTGTAGGTTTTGTGCTCTGTAGATACTTACATAGGTACATATCAATATAAATATCTGTGCACGTAATTCTATTTACATAGTAGTGTTTTTGTGAAGTAAAAGAGGATCCTGTTTAATTAAAGAAAATATATTTTACTCCCGTTATAGGTAGTATATGTATGTACAGTTTTTCTCTTTTTAAGGCATTGGCTGCCAATAAAAAACTGTTGAAGGCAAATCCTCCGCTAATGTCGGTCACCGGTGACTGCCATGGCGTTTAACGTGTTAAAAGAACCTAAATGATTCTAGGTTAAATAGCTCAGTGAATTTCATTTGTGCCAGCTGCAGCAAAAGGCTGCATATTCTAAATTAGCTCTCTAACCTTTAAAACATTCTCAAGTTCTCAATTCGTTATGAAATGCAAGAAACTATACAAAGATCTCATTAAAAATGTGCTCTGTTCCGTAACGTAAACACGGGAATAACTAACTGGCTGTAGTTATCAAACTAGGTGTCGATGAAGCCTTTTTCTCTCCGTGTACTAATTCGATTGTACAAGTAAACATGTGTTGCCACTGCGAGTTATTATAGGCTTCTTGCGCACTGAACTCGCACATAGTTCGCTCAGTTCGGTTAATAGAGTTGTTCGTGTTCCAATTGAGATTCCCATGTCCAAACCGGCATTCAGCAGCGCCTCCCTATTTAGAGAAATAAAGCCACGCTTGCACGACCCCTGGCATCCAGCCAAAGCATTCGATTCCGCTATTTGAATATGCCGAATTGCATATTACTATTAATTTAAATCGGTATCATGATTTTGTTAATGTGGACAAACATTTCGGTTGAGTTTTCATTTTATTTTGTATTGAATTACCTCGTGTCAGGTCACCGAAGTGTGTCAAAGTATAATTATGAATATGAATTTAATACTTTCAGCTTATTTTGATGAGTTTAAACCGCAGTAATTTTGTAGCTGCCAGTGAAACTTGTTTGCGAATTATGATATTGGTCATTAGCTTGGTTTCAGTTTAATATCCATTTTTGTATACCTAGGAACATGAGAAGCAATTAAATATAGCAAGCGATATACTTATACTAAGACTATTACACTGCTACACTCCGGCCAAATAATAGCAATGTACGGCTATGTACCTACCTTCATTTAGCCACATACATACATTTATGTAGGTACTACCTACGGTAACATACCTAATTGTATTATCCTGCCTGTCCTCTCCGCGTGTTCCAGCAGATCCGTTCTAACAATGTAGCTAACAGGGAAATTCAATAGCAGTTCGGTAGCCTTTGAGTGAATCCAACGTCAGTTAAAAATACTAAACAACGACGTGTGCACCAAGCTTTGAACATTCATCTTTTGTTGAGTATTGTGTGTGTAGGTAACTTCAACTGACGTCAGTTTTATATTGCGTTCAAAAAGTTTAGTTACGTAATAATTTTTAATCATCTCTATTTCATTATAAATTAACTAACAAAATATTTTGATTTACAAAGACGATATATCTCAGATAAATCTTTGCTCACAACAGCAAAGTATCCTTGAAGCGAAACAAACACTTGGCCGTCAAGCAGGCTTTCGTTCATTGATAAATAGCTCCCCTGTCTGCACTATCCACATCAGTGAATAGACTTACATAAAACTAGCACTTCATGTTATTCGCAGGACAAACTTTTTGTTGATCTTTTTTGTGAAAGCTTTGTAATCGATCAATGTTTTCAGTGAATCGCTGTCCTGTTGTTATAAGAAAAGGGGAGGAAAGAGGTGGGGTTAAGCGTAATCCCTGTTGCTGGCAAAGGAAACAGAAGGGAATGCCAAAAGAAGCCCACGTCCGCTATACATGCCTGTACACGTGTATCGTGTTATGAAAGGTGCGCAATATCATCCATCATCTTTCCACGCCCATCCTGCGATGGATGGTGACACTAATTTAATCAAATTTTAAGACAGGCTAATACAATTTGTATCTTTGATAAATTGGAGCAGAGGCATTTTCATTAATGACAGGTATTTTCTAAACGTTGTTTAACATCCACAGAAAATCTATACAAGTATAGGTTATCAATCTTTCTGAAGAGAACAGAGGGTTCATTGCAATAGTTGGCGTTCTTTCTAAGGAATTGTTTCGAGTAAACTATTTAATTAACGATGTAATAAATTATATGTAGGTCGCACGGAGGACGTAAGGGTAAACCGAGTCTAAACATTTTTGAGAGAAGTGAAACATTTTGTTAGAATAATTTGCCTATAAACTCGCCAGCGGGTACAAGCCACGTAACACGGCGGCCGTGCTGAAATGCTTTTAGTGAAATAACAAGAATTTTATACTCGTCCCCGGCGTCCGCGCCCCTGGCGCTGGCCCAGACAAGACTTGTGAGCTAGGTTACATGTAATAACTGAGTTCGCATGGGAACGTCATTGTTGTTTTCAATTAAATCTCGAATTACTTCATGAATATGCGTTTAGCACGAACTTATATTTTATTATGTTAATTGTAGCGGATCAACATAATTAATGTAATAACGCATTAATCTTTTTTCCTAAGCTATTTCCCTGTATTCCGTATAAATGAGTACTTATTAGCTAAGCGATCGATTGTGTGGGAGTTCTCCGAGCTGTACAGTCTGATTGGCTAGTTATGTCCAACAATTGTGGATAATTGTTTCTGAATAAAGCTATTTGCTATCGCAGCATTTGATTTATTAATGTATAGTTTTCTTATGAATAATAGTTAGTTGATATTAATCTACTGTGTTCTATGTAACCTAAAACTTAACACTATAAATATAAGTGCAATATTCGATTGTGTCATGGTATAACGTATAGGTGAGAGTATGAGTGTATTGGATATATTTCATTGAGCTATAGTGATAGTGGGAGAAGGTCACGGAGGCTGTAGGCTGTAGGTCTATCTTTACGAGGGCACTGGCACCTCGCCAGTGGCAGCTGCTCGTACACATTGTTACAACGTTTTCCAAACCTCGCAACATTACCTCAGTCCTGATTCGAAGTTGCTATAAGAACAAGCGATAGCTATTGAGTTTTAATTCCAATCTCTTTAACATGTTTGTATATATTAGGTCGACTTGTGTCGAGTTATAAAATATTTTAAAATCTAAGAGACTGGATTACAAATATATTGTGGTATCAATATAAAAGTAGTTAATGTTCCATCTTGATGGCCATACAATATTCTGAACCAATCGACCAGGGTGCTTACTATTGAAACCAATTCCAATGTCAATGCAATTTTAATCCAATAATTTTTCAACGTCAAAAATATACAACGCCCCTGTTGTTGTTGTTTTTATTTCCATAGATATAACTATGAATATCTCTGGTTTCTGTGAATCAAGGTTTCCGGAAAAAGCTGTTTCTATAGACGATGTTTATGTGAAAAATGCTATCTATGAACAGAATTATCTTAATTATCAACATTGTGTTTCATAGTGTGTTACCGGAGGCCCAATTACCCTCCCCTTCCCCAATCTCCCCAATTCCTGAATCCCCAACGATCCTCAAACTCCTAATTCCCAAAAGGCCGGTAACGCACTTGTAACGCCTTTGATGTTCCAGGTGTCAATGGGCGACGCCGATTGCTTACCATCAGGTGATACGTCTGCTCGTTTACCGGGTTATGACATAAAAAAAATCAACATTGCTTTCTATGAAACGAAATATCTACGAATAGTATTTTCTACCAATGAAGGTTTCGGCGAAACGTGCTTTCTAAGGATAGAAATTTCTATGAGCCATGCTTTCTGCATCCAGTAGTGTCGTACAAACGTGTCTATATTACGTTCCACACTCGTTTAAAAAAGTTTAAACGTAAAAACAAGAGACACGACATAGTTTCTACTAAAGGCGGATCATAATTATTATTCTTCCTTATGCAATTGTATAAAACTTAAATAAATAAAAAAAATTATTATTATTTGGATTTAAAAAGAGAACGCGATGTATTTTTATCTTTGCCTTTTTCTTTCGGACGGCATTGATGTGTCATTTGTTTTTATTTTGCATTGTTCTGAAGGCGGCAATAATTTGGATTTATAAAAAGAACACGATATATATTTCTATCCTTGTCATTTTGTGTCTGACGTCATTGACATGTCTTTTGTTTTTCATTGTTTTGAAGGCGGCAATAACCTGGATTTAGAAAGAGAACACGATACATGTCCGAGGCTGTCCTTGTCATTTTGTGTCTGACGTCATTGACTTGTCATTTGTTTTTGTTTTGCACTAGCTGACCTGACGAACGAGTTCAATGACGAGGACGATATAACATACAGGTGAAGTGTGGATCTAATCGAACAGGGCCCTCAAACACGTAGGAAATTACTGCATTTCCTAGTTTTTTGATCTAAGAATGTTGGTCCGATTCTTAACGGTTTAAAAGTTATGACTACTTTTCGTCTTGTGCTAATAAATAACTATCCGCAGAATCTCTTTATTTGTAAGTCATCCACGGCTTTGTAATAGCGGAAAAGTATATGATAAAATTAATATGCAGTACGCATGATGAATGAAAATGATGAAAACAAAAAACAAATACTTTAGATCAAATGTCAATATGTTATTTTATGTTCAAAGTAATACAAGCATAATTATTGCTACCTATGTTATTTCAATAAACATTCATCAAATAAATATTTTGTTTGAAATTCAAATAAAGTTTAGATGAGTCTCTGCTTCGTACGTATACGAAAAATTTCAAAGAATGTACGTTCAGATATGAATTACTGTGTACAAACCCTTCTTGAAACTCCTATCACATCTCTAATCTCTTTGCGCAAATTCAGGACACGTTCTACGGCATTTAAAGGAGTGTAGGAGTTGCTTAATCTTTCTCTAAAGTATAGTTAACTCAATTTGAAGTTAAGCGGATTGTGAATGCTCCCCGAAACATGTGTGCCCTCATACATGAGAATTTAATAAATATTTACGTTATTTTCTTGGTACAAGGGAATATATGATGCTATTTATGAGCGAGTGAAGTAATAAAAATATTTAATAAAAGCATGGCACGAGATACTTATCGCGAACGCCCTGACTTGTGACACGGATAACTTTATTTTTCAAAAGAAAACGTTTTGTGATGAAGCTGAAAGATATCCACTGTATTTTCTATTCAGTTTGTCGTGTCACTACTAAACAGGATAAGTTTTTACACTTTATAGCAAGTCTGCGACGTCATTTGTTTGGTATTTTATCGTCTGTATAACAAGGGATGGAATTTCGAAATTCTCCTTTCGTCGCGGATAATAATTTCAGAAATATCTATGCGATCCTAAGTTTATAGTATGCCGCAGTGTATTAAGAATTTGCTTTAGTATATTTTTCATTACAAATGTTTCTATATCAGTGACTTACACAATTAATTGTTTCTACGGATACGTATCAGGTCTATAGCCGTATAATAATATCTAATTATGATCGTAACGGAAATCCGATTCTGGAGCTGTATTGTGTACAATGTTACATGTTGGTAAATACATATATATGTTGCTTGTCGGTCGGCTTATCCTTATTATATAATTGGTATAAGCCATATTGATTATACCCACAACTTTTAAACACATACAAATCTCTTGTCATTTCTCAATTGTATGTTTCTTATATTCTAAAGACAAAACGGTTTTAAACATTTTATAAAGTAACATGTCGGATCTGATTGGAAACTTCCGCAATAAACACAGATCGAGTTGGCTGAATCAAATACAAACAGACAATGACACTGGAGATCAAAAGTTGAAATGGGTGAGAAAACAAAGCGCCCGGTATATCGAAGTGCAGCGATCGGGCATTTAGTGATGCGAAGCGGCGAACGCACGGGTATTCGTACTCGATGGTTTTTTTTCCAACGCCACGCTTCGCACGTTTCAATGCACTAACACTATCAACGTCGGATATTTGGAGGATTAAACTAGGTATATGATATCGGCCTATAAAGGCAGGTTATGTAAATGCAATAATATACTTACAATATTGTCGCCAAATTAGAGCATAAGTACTTATCAATAGGTTTAGAAACTAAAGCTAGACATTTACAATAAGGCTAATAAGCATCAGACATTATTTGAACAGCGAGATATCTTGTTTAAGCAAACTGTGGGGAAACTGTTATTACTTTAGTTAGCCGTCAGTTCTCAGTAACCTGAATATTGGAATAGTTGAGGATTTGAATCATAGTATTTAACGGACACGTTTAGATTTAGGTTGCATATGGTTGCAATACGTTGCAAATGATAATAGAATAAATTATAACTGAAACTAAACATACAAATAAACATTACGTTCACATTAAAAAGTTACAACATCGGTTAGTATAAAACCACTTTCCCATCACTATGTCAGCTTTGCTTTTAGCTTTGACTGTGCACGTTGACAGATTCATTATCTGTGTGTGCAGCCTCTGTAAGCCGCAGCCGTGGTACAGTCAGACTAGCTTTACAGTTCAAAAAGAGTCAGTTGATCGTTCATAATTGCGACTATTGATTCCTTGAATAGACAGCGCGCCACTGAGAGCCTATTTATGTTCATGGCCGACATCAAACGGATTCAATTTTGTACCAAGTCACATTTGAATCGAAATTATTTCGTGTCTATATTTGGTCGCAAATCTTCAAAGGTTTTCAAATAATCGTTTCAAATATAAATATGTATAAGAGATGTTCGTATTTACAAAAAGACACTAATGTTCAGAAAGTCAGTGTATTTTTTTTTTTAAGTGGGGAAAATCATCGAATGACTGCTCCCGCCTGGGTGAGGCGGGAGGGAGTGTCAGACTCTTACTGACTAAAAACCACCCCGTTCCTTCTCCTGCACGTCGAGTCGGAGCCCCGGTTACCCGTTAGGTTCTCCGCGACAAAGTCAGTGTATAGAATTTGATATAAGAATAAGGGTCTTGCGGTTGTTAGGGGCGGCCACAGTAAATCACATCTTGTGTAAGCGACTGTTAATACACACTGATGCGACAGAACAAAATACCAAATCTCCAGGAGGTTGCTTACTGCGACAGTATCGTGGATGGGCGCGTGACACGGGTCGTCGCAGACGTAAGCTCAGCCATCACTTGGCAACACAGTAACAAGCTGCGTCAGCCACTGAATTATTCATCGCTATACACAAAATCACTTTTTAAGTTGTACCCTCAGAACTGAATGTGTGTACAAATTAGCTAATTGATAAGACGTATGTGATACTCAATGCTAGTGTGCTGAAATGTAACTGATAAACAAACTGCAAAAAGATAAGTTTCATAAAAGCGTCAGAATACATAATTTATTTTGATAAACATTTTACAGTCATGCTGATTTTACAAAAACATGTTTCATTTTGTTGTCGACGTTTGCAAACTTTCTATTTATGTACGGGCACACACCGTCCGTACGTTCACTGGAACTAATTAACAATTCTCAACGAAAAATTCGATAGCGGACGTAGCAACCAGGTCGAACTGAATGTTCCACTCAACGCGGAAATTGTGAAAACAGGGAAAATACAATTCGAGCTAAAGACAGGTCACGTCATCCACTGAGCTGAAGCCGTCACTCAACCGATATCAGAGGGTTTCAACTTCACGATTTATTTTTGTATAGGTAGTAACTTAAAAGGACGAGGTACGTTTATATTTTGAACACGAAATGAAAATGTAGCAATCAATGTCACACTCAAAGAGTTCGGCATCAAACAAAGAAGTATCTCGAGTCACGTTCTTCTTGTTATATTGTCAGAAGATCGTCGTCTTCGTCCTTTATATCCAAACAAGTAATGCAAATACAACGCCATTTTCTAAGATGCTAGAGGTAAAGCATGTCGTGATTGGTAGGTGTCTACAAAATGTACGACATGAGCGTGATATGAATCGAACACACGGCATTCAATCTTTTACAAATTATTGTCCAACTATTAATCGGGTTCTAAAAACAGAGCTAACTCGAAGCAATGAAGTCACTAGTCGTACTCAATAAAAGCCAAGCAAGTACTGAATATGTTCCTACATGTTTATTTTATGTGCTCGTTGTTGTGCAAAACTATGAAAACAATTTTTTTCAGTGAAAGAAAATGACGACTAATAAAGTTTTACGTGGAATTTTGTGCTTTATTAATTTTGAATGGCATGTAGTATGCCTATGCCTACCTCCTATCAATCTTGTGAGGTAACCTTTCGTGGTCTGAGCATTGTAACGAAGGTTTAGGTTAGGTCAGTTACGAAGCCTTAGCTAGTTAGGTGCTACATTATCTGTGACGGCGTGAATGTCAAGTTCTTGGTGCTATTGTGTTTGTTAGTATAATGTCGCCGTGATATTTTTAGTGTTGTCTTTTGAGTCAGGGCTGGCCATTATGGTCTGTTGTCGTAGAGGTTACGCTGTACCACCTTCACAAGTTGTGGGTGACCTTTTATCAATAAAGAAAAACCAAAATGGTAAATTGTTTGTGTGATCTTGGAGTTTGTTGTGTATACTAGGAACATTCCCTTTAAGTATAAATGACGTGGATTATCCAATGATGTCGGCGAAGCTTGAAATGAGTGTCAGTTTCAGCCTTTGTACTTCCATCACAGTAAGTGCTCAAAGGAAATAAAGTTTAAACCGCTCTATACGTCCTTTTTAGTCGGTGGCTTACTGGTATATTATTTAATGTACACTTCAAGTATTACACGAACATAAAAGGGAGCAAGCATAGAGAGTAATGTTTACTTACAGTACGTTAAAAGCTGTATTAAGTTTTATTTAACATTTTTTTAACTGAGAGAATCTGTCAAAATATTTCTTTTTTGTTTTTGAAACGCCGTCGGGGCTTAACATTGCTTGCTTTTACTGGAAAATAAAAGCTTCTGGAAATAGAGGGTTCATCCTCTGTTTCGATGAAATAGCTTAGTACTAGTTAGGATAGTTAAAGCCAGGGAAACTAATCAAGCAAACTTTTTGTTACTACCACTGGTTTCACGTTATACGTAACAAGGTTAAGGAGGAGGCGGGACGCATGAGGCAGCGAAGCGCTGCCTCCTCGCAACCCAGCCATCGCGAAGGACACACCGGGCGTCGGGGATCGCGAGACGATCTCCGGCCACCGTAAGCGCGGGCCTGCGGACGGCGAGCATGGGTGTCAGTCCGACCAGAAACAGACCCGAGCGTACGGCGCGTAGCGTTCCGCGCGCGCCTCAAAGAGCCATCAGACCACCACAGATGGGGCCCAATACGGCCGATGCCGATTCGGAGTCGCGGAGAACATAACGGATAACCGGGGCTCCGACTCGACGTGCAGGAGAAGGAACGGGGTGGTTTTTAGTCAGTAAGAGTCTGACACTCCCTCCCAGGCGGGAGCAGTCATTCGATGATTTTCCCCCTTTTAAAAAAAAAAAAACGTAACAAGGTATTTTAACACATGCTATTCTTAAAAAATCTGTTACAAAGTATTTGCAAAATAATAATAATAAAAAAATCTTTGTAGATACTCGAATCGCAAAAAAATCATTATCTATTTTGCTGTATTTAATAATATAACCACTTTTCATTGGTTACATTACAATTCCCGTCGTAAAATCCTAAGTATTCCTTAAAAGAACAACGTAAGTAATTCTTTTTCTGTAGGTATGTATCAGGTAATTTATAAATGTATTTTTTTAAACGTAATATTAATATTTTTTCTGAAAATGTAACATGATGTAGCTCTGTTTGAAAATGTAAATGGAGTTCCATAGAAATATGTACTTACATATATCGTAGACAGTTAGTTGCAGTGTGTTTCTACAACAAGTTGGCTCGGCGTCTGCCAACAATACGGCCATGTTCCCCGATATAACACCAAGTCACAACAATGGCGACGACGACGTCCGCTAACTTACTGAACGTTGTTTATTTATGTTAAAAGATAGTGGCTCCAGTAAATACCAAAACTGACGTTAAAGCTATGTAGAATCGAATATGTAGGAGAAGTATTTATTAAGTCATACCTTTCAAATAAAATCTTTTCTTGTTTCTTTTTTAACATATTTTTTTTTCAATTGAAACCTATTTACTATATAACCTGCATACAAATATTAAAACAGACCATATTTGCCAAAAATATTGGTAAAATGACAATAAATATTAAAAATTAAATTACTTATTGTATTTATTTATTTATTGAATGGTGAATCAACAGCTACATTACATAGATTTAGCAGAAAAATAGTAACATTGAGCCACTTACAGATTCACACGAATACTGACTTAATAGGTAACAGCTAAGACAAAATTACAAATTATAAATACATTAAAAACAGGCACACAGCAAGAAAATTATTAAAATAAAGAAAAAGAAAGGTGAATACATATTTAAAAAATAAAATAATATAAATAAAAAATCAGCCATTAAAAAAATCTTCACTTATCATAGTTCTAGCTTTCCTCAGGCTTGTACAAAAGCTTGTATTTTTATATTTCTTCAATTTTTATAAGCCAGGAATAAAAATATTACTGCACGGAGTCTGGAAATGTGCCCGGTATATAGCAATAGGCTCACCCCCTATTACATGGGACTCATAACATAAATAGTGAAAAGTGGGTGTTACATTGTATATTGGCATTAAGTGCCGTAATGTGCACCTCTGTCTACCCCTTCGGGAATAAAAGGCGTGATGTTATGTCACGTGTTATGTTATGATTGTATAAAAATAAAGAAAACCTTAAAAATCGGTTTTAGCTCGCATATTTAAAAAAATCAATGAAAAACGTTTAAAATGAAACCTCTTTAAACGAAATGAAAAAGACCTACCTGAAGAGGTTAAAACTGGTTGTTATTGACTAAAATATTGTTAGAATTACACTATGATTTATTCTTAATTTTCTTTTTCTAGTATTTATATGGTTGACAATTTATTCCTTTTTAAATTCAGCCTGTTAAAATATTTGTATAGATTTAAACCTTTTTGGAAATTTAGCGAAAATTAAGAAAACTATTTATATGTATTTTTTTTCAATTTTATAATAATTATAGTGGGGCAAACCTTTTTTACTGGTTTATTCTATGTATGTATTGATTTGGCGTGTTAAATAAATTAAGTTAGTGTTAATACGGTTATTACTTTCTTTGAACGTTACGTTCTTTGAATAACGCATTATAGGAAAAAAAGTAATTATCTATTTACGGCAGCGTTCAAGATTACTACGCCACCGTAGCGACTTTCACAGTGGCCATAACTGGGTAGTGAATTAGGACTACTCATTGTCATTGCATAATCTTATGTTTGATGAAGGTGTATGGTGGCTTCTTATATTGATATCTTCATGAAAGTAGGTCCCATCGGACAATACGGGAAAATTATCCCACAAGGCGTTGTCCGAGTATTGGTTGCTTACTTACTAATTTCTAATTAACCGCTTGAATGCACTGATGTTGACACAATAGAAAATACATTGTGTCTCGTGTGGATCCATGTTTAGACACACGATGAGAATGCAATCTAAACTTTATTAATTAGTCAACAGAATTTATATTCTAGGAGTACCAAACCGCTGCATGGGCACAATTGATATTTCATGGGTTCCTTTTTGACCATCAAGGTTTATTTAGGAATTATATGTTTGTTTGTTACAGGCCCCGCACCGGCGTGGTAGGCGTACTACTGAGGGTCGCGCGCCCTCTCCTGTGACTAGCCAGAGCTCTAGCGCACGGCACGGGCGGCGGATTGTAAGCAAACGTTTATTCTTACCAACTTTAGCGTAGCCTTTTGTGAGCAATAGAATAAAAACATTTCAATAATTTTAAAGAATATAAAAGCGATCTAATTTATACGGATAGGCAGTGTAAGTTGTATTTAGGTCTGGATGTTGTTGAACGACTAATGAACCTATTACTGCATGTAGTATTAATAAGACACAAACTTATCAACAATTGGTATGAACAGAACCTAGGGTAGTTACCCTCAATACGTATATCCTATACTGTATACAGGAGACTCGGGAAATCTTTATATACACAAAATAAGAAGTTAACAGTCTCAGCTCGATATTTTCATTTAATTGGACGATCTAGTCCGCATTTCAAATGCAAATAGGTACTGATAATTAAAGAAACTCTTTAGCGACGGTTGTTGATTCGAAGTTTTTTAAACTGTATTCCAGCGCTTAGTAGTTGTTGGTTACACATATATCTTATTATATATATTAATAATTACATTTGAATGACCATGCTAGTTGCAAACATTGCATTCGCCTAGTTACAAAAATTAGCTGATTAATTACGAATCTTCAAACCGCAGTGGTATTCTGACAATTCTACCACTACGTGTTGTTTTTAAGGGGGGCAGTCGCCAGCCTACCGCTTACATAATTGCTTACCAGGCAGATATATACTTATAGATTATACCCCACATAGTGTTGACCTGAGCCTATTCGCGAATTTTGCAGTGCGCAGTGCAGGCAACCGCTTGAGACGCTCTGAAAATGCCTATGTGATATGTTATAAGAACATTTATGGTACCTGGCTTAAACTCAAGCCTATTGCTGATGCATTGTCGTCTCAGGAAAGGCATTGACAGTAAGTTACTTGATCATCATTAGTCAGGTTGTTAATGAGTGTGTGGTTGTGTTGACAGAGGCGTGGGGCGCGGCGCGTGGCGGCGGCGCGGGCGCGGGCGGCGCCATGACGCGGCGCCCGCCACCATGACGCTGCCGCCGCCCGCGCGCCCCGCGCACCCCGCCGCGCACCGCGCAATGCGCTATTACCGCATCTGGATCTACGCGTGCAACGGCGCGCTGTTGCTAGGGGCGCTCGCATTCTGCGCGGCAGCGGGGCGCGCGCTCTCTGACTACCGGCGCGCGCTGGTGCCAGGCCTCGGCGTGGCTCAGCCAGGCTTCCTCTACGGATACGCGGCGCTGCCCGCGCAGGCGGGGCTGCTGCAGCTCCTCGGTTGTCTAGCGGCATTAAGACTCTCTGAACGAATGCTGAATGCCTATTGGTTGGCACTTTTAGCACTGCTTGTTGGGGACGCCGCAATAGGTGTTTACTGGGCGTTCAGGTTTGAACGAGTTTGCCGCGAGCTTCGGCCTCAATTACGGCTTCGTCTCGCAAAAGATTACGACACGGATATTGACTTCTCACAAGCTTGGGACCGCCTACAGAGAGAACAGCGGTGTTGCGGTGTCACAGGGCCGGCAGACTTCGCGGCTTTCAATAGAACTACTCTCCCGGCGAGTTGTTGTCGTATCCCAGCGCACACGACTTCAGTCACGCCGGCTCTACTGGCCGTCACATCTGCCACTTCCCCGGCGCCGTTCACTCCCGTGCATTGTGCGCCGCACACAGCCGCCTGCTCAGAGAGACTACTAGTTTGGCTTCGACGAACTGCCGACGCGTTGTTCGTATTAGGATATTGTGTTATAGCATTTTTAAAATTGTGCTTCCTTGGAATCCTCCGATACGAAATAAAGGAGATGATTCAAAAAATTAGAATTTTACGAAGCGAGTTGGGAGCAGGTGAATTACTCGACAGTAGTCCTATCCATGGCGGACCATTATCACAAACGATAATAGTGAATGCTGTCAATGCAAACGGCGGAGTGCGAGCTCATGGTGGTAGCCCTGAACGCGCGGGAGAGCGCGAGGCACTACTGGGGCGAGCGTCAGAGCCGTGCCCGCGGCGGAGCATACACGACGAACCGTTAGGTCCCAAGACGATAAATGGAAATAACAACTGTGAGATGCGGGAGCTGGCTCGAGGTGACTACAGGCCACTGGCGGCAGACAGTGCAGCGACTCGGATCTGACTAAGATGTTACTTGGAGCGGCTGTTCGGGCGGCGCTGGCGCTCGTTCCCGGCGGCGGGCTGCGAGCTGGAGCCGCCGGCGCCGCTGGGCCGCGTGCCGCCCGGCTGCGTGCGCCGTCCCGCGGGCGCGCGCGTGCGGCTCGACCACCGCCGTCACACCCGCTCCGAATTTGAGTTGTAAGTTAAAGCCTACGACACGATAAGTCGTTGCATTACGTCGTGACTATCGTATTTGTTGGCGCAGTCAATTGTGAGTACCGATGTTATCGGTAGGACTAAATTGTATTATTTTTATAGTGGTAGCGTTGTAAACTGACCCAACGATGCAAGTGAGTTAAAGTGATGACGTTCCAAACATTTTGGACTTGTGAGACATGAACTGAACATGGTGAACATTATGAACGTGCATCGGAAGAGAATTATTGTGTAATTTAGACAAAGTGAATCAATTTTCGAGCAAAGCTTGTGTTATGTTCCTAAATTTGGCCGTTAATTATATTCGTTTTGTAGGTGCATAGGACACACCGATGTTTTACTTTACGGTCCCTAGGAAGATAGATAGATACTCGAGGTATCGTGACATCGTGACGCGTACAGCATGTGAGGAAATGCAGTCTCCGGGCAAACAATATTACGCATACTATAGCTACTAGGAGAGCGCAGTAAATCCATCCTACAAATATTGTATCTGTATACTCGACTACGATTTTAATATTTATAGCAGTAAAATAACGGGAATCAACCAATATAAGATTAATTATGATGATTGTTTAGCACTAAGACATAACAGTTTTTGATTGTATACCAATAGATTTATGGACATAATTATTGTAATATGTATTTTACAAATTTTCATGTCATTTTACTCATTGTCTTCAATTAAAATTGTATGTATATGTTAAAATATATTGCCATAGTGTGTAATACCAATGACAACGCGTTCAGTTTAGTGGTTTTTGCCCGCATGCTCATAGTTACCACTGAGCATAGCGATAAATTAGATATAAATATACCTACTTATTAAATTATAGATTTATCATTTGATTTGGTAGCTGAATATAGAGACGGCAAAAACTTCTTCCCTTGAATGCTTGTCATACATTTTGATATACCTATTCGTAATGGATTGTAAATCGAATGGTTCGCTTGCACGGAACTTGTACCTACGCTGTCACTTGAGTTATTTTCCTTAGGTCGTAACATTTGTATAATAGAAGTGTTAGTTTATTCTAAGTATGTCTACCTGTTCATCCCTTGCACGACTACCCCGACTAGTTGAGTTCAGTCCGCTTTCCTTACATGAGTCGGACAAGCGTGAGCCGCGACCTTCCTCGCTCATCGTCTATTTATCTAGTTCTCATAATCATACCTAATGTTGTCGGTAAATGTAAATAATAAACAAACTTTGTACATGTGTAGTATGCGAGTAATTGTGCATGGACAGATTGACAAAATACATAGTACTGATATGAGCTTAAACGACGTAGTGCCTACAATTATATGCTTGTAAACAGTATAAAGTGAACGAATACACTGTTAATGACATTTTAGTTTACGGCAGAAGAATTTAAAATGTTTCGTAAGTACCACATGTTATGATTGTCTTGACAGAATACAGACGTTTTGCTAAAAGTTTAAAGAGATCGCGCTATGAGTCTAGACTGCGCATAAAATATTACAATAATCTCATGGTGTAAGGAATTAGGTAAATTTATTAATGGCTGTGTAAAATATAGGTAAAACCTATCGACGGCGTGTGTAGGAGTCACGATCCGATAGCTGCCGTGCACGGTGGAGCGAGTCTGAGCGGCACGACCTGCGTTCGACGGTTCGACCACGTTACACGTACCTACATTCATACATATTTGTACTTTTACGAACTAACTTTATAGATATATTGTAATGACGAGTACGAAGTTATGTTCGCTTAGAGTAGGTATAATATTTTGTGAATTTATGCAGAAACATAGTTTTTTAATATTGTTGTCACATGAATGTACCAATCTTATAAAAAATTGTACCTATATTCGGAAAGTTGAATAATTTGTAGCTAGGATCCAATCTAAATCCTGCATTTCTTCCAAAAAACGGTAAAAATAACATGTGCCTTGGCTTATAAAATGTATAACTGACGTTATGTTTATTGTAAATTAATGAATATAAAGTAAACACGAGCTCGTGTCTGATGTGCTGCCTACACCTTCCGACATACTCGTTCGTACGTACACTGTACTCGGGCTGTACTCTCGATTCTCTTACTACGTCTTGTTGTTTAACTCGAACGCTCACTTCAACTCAATGTTTCCTTGTTTCACTGTCTGCTAAGTTTGTTATTGTTTAGTTACTAGATTTTTTCTATTTACAAGTATACACATAGAATAATTAAATACACAAATGTACAGAAAACGTAAATGTCTACGAATAAAATATCAATTTATTATTGTGTGAGATCTGTTCCGATGGGATCTGTGTATCAATATTAACATATGAATGGTGTACACTGTACGTAATCTTTTGAATTCTCTACTGTCACTATGTTTTGAATGTTTTCCTCGTTCAGTGTGTTTCATTATTATAGTAGAGTTGTTACAACTTTCCGAAGGTACGCACTAGGCGACTGAGAGCTAATATTATCATAATAAATGCATTAAATAAAGAGTTTGTTAAAATGTTGCGGTTTTTTATTTAATTACTTAGGTAGGTACTATATAATGACTATGACTATACACATACAGTATGAACATCATAAAAATTACAGTTTTCTAATACTTACTTCAAATCGAATTCATTTTCTTATGAATACAGGAGTATAATGTCTAGTTGTTACTCTCGACGACTTCAATATGTACGAAGTTACCAAATTGAATATCGTTTTAGCATGCAGGTGAGGTAATCATAGACTTACCTGCACGTCATCTTCCTTCAACCTATAAACGCGGTCGACATTCGCTCCGCCGATCACCAACACATCACCCCCGCACTTCTTGTCTCCAGAGAACAAAGGATTCTCATCAGCCCGTCTGCTGCACGAAGTGTGAAAATGTCTCGAAGAATTGGACGTACATTTCCCAGCGCCCTTCGACAAACCAATATGAAACGCATTCTTAGAATCGTCAACGTTCTTGAGTTTTTTAAATTCGACTGCGATATCGGCACCGACTTTCGCGTTGTTCTTTATTAAAGCGATATCTGTGAACTGCTCAAGAAATATATTGTGGCAATTAGCTTTACTGCTATCATTTATAGAGTGATATTTCAGTATTTGTATACGTTTAATTTACGACCGAATTACGGAGTTGCTAAGTCTTATTAAGGATTTTAATGGTCTCATTATTATTCTGATAACAGGAGCTTTAATGGATCATTCACAGGTATTTTTTTTTCACAGGTATGCATAATTTGTCGTTCTGCTGAACTAGTGAGTCGTATTGTTTCTTAATGGGGTAGACGACTAATTTTTATTTTAATGTCCGTCTGGTAGATTATTTAAAAACATTAGACACGTATTTTTTATTTTCTTACGGAAACGAATAGTTTCGAAGATATATTGATTTGAAATGTCGCGTGACGTCACTTCTCAGTACATTTTATACTAAGAAATGACGTTTTAGCCCCCACTCCTAAGCTTTGATTCGTTTTATCTAAGTATTGTTTTATTATACAACAAAATAAAAAAATACGTGTCTAATATTTTTTTATTACCTAAGTTACGGACTAATTATATTTTTAATTTTCATACCCTGTCATCATCCCCATTATTTTTCTAAAAAGGATACTGGCATTAAGTGAAGCGCCGCTCGTAGCTCTGGCAACCGCCGCGAGAATGAATGGTGTCACTTCTTTGCCAAAAATTCCGTTCCGATCAGCTTCCTTGAGAGCACTATTAATTGCTTCTTCTATTATTTTCTCTGTGAACAATATATAAATGTATATCAATCAATACATTTAAGGTAACTTAAGGGATTACTGGAGCTGGATAGTCGATCGTCGAAACGTTTAGATTAAATTTTCTTATTTGATTACCTATAAAAAAATATTATATATTTTAGAAATTGTTCTAAATTGTATTACTTACTATTTATCTAGAAATGTGTTCAATTCAGTTATCACAGTAAATGGTCCTTCGCATTCTTTAATTTAAGGTTTATAGTAAAAGTTACCTCATTTCTTTACCGTCTGCTAGTCGGCTTAGTTTAGTTTTTATACTTTTTATTATTCATCGCTGCATAATCGGAATAGCGCATAATGAGCAGCTTTAGAACAATCTCGATAAATTATGAAATACGTTGTACGGTTGTGATTTTTACAGGAATAAAGATTGTTTGCACTTTTAAATTGTTAGTTTTCACGGTACTTTTCTTTGTCTTGCATATTTTATAGAAAAGCTAAATAACTTTCAGACCCACATGGTCTTAAAGTTAGTATAACTGGGAAGGTATACTTATCTAAATAGTTGATATATCACAAAACTCCGAACTAATGATTAAAACAAAACATAACTAACATATGTAGAGAAAACTGTTATAAAATGTAATAAATGTAGGATAATGCAAAAAGTCTAGCTTTTTTTTAAAGAATTTCCTACCATCTTTAGCATACTCCTGTGGCACCGGTACGGCTACAACGATCCCGGACGCGAGTTCCAATTGGCGTGCTGCGTGCAACACGCGTGCAGCTTGCTGTGCGTCGCCCACGCGGTGTGGAGCTGTGAAACCTGACCGCGCGGTATAGAACGCTGGAAAGTCTGACGACTCACCGAACGCGCAAACGCAAACCCCTTGTGTTTCCTGTAAATGAGGAATGTTTTTATATACCAAATTGTTAGACACAAAAATGTTTATGGTGCTTCTTTTTAAAGTCGTTTATTTAAATTTTAATGCCAATACTGTTGCATACCGTGTTGCGCAAACAATAACTTCTCCTAACTATGTATTCCAATGGTCACCGCAGCGCATGTGGAAGTTTTCTATCTTCTATCGATAACTGAGTAGATAAATCTATAATTTTATTCGTTAAAGTAGAAATCTTGGAAGCAGTTACATTTGTTATTTGCTTAGTAACCAGCTTCCCTCGGGCATATCTTAGAATATACGCTGTAGCCTAGCGACCTGGATACTGTGTTTTTCTTTCACTAAGTAAAACAGAAATAATATGACGGTACGAGAATTTACTTTGTTCTGATTTTGAATCAAAAAGCGCCTTGAGCACGGCACGGTCGACAAAAGGACAGTCAAGTGGGAATCGCCCAAGTAAAAATGACGTATTTTATGTTCTCCAATTATTTATCTACATTGTACTGTTCACGTCATAAAACACTAGAGACAGAAAAATCTTTTATCTTTATGTGCGATCCAGTAGATACCGAGGATTGGTTAGTTGGAAACTGACCAGCTACGAAGTTGTCTCGCTTTGCAAAGCCATATGCAATATCGAGAGCTTATGTATTTACCAAGTATTCGAGAGTTCGTCCAATGTCTAATATGGATTTAACGCCACTGCAAACGACGAGGGTATTGTTGCGTCCCAGTTCGTTCAGATCCGCCGATATGTCCAATGTGTTCTCGCCGTGACGATGCACACCACCTGCGAGAAATAATCTATATTGGCAATATACTTATTCGAACTTAAAATGTTGTATGAAAACAATTGATACTAAGAAATTGCGAAAAGGGAATCGCGAAAAGGGAGAGAAAAAATCTCTATTTAAAACATACTGAAGTTTAGTTGTAAATTGTTCAAAAGAACTGCCGTTCGAAAATATTTGTCTTGAATGGTTTCAAGCGTACAGAGATTGGGGAAAACCAGATAAAAGTTTCTCGTAAGTATCTATAACGAATCGATATGAGAAAAGTGCTGAAAAGTCAAAATTACAAATGTCCCCGATTGTGTGAGTGTAATAAAACGTCGGGAAAGTATTTTGGCCGGGCTACGAGAAACTGGATTATTACATCACTACTGGTGGGAAAGATACGTAGTTGGTAGATGTACACCGTGCTCCGACATAGTTTTGTACAATGTATGTATAAGTAAACTGCATGTAGTGTGTACGCTCCACCACTCTGCAATTCCAAAACATGTGAGTAAATTGTTTCATTGCAATCGGAAAATATTTGTTTATTGTGTACTTAAAAACCAGGTTTCCTTTATCCCTCGAAAAGGGATACAGAAAAAAACAGTGGTACCTAACAAATATTTTTTCGCATATTTAAACGCCTAATTGCTTGTGATAGAATTTAAAGATACCGAACTTCTCTATTATTATGTTTTTAAAGTTTCGCCAGTAAATAAGTACTACACACTGTTGGACAGTATCTTATTTAAATATTTATAACAACAAACGGAATATTATTTCACTCGAAGTAATCTTATTTCAAACAAATGTTCCCATATCCTCATCAATATCAATACATCTCCGTACAAGGATAAAACATAAAAAAGTGAATAATAGAAGACTCTTATTAAATCAGAATACGTCTTATTTCCATTAATATTTTTATGTTTTCAAGTAACATACAAAGATGGCAATTATTATACCGACGTGAATAAGATTTATATTCCATTATGTTCGCCGCAGAATAGAACCACGCTTTGAGCTAGGAAAATAAAGAAAACAACTAGGTATTATAAAAATGCAAGCTCAGTTTTAGAATTCACTGGGTGCAAGTAATATTTACATTATGATTTATGTCTTTTGGATAAAATGCATTCAAATGATCAGTCTCGACATAGATACGATAACGACGACGCAGTGGCCGTTGGGTCGCCATTCTTGGCTTTCCACGCCACGCCAAACCCTGCCTTAGTGCCGATAAGGATTACGTCCTTTTGTATCCATCGTTTCGTGAAGGTATTGGAAGACATTTGCCTGTTTCTTGCGAAACTTTATCCAGACAGGCGTTAATTCAAATCGTCGGGACCGGAATGAGACTGCTTCTAACGATAATTTACAAACCCAAGCACTACGACTGCTTATCTAGAAGGTGATAAATCGCGCTCTGTTTCACGGAATTCGTTGTTAATTACATCGCCAGTTCGGCATGGCCACGATGCGACTGGCAGTAATGAATGCGCCGGCAAAGCGTTGAATCCAACTGTGATATCGTTGAAATTCATTTGTGAATTTCACGAGCACAGTTAATTGAAGTGTTTGCGGTGTTTTCACGATGATTGCTACTATTTGCGAGTCGTGACTTAGCACTGCCTTGTACCGGAGTGGCGTGATAGTACTTGTTTACACTCGTTAGTAACGCGTTCACTGCGAGCCGTTTCAAACAACTGAATAAAACACTTTAAACGTGAACAGCGTCGAGTTTGATACGATTTTGGAGCCTTTAATTAAGATTGTCGTTTATTTAAATAGGAGTCATAAACAGGTTCATTAAGTGTGAGTATTGCGAGACATTAATGTAAGAGCTATGAAAAATTTAATTCGCATTGTTACCTACATAATTTTATAATTCGCAGTAATTTCGCTGACAATTGTAACAAATTGGAGAACCATGACATGAGACGCGATATTAAGAAACTTTGTTCCGGAAATTGTTTGGTATAGGCGTATAGGAACGACATTACTGTGTATATGTATCTATATTCTGCAGCAAGAGCTTGTTTAAAGTCCTTGACCAAGGATTAAGATATTGAAGGTAATTTTGTAACGTAAGCTTTTGCATATCATCAGTCCTCTTTAATTTTATTACATAAACATAACATCACGCCTTTTTATCCCCGAAGGGGTAGGCAGAGGTGCACATTACGGCACTTAATGCCACTGTACAATGTAACACCCACTTTTCACTATTTACGTTATGAGTCCCATGTAATAGGGGGTGAGCCTATTGCCATATACCGGGCACGATTCCAGACTCCGTGTTACCACTGAGATTTTTGAAACATCCCAGTTATACTTTGCCCGACCCGGGAATCGAACTCGAGACCCCTTTTTTTTTTTTTTTTTAAGGGGGGAAAATCATCGAATGACTGCTCCCGCCTGGGTGAGGCGGGAGGGAGTGTCAGACTCTTACTGACTAAAAACCACCCCGTTCCTTCTCCTGCATGTCGAGCCGGAGCCCCGGTTACCCGTTAGGTTCTCCGCGACTCCGAATCGGCATCGGCCCTAGTGGGCCCCATCTGTGGTGGTCTGATGGTTCTTTGAGGCGCGCGCGGAACGCGACGCGCCGTACGCTCGGGTCTGTTTCTGGTCGGACGGGGAGCCACCCATGCTCGCCGTCCGCAGGCCCGCAACTCGAGACCCCTTGCCCGGCAGTCGCACTTGCGACCACTCGGCCAACGAGGCAGTCATTTTATTAATATCTTACTAATTTGTTACAAACAATATTGTTAAACAATCTTAACCCGAAAGGTACGTGGTTCCGTACACGATAAGCATGTCTGCACCATATTATCAACACGGTTGCCTTTAGTAGTATGCAATAATGGTGACCGCTTACGCAACGGAATGTCTGCTAACAAGTGCCTTTACCCAAGCGGATACTGTACAGCTTGTGGTCCTTTTATGTGTGTAGCACATGAAGCTATTTGTAAGAGCCTGTTAGCTTGTTAGCAACTTAATACCTCGACCTAAAGAATGCATTGTAATTTATACTAAACTAAGTTGGTGAAACATTTTTAGCATTTCGTGATTGGAGGTTTCATATTGAGCAATTTTTTTAGAATTAAAAGGCATAATATAACAACATACATACAACAGCTAAACGATTTTGCATATCTGGATGCTGGTAAGAGCTTTAAACTGTCAAACACCAAGCGGTCACCGGTGACCGCAACCTATTGTTCTATAATTGTGTCTACAAAACCGGTACTCGACGAGTTAAATAAAAAAAAAAACTAACGTTATCGTGTTGTTTGATGCTAGAATTAAATCTAGGTTCGGGTTCAACAGGAATTTGTAAACAATTTGTACCGAAGTAACAAAATATACCAACAACAAGAGTACAACGAGTACAACGAACGTAGTGTTGGAGTACAACGAATAAGATACTAATTAATTTATACGAACGAAAAAAAGGGTTAACATTTATATCAAGTAAAAATAAAGCACTGGATTCATGTATCCCCAGCGATTTCATTGAAGATCACTTTTAGAGACGTGATGAAATATTTTACTGCAATTAAATAAAGGCCAAACGGGTTCAATCCACGCTTCATTTCCCAGGACATTAAAATGTTGCAGGTTATCTAATAAAACAGAACAGGTAACATAAATAGGATTCCTTGTAAGTTCAGATATATTAAGAGAGTAGGGTTATACAACTACGCATTTGGGATCAGTAATAATATGAATAAGATAATGCTGGTATAGTGCGCTTGTAGGTACATACAACATACCTATGCCACCGGTAACGAATACAGGTATATCAGCAAGCTGTGCTGCGATAATGGTGCCAGCGACTGTGGTGGCCCCGTCCAGCTTGCCAGCGGTGATTGGCGCTAGGTCCCTACGGGAGGCCTTCACCACTCCCTTGGCCTGAGCTAGGTACGTCAGCTCATCCTTAGACAATCCAATACTCAGTTGACCTTTTAAAATAGCCACCGTAGCTGGTACTGCACCCTGTATAACACAAATAACAAATTTCAACATTCCCAAGGATGAAGCTAAGGAATCTAAAAAGATAACAAAGTGCCCGTATTTACGCAAGTCTGTTTAATTTAAAAAACACTTTAAATGGGTAGACATTTTTTAGCGAAACATTTAAATAGAAAACTTTATCTCGAGCGTAATTACGAAAGGCCTGCAAAGCACTAGCGCTCGGTTATCATATCGTAAATGAGGCTACGGACTGATATTTAACTAGACTTTTATAAGATTTTTCAACTTACCCTTTCTCTAATGACATTCTCAACTTGATTGGCTGTTTCCAAATTCTGAGGGTAAGGCATACCATGAGTAATGATCGTTGACTCCAGGGCAACAATCGGCTTACCCTCTGACTTGGCTCGGCGAACCTCTTCAGAGAAAACGAAGGGGGAGGCTGTGCCATACCCCCTCTTATAAAACGCAACCAGGCGTGAACCTCTCAATACGTACTTGGCTAGGTAAGGCATCTCGATACCTAAAAATAGAACTCAGTTCATTAGTGAATGCTAAAAATATATGGAGTGGTATTTAAGAGGAAACGAGCGAGATATAAATCGAGATATTATTCGATTCCGAGTAACGGTGTTGTTGTTGACTTTGCTTTCTGTCACAGGCAGGAGCTTAAATGTAGTTTCAGCAAAGTTCACTTAACAGCGATTGTGTCGCGAATAGGAATTCATTCGTTAGCGAAAACGGTCTCCATTTAGATACATTTCGAAGTACAGAATCCGAATAAACTTCACGAGAAATATATAATTATTTCGGTATTTCTAAACATGATATAAACATACTTTGTGCTAACTTTTATAGAGCAAATCGCCTTTATTAAAAGTTGATACATTAAAGTTAAACATAACGATTGGAATTATACAGACACCGAAGGAAATTATACATGCATGAGCGCCCATGACATAGGACTACGAAAACGGACGGGCAGCGCGCAGCGCCGTGTACTTCGACACTTTTGATGAAGGCTATCTATCGGTCTGAGCACATTAATCAACGTACGACACGGGTCCCTCGCATCTCACCTGTGACGTCTGACATTGTGGCTAATATAACACCGTCATTATACCCCACACTCTCGGGATTCGGGTTTAGACAATGTTCGTACCTACTTATTCTCTTTGTATGTGTGTATGATATGATAGCAATTTGAATTGAGGATGTTGTTTATTAGTCTACGACCTTAATACCTAAAACAAAATTAACTTTGTAATTGTTTTATTTATTTAGTGACCAGCTGTGCCCGCGACTTCGTTCGCGTGGTTTAGTGATTTACTGCGCATACTCCGTAGGTGCCGTTAATAGTAATTATACAAAATTTTAAGTAAATCCATGCAGTACTTTTTGAGATCATCCCGGACATACATACAGACAAACTGACAAAAAATTTAAAACCTACATATTTGGCTTCAGTATCGATTGTAGATCATGCCCCAAGTATTCTTTTAAAAAAATAGTCAGTGTACCGGTTTGGTGGTATTTATGTTTTCTTAAAGTAGTGGATGGTACTTTCTTCGTACATAATATGTATATATCTATGGTACATAACCATTATCAACCACTATCAACTGAATCACCTGTAACCACGGAATATAGATTGTATTCTATATTCCATGCCTGTAACTAATGAAGTAGGTTTGTTGTCATATCTGATAGACAGCAATATTTACGGAGGTTACATTATCGCATAACAGTCGTTTTTTAATTAAAATTTGTTCGTACGCATGTGCAGTAATAACACTGACTATACAGGTGCCTGGCTACGTAGTCAACCCCTATACTTATACTTTTTGACGGAGTCGGCGACGTTCTATGCAATGGCAGGAATCATTGATTTTTGTAACTACAAAGGTCCTTTCCAAGGAGTACGATAATTTATTATTGCCTAGCAACGATTTGTTTATAATTTTAACAGTTGTTTACCTAACAACGGAGTTGTCATATTTTGCTCATTTTATCGAAGGCAGTTTTTTCGTAATATTTTCCTCTTTAGTTTGGGTTTTTATAAAGCTTCGTTATTTATTCACATCGACTTAACGTCTTCTGTATTCTATTTTAGGTAAGAATTTATTATTTTGTACGTTATACCCACCTATGTCGGCATTTACCACGTTCGTGCATTTCTGAGGAAAAATAATTTCATTACGCTGCGAACATTGTATGGCAATAACGGCTCAACTTCAAAGTAACATGCTAAAAATAACGTTATTCACTTTACATAGAATTCGATTTATCTTATTATTAACAAACATTAATTGTTTGATGTTTGATTTATTTTATAGTTGGTTCATTAATAAACATAAGTGCTTTTTTTCTATCTGTAGCATAGCTAGTAAATACTCAGAGCTTTTTTATGTTTAAATCCCTCTGATTGGTAATCACTATTAAAAAATACATAATTATACTCTACGAAGCACGTGAGAGTATTGTTTCTAAATATACTTAGGATCACCTAATCACCGTCTATGCTATGCTAGTATATTATAGTGATATAGTCGAAAAGTCTGTTCGATACCAGACAGCTCCACGATATTCGATTTACAAAATCGTTGGATTACTTCATTTCCTGCGTGCGTATCTCAGGAATTGCGTGATGCGTGAACGAGATATCATTGGCTGAAGGTGGTTTAGGCTCACGCAGCACATCGCTTATCTGACTACGTGCTACGTGCTTGTCACGTCGTACACGTTGTTGTACAATACATTTATTTACGTGGTGTTCAGGTTCAGATTACAAGTTTGGGGTTTTTGTTTATGAGTGTGTGCCTTCAGGATACGATCTCCAAAACGGATGTTTTGATTTTAGACTTAGGGCCTATTTTTCAATGCTCAGTTAATTTTTATCAGAGGAATGACTTTGATTATTTGACAATTCTTCCTTCATACTCAATTCAATAACACGTGCCCTTGAACATTGAAATATATCTGGTTTACTTACAATACTCATTCATGCATTGTTAAGCTACGTAAATAGTATATTTCGCAATCAAAATATTCCCAAGCGACATAGATTAGGAAGTGCTCGACGCAGATGGAGTTTGTGTAGATTTATCTAGTACGGAGTAGCGCGGGCTTACAGTACGGGAATGTCAGCAAACAACGACAGTTGGTTCCGTTTAGAGGTACTTACAGACAAAGACGATGTTGCTTAGCATAGAACGATCTGGAATGTTCTATTATGCTGAAGTAAATGATATAAATTATTGTTAGCTATCGTTCGTATCTGTAATCTATGTATTTACTGTTGTACTATACAATTAAATAATGAATTAATTTTTGATACCAAATCTTCCACCATATATTTTCACAAATATTTAACCATGAACAAATAGCATTGTAAGTACATAGCAACCTAACCCTTATTATATTACGTAAATATGTATTATAACGTAAATAGCTAAGTAGCTGAAACTTATTTGCGTACATCGTACTAACAAGATACATTGTTAAAGCTCACTATGGCCTGGGGACTTCCAAAACTGCCGGGTCTGACGTTCTCAGACCCGACTAAGACACAATATCATATGCGAAGTTCACTGCGGTACTACCAGGGGCACAGGTTCCCTGATACCGAGATCCGAGGCCCGGGGGGCACCGCCACAGATGTTGACAGCAACGCCTTCGCACTCCCTGAGGACACCATCAAGTAAGTCAACAAGAATTAACAACTAGTCCAAGATCAACACGATGTTTAGTGTGCCGATCTCCGATAATTTTCGATTTTCTGTAGTGTCTAGTTCTGGACTTAAAGGATGGTTCGATGCTAGTTGATTAAGTAGTATGTAATCGTAATAGTTTAGTATTGTATTCAGTTTAGTGTGTAAATATTCTAGACAGAGTTAGATTTGACTCACATGCACTGCTAAAACAGGAACAAAACTAATCTCGTTTTTCTAATATCATGTTACTAACTACACAAGTTTAAAAGAAGAGAGTCCGGTTTAGGTACAGGTCATTGTACTTATGTTTCAAGTATAGGAAAACCGTCGAGTGTCGTGTTGCTGCCAAAAATATCCATTCTTTGATAGCTTAATTATTTGGCAATGATCCACCAAGTATTGGAGTGACTCCCGCGCCTAGGGTCATCCTTTGGAAGTTCTTAGAATGTCTGACGCAAACAAATTGCTAATGTCGATGACCTAGCGTAGATTACACTCAATCAAGTACCTACTTGTGTTTGAGCAATAAGAACCCCGGGGTTCGCATTATCTGGAACAAGGTGGATAGAGAATGTAGATAACTAACCTTCTACTTATAACCTAGGTTATCGAAATAAATCATTGTCTGCTTATGAATATACCATTCACAGATTTAAGTAAAATCATATCTGTAAATTTTCTTTATGGAATAAACCGATAAACGAGTAGACGGATTACCTGACGGTAAACAGTTGACTAGGAATTTGAGCATTGTTGAGAATTTGAAAATTGAGGATATTGGGAAGGGGACTAATTGGGCCTCCGGTAACCTCACTCATACGACGAAACACAACGCAAGTTTTGTTTCATATCGGTTTTGCAAGAGATCGTGGTGTCACTCCCGTCGATCCAGCCCATTTGTGCCGAAGCATGGCTCTCCTACACTTAAGTACGTAATCAATAACTAGGAACATTACTTCAAATCGACAACATAACTTAAAAAAACACTGAAGCGTTTCATATAAATCAAACTTTTTAATGGACGTGAACATTTTCGACTATACTGTGTTCCGTACACGAATTCCGTCCGTTTCCGCTCCTGTGCTCAATATCGAAGGTCACTCGAGTAATGTTCAATTATAGAACGGGATTGAGATTGCACAGAGTCGGCAATTACCGTTTTTACTCGGTACACCTCTATTGCGGCCTAATACTCACCACTAAAGGTCTATTAGAGGTACAAATGGTTCATTCCGGTATTATCACTAACCGAGAAACGTGAATCTTGTAGTAGGATCCAGATGAATATATACAAAGTTATGTATATAGTCTATAAGTCTTATATTTGTTGAAGTAGAAAGTTAACAGTAACTAATCTTCTCTGCAGACTAAGCAAAATTGGCTATTGACTTGAAACGAATGTATAAATGTATGCAAAATTCATTTCGGGCAATGAACAGACAATTTGCGTTAAGCTGCTAAGATTATTAAGACAGTAAATTAGTTCCATCTATTACACACATACCGGTAGAAATTTAGCCTCTGTCAAGTTTTAAGGAAAAAAAATGATGATATGTGTTTACAGCTTTGACCCATCCCTTACGTATGGGAGAGTGAAACAGCCAGCCCTACCTGCCGTGGTACCGCACTGGGTGCACTATGACAAGAGATGTCTGAACTTCACGGCGTTCTTCAAGCAGCCTGTGTTTGACAACCCTGACGAGAGCAGCCGCGTCAGGATCGTGAACATGATCTACTTCTTAGAAGACGACACTCTCACTGTCATGGAGCCGCATGTTCAGGTTAGTATCTTATATTATACAGAATGACTTTCTGACTAAAACTGTTGCTTATAGTTATTGACGCCCATTTATAACTATAGCTATAAAGTGGCTACATATCAATAATTTATTTATTTAATAAAACTACTATCCACCGTGCTCACCGAACGACTTTCACAGCATATTCAAGTATGTAGATTAGAGGTAAGACTCGCTGCTTACTCCAATACGTGGCCGATACCTACGCAGATAGCTGCGGGTAATGCAATTCTCCTGTCTCTTTATATTCTCTACGTAATACCTACTACTTATTTGTACGTATTGATTTTGTTTTTCTTATTTGCTATTCTGTGCTCGCATTGCGGCGCCGCGTGTTTCGTGAAACAATATTAACTATATTTAGCATGCCCAATCCAGTGTCGACACGACCCTAGTAAAGTATTTCACCACTTTCATATGTGGACTTCGCAAATGGACCTTTTTACTACAAACCTTTATTTAACTTTATATAAAAAGAGCGTATTGTGGTACGGCTGCATTTAATTGTGTTCCTGGGAAGTTATGTTTGCGCAGGGTTATGATATACAACGTGGAAAAGTCGTTTAACAGTCGTTTTATTTACGTGTATAAAATAAAGTATTAAAACACATGTGGTTTTAATATTTTATTTTGTATGAAAATAAATGGAATTCTTTAGATGACAAGCGAATATTTTAATACTAAAGATGAAATCTATTAGAGAATATTCTCGTGAAAGTACTTTTAGAATGTCTCGGTAGGTATGCAAAATACGCGTGACGCGAGAATATTTAATCTTCACGTAGCATTACAATAATCGTAAAGAATTGTCGATGTTATATCATATTGGGTGTGTTATCGTAGTCATTTAATTTTATCTAATCTCGTATGTGTACTTTCGCGATCTTTCCTTCTATTATGGTAAATAAATTTGTTGTTTTGAAAATTATCGATAACAGTTGGCAAGCAGGCATATAATATAACAGTTTGGTTCAGAAAAGAAAGCGGATCGCATCCCCATTGCAAGTCGCGACGTTTGATTTCATCAGACTATGAAGACAGCAATCATCCTAAAACGATATGATCGTTTGACGGAAAATACGCAGACAAGAATATGAAGAAAATAATCAGTCAATTTAAATGTCTGCGTATTTATTTTACCTCACGTATGGGATGGGATTCTGTTGCAATTGTGAACGGATCTGAAACGGAGCTAGCAAATGAGCACGCATTTGTCTCGGGCTGAATGCATCGGCGGTTGCAGCCGCTTTGTTCCGCAGGCTCGCGCCGTGAATGGCCGGCCCCTATTATTCTCACAAAAATCATTTTATCTCCGTTGACGTATGATGCGTGTATTGTGCAGTTTTTAAGTTACAATTTCCAATGAAATGATTTGTAGAAGTTACTTTTAGTATTGTTTTGAATTCTTTTAAATATAGTTTTCATAAAATATACCTACTTATTAAGTATTGGACAGGATTTTATTTTCAGGAATGTGTTCTGTCGATCGTGTATAATCAAAGTATGAATCCCAACATAGTTTAAGATAAAAAAATAGAAATATTCTGAGTGGCAGTGCATACTTATCTAAAATAATGAGTTCACGTATTTTTGTTCTCCTACAAAAAGTTATTTAGTAATGAATCCACACTCTAAAGCGTAGTTTCAAAGACTGTTTTAAATGTTAATAAAAATAACTTGCATTGAAATTTAAGTGCACGTTAGAAAAATAATTAACAATATTCCAAAAAAGAAACATTAGTACCTACGTTATTGAACTTGGCAATCAATACGGTCAGGTGCTACGTCGGTATACAAGTACATATTTACAAAATAATTTAAATCACAACAGCTTCGGTCGACCGTTGTCCTAAATACATTCCAAACACTCGAAATTAGTAGCCGTCAGTTTTTTATTGACCTGGAATATTTTATCGTTTATTTATACCTGGAATATGTAACTCAAAGATAAGAGTACATAGTAAATTAATATTCCAAATACACGTTTATATCGTCACATCACGTTTTTATTTACATATCAATACGATATGTAAATAAAAATGAATTTCTGTTAGTTAGACTAACTTAAACTCGAAAACGGCTGAACCTTATGGGTAATTTTGGTCTTGAAATGTTCATAAAAGTTCAGGGAAGGTTTAAAAGGTGGCAAAAAAAATTTGACGAAACGAAGTTTACCGGGTCAGTAGTTTTAATATAAAGTTTCAGTATAATTCAGTTAAATAAGCACGTTGGACTTCAGGCTACAAGAGGGGCGGAGATTGCATAATCGTTGCTTCCCATTCCTCAGTAATAAAGCTATTATTATTATTAATAGTGATTGCCGTAATAACACTTCTCCACGAGTTTTCTTCTGTAGGTAGATAAAACTTTTTGATATTTTCGCTTACAAGGTTAATGAATTTGAGTGATCCACATTATGATGTAGCTACTGACAGATTTCTTGACGGTTAATGTATGTATTACCTACTTAATTGATAGTCGTGTTTGTGTCCCATCGTAACTGGGAGTATTTTTAGTTTTTGTTTGTGTAGAGGAATACACTTTTATGTTGTTTTTAGTTTGATTTTCTATTATTGTTCTGTTAGGTTGAACTGAAAATCTTGTTTTGTTTTTTTTTTCAATAAGAATCAAGTGCTTATAACAAAATTTTTACTTTAAAAATGAAATGATCACATATTCGCCGCGAAATCCGTGATAGGTTTCCAAATAAATAACTGCATATATAATAATAAATGAACTATTAATAATATAGTTATACATCTTTTATTATTTGATTACAGAATTCTGGCATATGGCAAGGCAGGATGGTGAAGAGGGGGAAAATACCAAAGAATGACCTTGGCGAGTACTGGCATTGGAAGGACCTCGACGTTGGCAAGGACTTTTGTATCTATGGCAAAGTATTCCATACTGTTTCGTGCGACCTCTTTACTAGGGTACGTATACTCTATGGCATATATATATGTATAGACAAGCACCCATAAAGTTTATAACGTTATTCTTTGTGATTTAGTAGCGTACTCCTGGCTTTTAAGGCTATTAGTTTTAGTGTTATTAGGTTTTATTATGGTAAGTACATACCTACTAATACATTTGTTTATTTTAGTTCATCGCTTTTATTGGTAAATTCAATTTAAAAAAGATTTTGATTTGTTTGGAAGTTAATAATAACGTGTTTTAATTTTACAGTAATAAGATAAAGTACGCTACTAACAGAAACACTAAATATGACAAACATTTAAAGAATCAAGAATATCATTATAGGTCAACAGAGAAAAATATTACTAAAAATGTGGGTACAATGTTAATAATTATATTGACACAAATTGATCAATATAATATTTTTAAACTGGTTGCGGTATGATGCGTGGACAATTTTACGCTAAAAGTAACTAGATATTAACTGCATTACTTTAAGTTGTTTTATAAACAGTTAAACTTGGAAATTAAGAAAAATCACAAAGATTACTATGCTACGCTTAAAGTAAACAGGAACATTGTTTTATAAATCAAGTCAATACACTCGATTATCAGGGTCTGCCTAACTGAACTGTCCATTGAAATAATTAAACGTATGATTCAAACAATAGAATCTGAAGTAGGTAATTAAACAAAATTGTTATGTCAGACTCTTGTCTGGCTACTGACGTCAAGACGGACAAACGTGCAATGAGACGACTTGCGACTGTCGCACTTGTGACAACTGATAGGTATACTGACCGCGTTTGTGTTTCATTACTTCTCAATGTCAGGGTAATCACTATTATGAATATTTTCAATTACTAGTGATACTCATAGACATAGTGCACATTAAATGCTGAAACACTACCTATTGTATTGCCAATGTTTACTTTTGAACAAGAATAATAATAACGAAATGTTGGTGTAACGCAGTTCTTTAAAATTTGTTATTTCCTACTGAACGTTTTCAAAATTATGACAATGTTAGACTGTGGTGCTGATGTTTACCTGTTTACTTAACACGATGACCGCTTATTGAATAGTACACAACAATGTGATCAAACACATAAACACTACACGTTGGCAATAGCAACTAGACGGTCAATAACCTATAGCGTCGTCTCGTTCTCGCTTCAACTCGTTCATCTAACCTTTCTTTGTTAGTCTACTCTCAACATGTATTCATTCAATCTCAAAGAAATAACTTTATATCCCAAATATCCAATGTTAATAACATGCAAAATGATATATGCAATAATCTTACCCTGTTTTATAGTAAATGACGGTGAACGAACGTAATTCGGCAGGAAATCGGATTGTCGGCAACGCGGCGAACTATTTTTAGGTTATTTAATTTGTGTTCGCGCCGACAAGGTCGCGGTTGAACGCAGGCCGCAGCCAGGGGGCTCTCGCTATCTGATTATCAAAGATCATAGGTCGTCTATTGTGTATTGTGTATGTAACGATGTTGTTTCGCTAATTCTGTAAGTATCTCGCAAATTATATTTTGCAAGTCTAATGCTTATTTTTAAAGGGAAAATGTGTAATAACCGTAATTCTCTCTAAAATATTTACGTGGCCGGCTTTATTTTCATTTTCGCCTCCGTAAAAGTCGGTATTCCCAGCAGTAGAATTTATTGCTAGGAGGATTAGAACTCCACTCCGAGGAATTCAAAGCTTCAAAGTAAAGTGGTTTCCAAGGGGCGTAGTTCAATTTTAGTACTTAAGTAACGGTTCCATGAGTGACTTTTATTGGTCTGCCTAGGTATATGTTTATATGCAATTCATTGCACTTGCAATGTAAGTAATGGATCAATGTTTAACTCGTCGAGTACCGGTTTTGCAGACACAATTATAGAACAATAGGTTGCGGTCGCCGGTGACCGCTTGGTATTTGACAGTTTATGTGAGACGTAGCGAGCAAACCGAGTAAATGTTGCGTCTTTAATTTATTAAAGCTTTTTCTTTGATAACATTGCGACCGAAATAAAAGTGCGCTGTGTTGGGGGCCGGGGGAGTTGAAACACAACAATACTGTTATATCATGGCTAGTATACAATGTTACCTTTGTGGAACAGGATTACGGACAAATTGAAGTGTCATCACAATACTCCATAGTGCGGACAATAGGAATACTTGCAAGTAGCAATAGGTTTGTTCCGAATAATCTGATGGCCAGCGATCCGTCCTTTGATCTTTGAAAGTCCAAAGAGTGCTTACATTTATTTCACAAGTTTTGTATCGTGGATGAAAATAGTTGTGTTTGTAATGTATATTAATTATGTTAGCAAACAAGACATAAAGGGAGGCCAGGAGCAGACATCTACCGTCTGATGATGATGATGAATAAGGGGTAACTTTAGCACCTTATCTTGAAAAAAAATAACCTAGTTCTAGAGGTATAGTAACGAAACTTAATGGACTTAACAGGTTGCCGGAGCTCTAGCTCGAAGTGCAGGAGCAGGAACGGGGTGGTTTTTAGTCAGGGCGGGAGAAGCGATTCGATGATATTAAAAGAAATTACGAAACTGATGACTTAAATAGTGATTATGTCTATTTGAATCAACAACATAACACAAAATAACTTGTACGGCACGACCTTGATCAATACAAATAAACATACAAGCAGACACTTCCAAAGTACATCCGTATCTAAAACTATTTCCATATGTAAACATGAGTTTAGGATAAACATGCTTTAAACCACTATTTCGTCTCGTGGGAAGATAACTGGTTCATGGAAATTCCAAGTTACAGTTCAATTACACAGTATTCCGATACTCAGGATGATAGAGGTTTCTGTCTTGTTCCAAGCATGTGAGGAGGTTGCCTCCCTCTCCCCTATAATATGTTAGTCCTATAGATTCCTGGAATAAATGTCTAGAAGCTGTACAAGTTGTGGAAACAAGTTTCCTGTATTATTAGTGGATATTTAATAATAGAATGACGAGATAGAAAACTCATGGTCTAAAGTCTAAATTAACCATTAGTTGTCTAAGTTTTATAGTCATCTTAAGCTGCTTAGTATGTCGCGGGGAACCTAACGTCACGGAGAACCTAACGGGTAACCCAGTAACCCAGACGGGAGCTGTCATTCGATGATCATATAGATACAAAGATCACTAATCTTAGAGCGAGAAAGCGGATACAATATTGTTATCAATATACCAACATAAATATAGGTATTTAGTACACTTACTATAGGTGGTATAATAATAATGATCGTGTTGTTCATTCATGATTGGTCCTCTTTATTCTCGTGTCATGATTATTTTCGTAAACACGGATTTATTTTATGCATGTCATTATTAAAAGTTGTCAAGTCATCTGACCCCATCATATTTATACCGGTACACATCAGCGATACTGTGTCCGAATAAACATTACGCAAGATGTTGAAATACCTAGTATAAAAACGGATAAAAAAATTAAATGCTTAAAATATATCTTGTTTATTTTTTTAAGATTAAATTTTTAAGCTTGCATTTATAATGTATGATGAAATATTGCTATTAGGTGTCTTTATGCTATTGTCGGGGTTCCGGCTCGAAGAGCAGAAGTAGGGACGAGGTAGTTTTTAGTCAGTAAGAGTCTGATACTGCTTCTCCCTTGACCCAAGGCGGGAGGAGTCATTGGTTGATATTCCCCCCTAAAAAAGATGTCTTCATGCTGATTCATTCCCACTAATATAAATTTCTAATAGGTATTCCTACTTGCCTATCCGCTAATCCGCTAATCCGCTAAATTGCTCATTTGACTCCTATTCCATAAAAAAAGATGATTGATTTGAGGTTGAATCATACAGAATAAACTTTGAAACCAAACATAATTCACATACTTTCAGGTGAGTATTAATAGTATTAATACGGTTTGACCTCATTAAACTGGCCTTTGACCAAATTACTGTGTGTACTTCAAATTGAAACCCAGTTTGAAAACCCAGTAGAAGTGCTTTAGAAAAAGAAAACATATCCATCCCTGAGTCAAAAACACGAATTTTCCCAAGTATTTTTCAGTACTTGGTGTAATTTCAAGATACGACATCATCATGGCCACCTTTAAGTAAACGCCATTAAATCAGCCCATTCGATCTGAGAGCCACGACGCCGCAATATTGAGACATAATTATCTCCACATTTTAAAATTCAAAATGCGGTTCCTAGCAATAACAGAGCAATAATGTGAAACGAATGGCCGCCGTAAACCCCTCGAATGGCTTTCCGAATAAAGCCAAAGGGAGGTCGTGGGGGCTTAAAGAAATGTGTTTATTGCCGGGAACAATAGACCTGTCGCCGTTACAGCCACGCTGGCTGCCCAGTAAACTGATACACGCCCTTTTATGTTCTTTGCACACAATTAGTTTCGTGTGTCGAATCTCTGGATTTACTGACCCACCGCTATTTAATGAGGCACCTTTACAAAATAGTTTCGAGGGAATTAATTACAGGAAAAAACGTCCCTTTCAAATACTTTAATGATTGGCAATGTGATCAATTGATGGGATATTTTGTACTTAGTACGGTTTTGTTGGTGCTTCAACTAGAATTAGTAATCTATAATTGCTATCTTATAAAAATAAGGTAGCCATGTTCAGGCTTTCTTTCACATTGTCATCATCAAAATCATTATTCATTACTCACATTCACACTCTAGCATCAAATCTGACTGTGAAGCTAGAATTACAGACTCTGTAGGCTCAACTTAGAAAACTTGTCAATAACTTACACACATGTCAATTACCGAGGGAATTGCAGAAGTAAATATACTCTACACTCGGTTTTTGCATTGTTATATGATTTCTATTGCAATTATTTATTAGAAGGCGAGCTACTGTCGAATAAGATGTACAATACACTATACACACATATTGAATATACCTCTACCTCTATATATGATGTACACTAATATTGAATTTGAAATTTAGTTAAATATAAGAAATATATTTGGCGTTATATTCAATAATTTGTGCTCCTCTGCCTAACCTTTTGGGAAGTAAAAAGCAAGTAATGTTAATTTTAGTGTCATGTCGTGGTGGTCCGGAAGTTAAAGACCTACCATCGAAATCTACCAACGGCAAATACCTATGAGACTTTTTCCGAGTTATATGTACTTTTTAAGATTATTTAGACACCACTAACAAATGGTGAAGGAAAACATCGTGAGGAAACCTGGGCTTATTTATAATTATAAGTTTGAAATCGCCAACCCGCATTGAGCAAGCGTGGTGATTAATGCTCAAACCCTCTCCGCGTGAGAAGAACCCTTTGGTCAGCAGTGGCCACTTATAGGCTGATGTGTGGTGTGGGTGTGTGTATATGTGTTAATTTTTATTAATCCAAAGATTATACCCGGAACAGAAACCATCATTTTACTCCACCAACGACTGTATACGGCTCATGTTTATTTCATTTCATCACTCCTCTCTTCTGTGATTCAAAACGAGTGTCTATTGTTTAAAACACTTTTGGCATTTTGCAAGTTATACATAATTTACAAATTAATATTCATTCAAATACTCAAATTATCATAAATGTCAGTTTGATTTTCCTGTGAACGGATGGATTATATTCGCACATATTAGTTAGCTTGAAATTAATACCTGAGTGTTGGTTTCATACTGACATAATCATTGCTGATCGTCAGTTTGTATTTCAACAACAATCAACGAAATACTAATAAATATTATATTAGTAGTTGGTGTGTTTAAAATCAGTGTTCCGTGCTTTGAAATGTTATTAGTTTTCGAGTATTTATATGATGAAAAACTAATATTTGCTTTCTCTGTGTTCGAATTACTGACAGTTTTGTCGAGAGCTTGAACAAATATTTTTCTTTCATATCTGTGTTGAGCGAACTTTGATTAGATAGTGCGGATAATCACTCTTATCGTGTGTATAACAGTTTCGTAACTAATCGAGAGTATAAATCTGAATTGCTTAGTAGGCACTTAATTCGGTTTTTGAATCAAAAAATTATATAGGGCAAACATTTCTTTATTAAGCACTTGTAAAAAAATACAACAGTAATACCTATGTACTTGTTACTTTACAGTTGCCTACAGCGGCAGTAAAGGATTAGATAAGATTACACATCTTATCTAACATACATTCGTTTACAACTCCGAGTTTGATAATGTTATGAGTACACATAACTTTTTTATTGATCACGCGTCTAATACAGTCCAATACATTCTTATTAACAAATCACAGCGCACTGGAGTAGTGTAGAATTACTTTGACTCCCATGTAGAATGTGATCATGAGAGGAATGCCGAAGGCGATGCCACGCGCTGGCTGAGGCAGTGGCTTGACAGCGTAGACCAGAGTGTGCATCACTCGACCAGCTGTGTACACACGGAACAGCGTGGTGGCGAGCCAGGCGGAGGGCGCAGTGGTCAGGTACAGCGCGCCCAGCACCCAGAACACGGGAATGTTCTCCAAGTCGTTGAGGTGCGCGCGACGAACTCGCTCCACGTCGGGGTCATCGTACTTCACTTTTCCTTTCTTCGCTGCAGCGTCCTCTGGGTTAGCAAACACATTCTTAGCGTATCGCACTCTGGCTGTCAAAAATGCCATACCCAGAACTTTGAGGCCCAAGACGCTGGAATATAGCAGATACGATTGTACCGCTGGATCATCCAATGGTAGCGGAGCCATTTTTCAATAAAACACAGTTGCTACGTTTCCGATTATTAAATTCGCAGCCGACCGAGTGGAGCGGCGCGCTGGGATATAACGGTCACACTGACCGAGTCGCTTGTTCACTGTAACACAGCGCTTCGTTACTTGTTATCGTATAGCTACAGTATTTCGTCAACCAATAGTGGGTGTTGTTGTTGTCAAACCGAGTACACTGACTCGTACGTAGTAGGCAGTAGCTATGTCCTATGTGTTTGTAGCTGTCTATGCTTTTAAAAAACTAACTTGTCTCGTCAAAATTGAGGATTAACCTGATGGTATAGTGTAATTGTCAAGGACAAGGTGATTTTAAATGTTTCACAGTTTTTCAAAGTATTCAAAGTTATTTGGGTGTCAATTAAGTCAATGGCAAAAGACCACGTAATAAAGATATCTGCCTAAGCTTTTGAGGCGTTGGGATATTAGAGGTATAACAGGAGTGATGCTATGTTAATATTCGAAGCTCTGTATCCAGTGGATAATTTCTGTGTTGACTTTTCGTATATTTAAATAACGTTTAGCGAAGGTATTTACATTTTTGTATATTAATCGACAAACATCCCAAAACAGAAGCTCATTCAATGTATTCAAAAGATTACTCTTTTATGCACGTTTTTTATATACTTTTCACGTATGTACAATACGTACTACGATTTTTATGAAAGTTCTTTCGATTTATGTTTAAAATTGCAATCCTATTATTATCTGACTGCGAGGATCGCCCTGAGGATAAGGTGGAATACACTGTAGACTGTAGGGGCATGGCTTGCGTGGACTGATCACGGCCGTGCCCTCAGTGATGTGATCGGCGACGGCGACCTCTCACGTCTAGCCCTAGTTCCCGAACGGCTTAGTAGCGGTTTCGCCCTAATTTTGTTCGCCCGAATCGGGCGAATGAACTACTTTCAATTTTGAATATTTTTTAGGGCCGGTTTCGCCCGAGACAAATTTAATAGCGGGCGAATCAGGTCAAGTAAAATTTAGTAATAGACTATTCGCCCAAATACTATTATACCTTAAAAAAAATAAGTAGTACAGTCGAGCGCACCATGTATAAATATTTTTAAAGAGGATTTACTTAGGCACATGTGTTACTCAAAAATAGTAAGTAACCTACTAGATAATATGCACAATGACTTTTGTTCCTCAGCGATAGAAGTAAAGACACAGCAAATAAACGCACCCACAGGAACACAAAAGTAGTATAATGCTGTCTCTGTCACTCATTTGCAAATTGTGCAGCGTGTTTCCCATCATTTGGTTTAGTGTGTCTAAAATACTGACAGTATAATAACATAACTGCATAAAGTGACATAATCATTATTTACATTCTATTTTTATCAATAGCTCGTTTGTTGAGTATACAGGGTGTAAGGGACGCTGTACCGAAGCCGCTTACCATGAATTCAGTACATGATTCTGAACCCCCCTGCGTTGGAATTTTACGTCGGCTTTTTCTTAATTTTTACGTTTTTTTCTTCAGTTTTTTTTTACTGTAATCTGTATAAAATCATGATTTCAATCTAACCCAATGCGTTTTTTAATAAGAAAGCATTGAAATTATTTTTTTTTACTAAAACGTGCAATGCAGATCACAGTAAAAAAAAAAACTGCAGAAAAAAAACGGAAAAATTAAGAAAAAGCCGACGCAAAATTCCAACGCAGGGGGGTTCAGAGCGCTGCCTCCTCGCAACCCAGCCATCGCGAAGGACACACCGGGCGTCGGGGATCGCGAGACGATCTCCGGCCACCATAAGCGAGGGCCTGCGGACGGCGAGCATGGGTGGCTCCCCGTCCGACCAGAAACAGACCCGAGCGTACGGCGCGTCGCGTTCCGCGCGCGCCTCAAAGAGCCATCAGACCACCACAGATGGGGCCCAATAGGGCCGATGCCGATTCGGAGTCGCGGAGAACCTAACGGGTAACCGGGGCTCCGGCTCGACGTGCAGGAGAAGGAACGGGGTGGTTTTTAGTCAGTAAGAGTCTGACACTCCCTTCCGCCTCACCCAGGCGGGAGCAGTCATTCGATGATTTTCCCCCCCTTAAAAAAAAAAAAAGGGGTTCAGAATCATGTACTGAATTCATGGTAAGCGGCTTCGGTACACCGTCCCTTACACCCTTCATAATATTAGACATACAGGAATAACCAGATTCACCAACAGAAAGAAAAATGATTGTAAGTAACAATTGTGTGCGCAACTGTACTTTTTTATAAAATTTTACATTTTATTATAAAATAAAGGCTTATTTTTTTGAGGTATAATAGTATTTGGGCGAATAGTCCATTACTAAATTTTACTTGACCTGATTCGCCCGCTATTAAATTTGTCGCGGGCGAAACCGGCCCTAAAAAATATTCAAAATTGAAAGTAGTTCATTCGCCCGATTCGGGCGAACAAAATTAGGGCGAAACCGCTACTAAGCCTCCCGAACTAGGGCCGAGCGATCCAGTTCATCTTGACCCGTCAAGATGCGGATCGAAGAGAACTGGGATGCCGTCTCCTTCTTTTGCGAAGCAGTCATGCTAGCTAAGGAGGAGGCGGGACACGTGAAGTAGCGAAGCACGTCTCCAGCGACCGTAAGCACGGGCTTGTGGACGGCGAGCACGGGTAGCTCATCGCCCGACTAGAACCAGACCCGAGCGTGCGGTGCGTCGCGTTCCGCGCGCGCCTCAATGAGCCATCAGACCACCACGGATGGGGCCCAATAGGGTTGATGCCGATACAGAGCCGCGGAGGACTTGACGGGGTACCAGGGCTCCGGCTCGAAGGGCAGGAACAGGAACGGGGTGGTTTTTAGTCAGTAAGTCGTGACACTCCTTTCCGCGTTACCCAGGCGGGAGAAGACTTCGATGAATTCCCTCCCTTATAAAAATCATATTGTTATCTGATTTTGTGCGTTTATTCTGTAAAATTAAAATTAACAGAACTTGGACGTTATTTATAAATGTTTTGGTATTACTGAAACATGTAAACTTTTAGAGTGTTTATGTTGAAATAGTAATAATAGGCAGTACATGACTAATTTTTATTTTAATGTCCGTCTGGTAGATTATTTATAAACATTAGACATGTATTTTTAATCTTTTTACGAAAACTAATAGTTTCGAAGATATATTGATTAGAAATGTCGGGTGACGTCACTTCTCAGTACATTTTGTACGTAGAAATGACGTTTTAGCCCCCCCACTCCTAAACTTTGATTCGTTATATCTAAGAATCATTTTATTAAATGCCTCGTTGGCCGAATGTCGCAAGTGCGACTGCCGAGCAAGGGGTCTCGGGTTCGATTCCCGGGTCGGGCAAAGTATTACTGGGTTTTTAAAAAAAATCTCAGGAGTAGCACGGAGTCTGGAATTTTGCCTGGTATATGGCAATAGGCTCACCCCCTATTACATGGGACTCATAACATAAATAGTGAAAAGTGGGTGTTACATTGTACAGTGGCATAATGCGCATCTCTGCCTACCTCTTCGGGGATAAAAGGCGTGATGTTATGTAATGTCATTTTATTAAACATCAAAATAAAAAATACGTGTGTAATATTTTTTCATTACTTAACTGACGGACTAATTACATTTTTAATTTTTATGCTGTCATCGTCCCTATTTTAGTTTGTTGTTCAAAAACATCTCAGCAATAATTACTGACAATGTAGTAGTACATGATTAAAAACAGTCAACGGTGTTTTCTAATATTTCTAAGGTGCTTTGATATCTGTATGATATATGTATAACAGTAAAGAAGGTGAACGCGGACTTGACTGCCATATCTAACTGGTCTGGGAAATTTGGCATTAATGTCAACCCGAGCAAGTGTCAGGCGATAATAGTAGGTAGCTCCCGCACTTTGTGCAAGGTTAACAGTGCAACGGTACCGCCAGTCCGATTTGACGGTGCGGTCATTCCATTTAGTAGTGATGTCGAAAATCTTGGGTTGCACATCGACGGCAACTTAACCTGGCGTGCTCATGTTACTAGTGTCTGTCAGCGAGTCACGGGGACGTTGCGAGCCCTCTATCGGTTAAAAAACTTCCTTCCGTCGTCGACCAAGGCGATGCTTGTTCAGTCCTTGGTTTTCCCCATAATTGATTACGCTGATGTGTGTTACTACGACCTGAATGCAGATCTCCTCAATAAACTTGACCGCCTTCTAAATAACTGCATTCGATTCGTCTTTAATCTGCGTAAATACGACCATGTCTCTGCATATCGGTTGCAACTAAAGTGGTTGCCCATACGTCAACGCAGGAAACAACGGGCGTTAACCACTTTATTCTCTCTTCTTAATTCCCCCACTTCTCCTAGCCATCTATCCTCCTATTTTCAGTTCATAAGTGCAAACCACAGCAAGTATCTTCGTTCCACTAATAATCTTCTTCTACAATGTCCCACGCACCGGACCGACTTCCTTCACTCTTCATTCTTTGTCCAATCCATTCTGCTGTGGAATACGCTGCCCACGGATGTCAGGACGGCAACCAGCCGGCTTAGTTTTAAAGTTAAGGTTCGTGAACTATTGCAGAGGGAACAGACAGACGCATCACGTACTTAATTTATCATTTTGGCGATTGTATTTAATATATGTATATGTATAAATATATATATATTATATGTATTTTTATTCCCAATTTATTTATTCACTTTTATAGTATTGTTATTTAGTAATATTGATAATGTATCTTATGTAATTTACATTATACCTATATAGGTATATGTATGTATTTACAGTTATGCATCACATAAACCATTATACCTATTACACCTACTGTTGCACATCTCTGCATCACCCCATGGTTGACTGTTAGAGAATGCCACCCGGCATTAAGTCCGCCATCGTATGTTTGTTATACAGAAGTGTTAATAAATAAATAAATAAATAAACAGTAATAATGTTCCATGCACATTTTTTTAACTTTTCTCTGTATGTAGTAATTCGTCATAATTAACAAAGTCATAGTTTTGTTTCGCATCATGCTCATCTTGATTGTCGGTTAAATTTCTTGGATTAATGGGATGAATATTAAAAAAAACAAATTATTATAGGCACATTAACATAATATTTATTACTTTATCGTACAGTTTCAGTGAGATATCACAAATACTTAACTTTTAAGTTAACTTTAGTTCACAAATCACAGCGCACTGGAGTAGTGTAGAATTACTTTGACTCCCATGTAGAATGTGATCATGAGCGGAATGCTGAAGGCGATGCCACGTGCTGGCTAAGTCAGTGGCTTGACAGCGTAGACCAGAGTGTGCATCACTCGACCAGCTTACTACCCCTTTTCTTGCACGAGCGTCTTCAGGGTTCGCGTACACATTTTTATTGGCTCGGGCCTTTCCTGTCAAGAAGGCAACAGCCAGAACTTTAAGTGCCAAGATAGCTGAGTATAGCAGCTACGACTGCACGGTCGGGTCTTCTAGCAATAGGGGTGCCATGATTTGAAGACTTTGAAGTTGCACGGACTGTTATTAGTGTTCAGTTGAAATGTTCGCGTTGTAGTGGCGATCTGGGCTGAGATGTCGACGGTAATAAATATAGGAGTCAACTCGCGAGCCCACCATGATTCAGCACTGTTGGATTATCATATTGTGTTGTGTTGTGCCTCATATTTGGAAATCAGCGTTTATTACTCCGGTACATAAAAAGGGTCATAAGAATGAAATTATAAACTATAGACCAATTTCTAAACTATGCATATTGGCTAAAGTATTTGAGAGAGTGGTCTATGATCAAGTGTATGCAGCACTGAAATTGTCGTTCAGTTCATCCCAGCATGGGTTTCTTCGGGGAAGGTCTACGGTTTCGAATCTATTAGTTTTAAATGACTATTTGACGGAGAGAATGGACAATGGTGAGCAGGTCGATGTGATTTACACGGACTATAGCAAATGTTTTGATAGAATCGATCATTAAATTCTAAAAATGAAACTACACTTGAATGGTATTAGAGGGGACCTTCATCGTTGGTTCTGCTCTTATTTGGAGAATAGGTCGCAGGCCGTAGTTGTCAGTAATTATGTTTCAAGCTGGGTTTCAATTCCCAGTGGGGTGCCCCAGGGATCCTTAATGGGGCCATTACTGTTTATAATATTCGTCAATGACATAGACTCTTGTTTTCATAATTCTAAACTTCTTTGTTTTGCCGATGATATGAAGATATTTACCTCCATATCATCAACTAATGATATGCTGTCACTACAGTCTGACTTGGACCGTCTGACCGATTACTGTCAGTCCAACAGGTTAGATTTAAACCCCGCTAAATGCTCTGTCGTTACGTTTAGCAGGAAGCGTGTTCCATTTCAGACTACCTATAGCTTAATGGGCCAAATATTATCTAGTAGTCTTGGAGTGCGGGATCTGGGCGTTTACCATGACTCAAAACTTTTATTTAATACTCACATTGAGCAAATGGTGGCAAAAGCCTCTAAAGCACTGGGTTTTGTACAAAGGCTCGGGGGCTGTTTCAGAAAGGCCAAAACACTTAAGATCCTGTACTGCACATTCGTCAGAAGCCATCTTGAATATGCTTCCCAAATCTGGAACCCCTGCTATGACAAGTACATAGACCGCATTGAGAGCATCCAAAAAAGATTTATTCGCTTTCTTTGTTTTCGTCTGAAGATACCGTATCGATCGGAGAATTTTTTGAATGACTATCCATGTTTTATACTTGTATGTGCATTGCATTCGCAAAACCTCTGTAAAGATATACTATAGCTAGGCGTGGAAACCTATAATTGGCTTTGTATTAGCATATTCTGAAATTTTATTATTTGTTTTATAGCTGTTGGTTACCCGAATTAAAATAAATAAATAAATATTGAGTAAATTAAAGTACGTGCGGTGGTGCAATCTGAATTGATTTTCGTGTAATAAGTTAAGTGAAGTGAAACAAGTGAATTTATCTCTGTAAATAGGCTACAAGGCAGCACTTTTACACGTCAATTTTATCAAGCGAACGATGAGGCCGACACCGAAATGCCGAAAAAAACTCAGAGGTCTGTCTCTTTTAAAGTCCAGACAAATGTGTATGAAAGATTATGTGTGAGAACCGTGCAAGTTCTTTCTGTAGTGGCCTTTTGAGGAAAGAACCACAACAGTTTGAGCGGACCCGCTCTGAAGGCAGTACGCATGCGTCGGTTTACAATCAGCTCAATTAACAAGTGAGGCTGACTGATTCGACGAACAACAGCAACCTAAAGAACGTATGCGTGGGTCGCACAGCTACTCAAACTGTCAGAATATGGGTAATTAGAAAAGAAATGGCGAGGCAAAATCTCGCACGTTCCTAGCACTCGCAATTGTAAAATAAAAAGTAAATGTCAAGGAAGAAAAAAAAATTCAAATGAAAAACAATGCCACAAGTAATAATGTCAAATTGTATAATAAAAGAAATGTAACTATATGTTACTAACGTCAACATGACCTGCGTGGACATTACAGCAGTTTATTCCCAAGCACGACTATCGTCTAGGTAGTCTTATTTTATAAAAAGCTTTACTATAAAGTTTATCTTTAATGAATTGAACTCATTACACGTACACCCAGTTATTGTGGTAAAGCTGTTTATTAACTTTAATTCTATTTTTTATTTTAATTACTCAAAACGAATGTGTGTGTGTGTGTGTGTCTGTGTCATTTATATGCGTATTTCTTCTATGCAGTGTGAAGTACTATGTGTTTTATTGTTTACGGTAATATAATATTATACAACGAATTATATGAAGGTAAAAAGGCAAGGTACTAATCTGTTAATTCAATTTTTGTGATTTACGATCGCTTGATAGCAACATAAAAGGTTTTAAAGAAAAAGAGCGACTTGTATTGTTTCTATATAACTATTTTGTGTTCACCGAACTACCTACAAACCAGTTTTCGTAAACCGCTACTTGTTCTGGTGTTCGGGAGAATGCAGTTACCTGCTGTATTAGAGGAATCTTGGAATTGTATAACAGGTTTGTGTATTGTGTAAATAAAATAACATACTTACTTCAGTATAAAAATATAATTAACAATAAAGCAGAACAATTGAGCACTTGCATGAACAATGAGTTTAATTTAATTTACAATGCAGTGATGTAATATAGTACAACTTGGAGACCCATGTAGAATGAGATGAACATGGGGACGGTGAAGGCGATAGCTCGCGCCGGCTGCGGGAGCGGCACGACGGCGTACACGATGGTGTGCAGGATCCTGCCCAACGTGTAGACACGGAACAGCAGCGTGGCCCAGGCGGCCACTGGGCCAGTAGTCACGTAGAGCGCACCCAGCACCCAGAAAGCAGGAATGTTCTCCAAGTCGTTGAGATGCGCCCTCCTTATCCTCTCCACCACAGGGTCATCATACTTCACTTTGCCTCCTTTGACTGACTTAGCGTCCTCTGGATTGGCGAACACACCTCGGATTACTCGCGTCACACCTGTCATCGGCGCCAGGGATAACAATTTAATAGCTAGAATAGCAGAATACACAATGTAGGACTGCACTGCTGGGTTGTTTAACGCAAAGGCGACCATTTTATACTCAGTATATATTGAACGACACGAGAGGTTGAGTTAGTACGCTCGCTCGGCAGTACACCGCTCGAATGATAAACACGACGCGGTCGAGACCACCGAGCTCACAAACAACTTCGTGTCGGTATTATGACGTTCTAGAGGTACACAGCTAATGGCTTTCTGCGTTCGCACGACATACATTACTGAAAACTGTTTAATATACCAGCGAGACTTCAAACTAAAACGGAAATGCATTCAAAATCAAAAGAAGTGTCCACGGTTCGTGATTTTTAATCTCATACATAATACTTTACTTAATGATTACAAAGTTCAAAGATCGCTATCAGTTACCTTCCTTTGGATGTAACTAGGTAATTACTTATTATAAAATATTATTAGATAACTATCACCATAAAAAGATGTCGACCATCTATCTGTCTATCTGTCTATCTATCACTTTTTTAAGTTTTTGTGGTGTCAGTAAGTTTTATTACCATTGAAATACCTTCGCTTATATTTTTATCAAGTAATTCTAGAATGTAGTCAGGTTAATAAACATTTCATAGGTTATGTTTTTATTTATGCGGTTTCATTGCCGGCTATAAAGATGCGAAGTCATTCGTTTACACTTTGATTGTCCATTTGATGAACTCACCGAATTGTTAAGATATAGGAGTAAGCATCTCATTGAATATTGTGTCTTCGACGGGAAATTAAAGCGATAACGTTTTTAAACGAATATTTTACAAACCCATTTTTTATCTGTTCTCTCCTGCCAACAGGTCTTTCATGAATTGTAAACACTTAACTGAATAAATGCGTGTTTTCATCTATCATTTGTTTCTGAGACTGGGAAAAAAATTGTCAGTACCTAATCTTTATTTGTTTTTTTAATAAAAACAACATCAAGTTTTCACGTGACCTTCAACTGTCAACGTTCCTACTATAGTAACTAGGTACAAAATCGAATCACCAGGCCTTCGTAAGTCGTGCATACAAGCCGTCAGCATCAGATATCGGTGCTATTTGGTCTGGACAATGAGCCTCACTCTGTTTGCACAGTAACTGTCTGAACACGAGATCTCGGCCGAGGTCAGTGTGACTACCAAGCGCCTGGCAAGTTTCTTATAGCAATGCGACGACGGCACGCGATTGGAACATGACAAATAATAGTAACGTTTTGTGTCTACACGAAATATTTTGTTCTATAAATAAACGACGAGCTCAAGCGCCGGGTAGTCCGGCGTGACGCTGCTGAAGGAGCTTACGGTTTTGATCAATCTTATGCTCTCCGGCAATGTGCACGAATCCGTCATCATCAATCCGTCTTTGTGCCCTACGCAAGAAGGATGGCGGTTTTCGTCCCATTGCCGTGGGAACAACTTATCGCCGCATGGCAGCCAAGATTTGTTGCAAATTTTATAATAATCTTCTTTCGGAAAAATTCCAGCCCCTTCAACTCGGGTATGGATCTAGAGGGGGCTGCGAGGCTGCCGTGCATGCGTTGTCGACCTACCTGAATTCTAGGGAAGGTGATATCATCCTGAAGGTTGACATTAAGAATGCTTTTAATTCGGTCAATAGGGATACTCTGTTGACAGAAGTTAAAAAGGAAGTACCTCAAATTTTTAGTTTTCTCTGGCAATGTTATAGACACCCTACAAAATTATTATATCAGGACAACCTTTTGGAATCAGGCGTTGGCTGTCAACAAGGCGATCCCCTTGGGCCAGTGATTTTTAGCCTGGCCATTAATCCTATTATACGACAGCTAAATTCTAAATTTAATGTGTGGTACCTCGATGACGGTACCCTGGGAGGCGATGCAGATACAGTTTTAAATGATTTCCAATTTTTAAAAAACGAACTTAATGCTATTGGCCTTGACCTAAATTATTCCAAGTGTGAGATATTTTTACATGACTCTACCGACAGACAGATCATATCAAAATTTACTACTTTTGCGCCTAATATCTCGGTATTCGATAAATGTTCGCTTCGCCTCCTAGGTGCGCCCGTCTTCGAGGACTCTTTTCAAAGTTTTATTGATGAAAAAATTCAAAATTTTTCTGTCGTTTCAGAAAGACTGTATCACATTAGAATGCATTCGGCCTATACTATTATTCGTTTTTGTTGTTTTGGTCCCAAATTTATGTATTTTTTGCGCTCGACCCACATCTGGTCTGCGGGGTGCAGACCTTCGGTCAATTTTTTCTTTTAGAAAAAATTGACCGAAGCATTAGACAAACTTTATCCTTAATTTTGAATGTGGCTCTCGACGTCCGAGCCTGGACACAAGCTACTCTGCCTGTCCGCATGGGTGGGCTTGGCGTCCGTAAAATTTCCAGTGTAAGCCTACCAGCTTTCATATCTTCCGCCCATGGTACTGAAGAATTAACCAGGAAAATTCTTTCTCAATCACTGGTTAATTTTGATGTACCATTTTTAGTGGAAGCTGTGAAAGCTTGGAAAATCGCTTGCCCAAATATTGACCCCCCCGTCAAATCACTCTCCCAGAGACAATGTGACGAGCCGCTCTGCAGGAAAGTGAGCGAAAATCTATTGAACTCCGCTTGTTCAACTGCAGAGCGAGCTCGCCTTTTGGCTGTGGGTGAGTGGGAGTCAGGGTTATGGCTTCTTGCTTTGCCTTCGTCCAACTTAGGTACTTTGTTGGATGACACCACATTCCGCGCTGCAATTTGTTTAAGGCTTGGGGCTTCATTTTGTTCACCTCATCGTTGTCGTTGTGGTGAAGATGTCAACAGCCTTGGACACCACGGCTTGTCGTGTAGCCGTAGTGCGGGTCGTTTTGCTCGACACGCGAGTATTAATGACATAATTCGTCGAGCTCTTGTCTCCGTTGGCGTGCCAGCTACTTTAGAACCTAATGGCTTGGTACGCAACGATGGCAAGAGACCCGACGGTATGTCATTGTTCCCTTGGAAGATGGGTAGGCCTTTAGTATGGGACGCCACTTGCGTTGATACTCTGGCGCCATCCCATTTCCAAACTCAGCGTGTCGAGCCGGTGCTGCCGCTGCTGCTGCCGAGAACCTCAAACGGCGAAAGTATGATAGCCTGATTGGCAATTATGCTTTCGAACCGTTTGGGGTTGAAACTTTAGGGCCGTGGGGCCCAAGTGCACATCTTCTTTACAAAGACATTGTAAAGAGGATGGTTGACACTTCAGGTGATCGAAGGGCTGGCTTCTACCTTGGACAAAGGTTAAGCATTGCCATTCAACGTAGTAATGCTGCCAGTCTTTTGGGCACCCTACCTCACGATAATGATGAGGAAAATATTTTTTTTGATGCCTTATTATAGCTTATTTATTTACTATTACCTTTTTTAAGGTGTAAATATTTTAGTTCATAGTTATTTATTAATTTAAGTTGTATATATTTTCATTTAGTTATAGTTAATATTAATTGTATATATTTTCACATTCACATTTATATTTTGTGCATTAATTAATTTTATAAATAAATAAATAATACAATTGTTTATGTATTTATAATGCTGGGTTTAGGCCGTTTTTACGTGGAACATATTGTTACCTTCTTTATTTTAAATTTGTTATGTTGTATTGTTTTAAATGCTTTGTTATTTTGGTTACCTGTAAACCTACTTTTCTTGATGTTGATTCGAATTTGCATTTCTCAAATTATAGAACGGACGCCTTAATCTTCGGAATTCCGTAAATAAAACCAAAATTTAAACACTCTTGAAATATTGATGATAAGGGAAGAAAATGCTAAATAAATGACTGTGATTTTTACAGAAATGTATTTGTTGTTCCATTAATATATTCGAGCTCTCATTCCGTGGCAATATTTCATTTTCACTGACTACGGCTTCGTGCAGGCCTGTCCGGTTCTGAAACGGATTCATCAATTCATTTGTTTTTGAAGGAAAAAATACGCTCGTTGCTTTTTGGTACAAATATAAACAACAGTCATTACTTCGTCGAACAATCGATGAACATGACAGAGAGTTAATTCGATACTTTGTAAAAGGTCCAATTTCTGTTTATAGTTCCTGTTTTAATTTCAACTTATTAAGTAATCATTACAAAATTATAAAATTACAATCGTTAAACGGTTGCCTTTTAAATTATGGCAGGCGCTTAAGTAACATACGGAAATCTTAACCTATATTATGAATAGTTCCAATTTCTCATGTCCCACTTTCATTATACTCATATCTCTTAGCGCTTTCCCCTAATTTGATTTGTGGCCCCATTACACACTTGACATGTTTTGTATCCTTTTATTTTATTAAGTGAGAGTCGGGTCATTCACCCTGTTTCATTCCGCTCGAGCTAAGTCAAAAAATTTACGTATTCTTACAAAAGTACGTACTTTATTGTGTTTCAGTCAATATTAATCGTGTTCCTAGTAAATCAAGTTGAAAGGAACTTGATAAGGACGTACAGTTCTATATTATTGCTTCGAGATATCATGCGTTGTTGACTCCTGTCGTAATTGAATAGCAATTTTTTTTTATATTCATGAAAAATATTAATCATTAAAGTAAAATATAATTTATTAGTATTCAAATATAATATTATCTATGTAATATGGCTGCTATTTTGTATTTTAGTTACGAGAATATCAAGAATAATTTTAACAAAAGAAACGCCCCCGGGTGGGCTCGAACCACCAACCTTTCGGTTAACAGCCGAACGCGCTAGCCAATTGCGCCACGGAGGCTCATGGCTGCCCGTGCGAAAATACCTAACACTTATAACTTACATTTGAGACTGTGTACTAAATATGTATACCTATTAAAATAATATTAATAACAATACTGATTCTAACAATCCAATCCAATGCTTAGAGTCTAATTTTATTGCTATGAATGCACTTTATCTAAATGAATGATATATCGCAATAGGCTCACCCCCTATTACACGAGACTCATAAGTCACAACATAATTATAGTGAAGTGTTTCACTATTTATTACTGACAGCACTTAATGCCGTATTGTGCACCTCTACCTACCCCTTCGGGGATAAAAGACGTGATGTTATGTTGTAAATTACCTACGTAGACCAGGGTCGATAATTTTTTAAACCAAAAAAAATTACAGTAGTATGAAATCCATTAGAAAAGGAGCAGTATGATAAAAATGAAAGCATTAATGTATATTTTTTCCCCCTAACAGACTATATATATTTCTTTGAACAAGAAGCACACACTTTTTCTTTTTATTAAACAGGTACTAGGTACAGGTATAAGTACGTACCTAGAACTTCAGAACTTTATAGTCTTTTTTTTTACAATTCCTAATAAATACATCAACATTAGTAGACATTTCAAGTTTAATTTATTGGAACACCTGATATCGATAACACTCCATTTCAAACTACCTATGTATTTGATTATTTCATTACTTACCACTACAGAAAACTAGCCAATGCATATTCGTATTATTTTTATTATTACACATACGCTTTACATTTCTATAACCTGCTTACACGGTTTATACAGGAATGGCTGGAGTCTCAAGGCATGGAGATCTCGAAAGAAGAAGTATTGCCTGTGGACGCGTACACCCAGAAAGAAAGATGGAAGAACGTGCGTCCACCGAAAAGATCAAAGGTCCACGAAGACCATCTTCTACGGTTCCTACAGTACGATGGAAAAGTGCTGAGGTAAGAACAATAATTTTTCAATTCTCTCTAGTTTCTATCTAAATCATGGTGACCTAATTAACTCCTTTTATTTTTTTTATATTTCTCATAATGAGCCTTGTAACTTTTTTATGGCTTAAACTGTCAAATACCAAGCGGTCACCGGTGACCGCAACCTATTGTTCTATAATTGTGTCTGCAAAACCGGTACTCGACGAGTTAAGCTGGTAAATGAGCAGGCGAATTACCTGATGGTAAGCAATCGGCGCCGCCCATGGACACCTGAAACACCAAGGCGTTACAAGTGCGTTACCGGCCTTTGGAGAATTGGGTATTTGAGGGTTATGGAGGATTCGGGGATTGAGGAGACTGGGGAGGGGGGTAATTGTGCCTCCGGTAAGCTCACTCACACGACAAAACACAACGCAATGTTGTTTCACTTCGTTTTTCTGTGAGGCCGTGGTATCACTCCGGTCGAGCCGGCCCGAATTGACTTTAGTGTAGCAGATAATATGTTCCTTTAGTGATTGTTTTGTTCCATAGTTTATGGACAAAGTGACATAAAGAAAAGATGGAAATAGGAAAACATATAAGTATTTATTTCACTTTAATGGCGAGATCTGCATGCAACTAACAAAGTGTAGGGAACATCATTTTCTAAGGTAAGTAGGGAACATTGGTAGTTTACGACTTCGTTTGGTCTTTGAACAACTTTGTATGAAAATTCAATGCGCGATGTGGGGCTTTAGAACTAACATACCAATATTTACGAGGGAAAGCTTGACATGAAAATATTCTAAAAGAATTTATTTTGCTCTTGAAGGAATAAAATCAGTGTAAAGGAAACTAAAATAAATTTAATGTATGTCCTTAATTTGTATCGGTTTAGATTCATCACCATCATCAACAGCTTATAAGTGCCCACTGCTGAGCAAAGCCTCTTCTCACACGAAGAAGGTTTGAGCATTAATCACCACGCTTGCTCATTGCGGGTTGGCGATTTCAAACTTATAATTAGAAATTATAAGGCCAGGTTTCCTCACGATGTTTTTCCTTCACCGTTTGTCAGTGGTGTCTAAATAATCTTAGAAAGTACATATAACTTGGAAAAAGTCACATTGGTACTTGCCGTGGGTAGGTTCCGAACCCGCACCCTCATGCATAAGAAGCGGGCGTCTTAAACCTCCGGGCCACCACGACACGGTTTAGACTGGGATTTCAGAAATAGGTATTTATGCCCGGTACTTATATGCGGCAATAGAGCCATCACAACTACTTAAGGAAGAGTAAATTGTTGCATTATACACCCCCATTTAGCCTTAGCATATTAACCTTTCAGCTAATAAAAAACGTGAAAAATATATCTGACTACAATATAAATAACCTATTAAAACTTCAATTAATTTTGACAATTTCAAATGTCACGTCTCAAATGCATGGTTCGACCTATGTACGTACTTGGAACTGTATGTAATTAAATAAGTCTATCTAATCAGAACTCGGTTTAAACTGGCAACTAGTTAGACTAGCTACCGCTGTGTCCCGGGGGAGCTATCCAACTAGGGTTTGTCTTCCAACCGTCACTCACTGCACTTACATCGGATTACCTGCGCCACTGGGAAACTTAGTCGCAACACTAGCATCAACTGTTTGTGTGACATATGTTTAGTACTTAGACATACGATCACATTATTAATACCTATTGTGGAAGCTCCAAAGCAGGTCCGTCATAAGACCCGGTGCGCCTTACATGTGAAGATGGTGACCACCGGGGTGATTTTAATGAGGTAAAAACCCCCACTGCTTAGTATTTCTACCCGACAAACTAAACGCCTTTTGGAAGTTTCCCTCGTCATAGAAAAAGGTAATATATAGGTAATATACTTACCTACTTGTATATTTGCATTTTATGTATGATTATTTTACGAAACAATTACGTCATGTTTTAGTTACTTTATCCATTGTACTAAAAACGACTTAACTAAGAACATATAATCCATTAGTTATAGATATAATTAATGGTTCTCTTTAGTATTTCATAAAAATGCCAATATTTTGCTTCTTTATCTGAAAATTTATTTTCATTTTACTAGACTTGTCTATAAGTCCTCAGCTCTCGCGCGCTTTGTGGTCCTTTGAACAATATGCGACGTCTAACGGTTACATCAGAATGTAGCCGTTGAGCAAAGGTTTCATGTTAGCAGTCACACAGCCAGCTTGTTCATTCAAAGTTATTTCGTAGAATAACGTCCAACAATTTGTTTGAAGAGAAACTCAAAGCGGACTTTGATATGTTGTATGTTAGTCAAAGCAATGAAAACTCTTTACTCTACCCATGTTATTACTTGGCATTTCAAAATAACCTTGATAATAATATCATGCAATATCATGAAGATATAATAATGAGCTACATTTTACATCATTATTTATCAAAGAAAATGTTTTCTACTTAATGTAAAGAGTGCAGTGTTCCGTGAAAACATGTTTAGTTTAGGTAATGAATGATTAACATGTTTTTTGTTTTTCCCAAGCGAGCGCTATGGTAACCAGTCTGTATGATATGTAGCTGATCAGAATCAATGGAATTTGGATTTGGAGATATGACTAGGCCCCTGAGATAACTAACATAAAAAAACAATAATCTTTTATTTCCGGAAATTTAAGGCCCCAATTTTTAATTTCGGTGTTATATACCTCTATATATGCACAAATCTTATGAATATCAAATATATTTTTTTAAACCTTGCCTTGTTCGGTTTTCTCCTGTGTCGTGGGTGCGTTTACAAATATACAAGTTCACATGCACATGACACCCATACCCGAAACAACAATTTGTGGATCGCACAAAGAGTTGTTCCGTGCGGGAATCTAACCCGCGACACTGTACCAATTAGGGACCAGTAGTGTCGCACATGGTGTTGTACCATGTTCTGGTAAAATAATTTTCTTAATCAGGGAGATTATTGCGAGACTTTGCTGAGCGCTTCTTGCGCTTGCAACAACTCATACAATGAGACAGTATGTATTTTGAAATAGTTTGTAATTCATTTAAAAGACATAGTTTACTGTAGATTTAAAGCTCAGTCTAGTATTTCTAGTTTACTGATAGCAGGACAAAGAATTTTAAGTTACGTCACAAAACTATTTTACTTTTATTTCCTAGACTAACTAAACTCGAAGTGCTGGACTTTATTACCTTTTTATATTGCTCGAATTTGTTAAGATTTTATGTTAATTGTGAAAGTTTGCATTTGTTCTTCCGAAATTGTGATGAAGGCTAGAATAACATGTACTTATTTTATTTTGAGATACTACTTATTTTAGTTTGCGTGTGGGAATTAGCTTTCGGAAATCGTGTCTTACTAAAATGAAGCACTGGTCGCATTTTGTATAAGAACGATGAGTACATAAATGTAATCATATTTCAAAGGAGGAGCATTCATTCGCAATCAAGTCGGAGCTCGGAGTGGCGAGAGTCCGCTTGTCGCTTTGCGCTCAGTAAGAATTACGTCCATGTTAATTGCTAGGTTTAATTACGTACTCCCGCCGCTTACTGCTCCGAGCGAGGTTCCGGACTTATTACAATAGATTCTATTGTGATTTTAATGAAGACTTGCCATTATTTGCTTTACAAATAGAGATTATTGGAGCACGCTCCCAGGAGTAAACATGCTATTAGACTATAGTATTCAACCCTCTACTTGGTTAATCATGTGTGTGTAGCAGTGTAGACACGACAGTCACATATACTTTGCTTTTCATTTTATTATTCATACTTCATCATCATCATCATCAACAGCCTATAAATGCCCACTGCTGAGCAAAGGCTCTTCTCATACGGAGAGCACTAATCACCACGCTTGGTCAATGCGGGTTGATAATTACAAACTTATAATAAGAAATTATAAGCCTAGGTTTCCTCGCGATGTTTTCCTTCACCGTCTGTCAGTGGTGTCTAAATAATCTTAGAAAGTACATATAACTTGGAAAAAGTCACATTGGTACTTGCTGTTGGTAGGTTTCGAACCCGCACCCTCATGCATGAGATGCGGGCGTCTTAAACCTCCAGGCTACTACGACATTATATTCATACTTAAGTACAATTAATGTTATTATAGACCCTGTAGCATATAACTGTACGCATAGCAAAAGCTTGCAGATGATTGGCGGACTTTGTGAGAGCGATAACTCGTGTGTCGAGTTCTCGAGCACACAGTCGTAAATACGGCAGACGGAGCACGGAGTGTTACCAAGCAGATCCTATAAAGTTTTATTTTATCGATTACTTCGCATCAGATTCTGGTTTTCGTTGCTTCACCGACTACTTTGTCCTTCGGCCCGTACGTTACGTGACCACCAGTGAAATGACTGGCCAAACGCCATCTTATTAACATTAATTTGATTCAAAAGGGACAAGAGTTAATGACAATTGAACTAGCCTAAACGAGGCTCGTGTTTTAGATGTACAAACTTAGGTGAAATGAAAAACTTAATGATGGACCCGAGTCTGCAAATGAAGGTCTTATTGAGTTGCCCGGTTAGGTTTGTGTGAACAAAATAGGCTTTTGGCGATGATTGAATGGGGGAAGGACGAATGTGTTCATTCAGTAATAATAATAATAATAAGCCCGCAGGGCACCTTGAGGCGAGGTGACGGGCATTAGCGATCCCGCGGGCTACCATCATCCCGAGTGCTCCAGGGAGAAGTCACCGTTCCTTCTTCTCCGGCTTGCCTTAATTGGCTGGCTGGAGTGAACAATGACAAGGAACAGGTCTCCCACCTCTGGCTTGCCTTCATTGGCCGTCCAGAGTGGAGTCGCGAGAGCAGTGATCCTGCTCGGAGGGTAAGAAACTATTCGTAAGTCGCGAGTGGGCCAGGGATGCAGGAGGCTTCGGCTGGAGCAGATGATCTGAGTAGAAAGCGGTGGTAGTTTCTTAACCCTTCAGCCACTCACATTCTCGTTGCCCCTATGTTGCTATATCTAGCAACCATTCCCGGGGCCCGGTCAGTGAGTTGGCGAGTCTCCGCCTGCCATTTTTACGTGTAAAAATTACATTGTTTCGGCAGGTGCCATAGTCATCCATAGTTCCCAATTTACCAGTCCACAGCAACCCATCCATAGCCCTACCATTTTTTTTTCCATTATTCTCAATAGTCCTACACTAACCGGGGACTGTCCTTGGGTGCATTTCCATAGTGCATACAGGGATAGTCGCCGGTTTGTGTCTCCATTACATTTAGATTAAAGTTGTCTAAAGGGCCTCTGCGCAGTTGGCTTCGGCCCCTCGTACGCCTCCCAAATGACCGGGACCCTGTGGTCCCGTGAATGGTAAAAAAAATAAATAATAATAAGCCCCCTAAACAACCACACGTCCTGATCGACCATCTGATCACGTGGGGGGCGGACACACGATTACGAAATTACTGGCGTGGCTAACGTGGCTCTGGATACCCATTCAAAATGGAGACTCGTTCAAAGAGGAAACGTATAGGGCCGCTGCCCGGGGGCGATCGCCGGGGCACACCTGGAGCTGACGCTGGGTGTTTCAGCATGCGATCCGTCGGTGGTGTGGAGTTGAACAGGCGGGCTCCCATCAACAAACAAACTACAGCCGATATCACTGACGATGGTGGCAGACTAACGGACAGGACTAACACCCCTGTAGAACAGCTCAGTCCAAGCACAGCATCATACGTACCATCCAGGTCACCATCACCATCTTTACCATCGTCACCTATATTGTCATCATCACTTCCCATTGCTAATTTGAATACAGTTGATACGAATCCGACCTTGACTGTTGCGCGGGAGGTGTCTACCTTCTTAACCGCGTCAACCAAGGCCGGAAAAACAAGAGTTCGCATGAGATGGAGTAAAGAAGTTAACCTATTCATAATGCGAACCTACCTACATATTACAAAGTTAGAGACCGACATAGTCATGTCGGTCTCTAACATACAGACAACAACTGCATCAACTTTTCTCTCAATATCCAGATGTTATAGTCTCAGAACAAAGAGTTGCAGATCAAAGAAGAGTTATAGTTAGAAACAAACTTTTGTCCCAAGACGAGATAGACCAGTTAAAAGAACAGTCCGCAGACAATTAGAATTAGAAAATGTCGAAAACCTTAACAATCACAACGTATTAACACCAAACATACAAGAAGATCAATCATCCTCGTACTCTCTAACACCTACTACTCAATCAGAATCTAACACTCAAACTCTCTCAATCTATCAATCACAAGCACACTCTCATACCATACATACATCTACACAAACTGAGAACTTGACTATAACAATAGAAAATGATATTGACACTCAAGCTGACATTCATCAAAATTTGCTATCTGACGCACATATACAACAACTACACGATACATTTAAAACAACACTTAATTTATATTCCGGGTTGAACCCGGCAGTACGGCCTAAGCTGCCCAAGCTTAGGTACTCACCCAAACTACAGCAACTTGTCAATATATTTAACAAAAATATCCTCATCCAATACACTACTGAAGACTTTAAGTACACCCGTACACACTTTGATTTACTGCACAGCAGTGGTAATCTCTAAAGAATTGAATTATAAAATCACGGATTACACAGGCAACACGAAAACTAAAACTAACAATAAGCCCGCATGGCAAATTAGGCTAGAAAGAGATATAGAGAAACTTAGAGCAGACTGTAGTAGATTAACACAATACATAAATAACAATCGTTCAAACAGAGTACTTAAAAGAGTAGAAGCTATATTCAAAAATAAAAAATACACTACACACACGAGACACGAAAAAGACAATAGGAAACCGGAAGAAATTTTAGATACTTTGAAATAAAAATTGGCATTAACTCGTCGAGTACCGGTTTTGTAGACACAATTATAGAACAATAGGTTGCGGTCACCGGTGACCGCTTGGTGTTTGACAGTTTAAAACCCATAGACTAAAACGGTACAAAAAAGCACAAGAACGCAAGACTCATAATTCGACATTTACTATGAATGAAAAGAATTTTTACAGAAATCTACGAACAAAAGCACAAATAACACTTGATACTAACATAGAATTACCTACAACAGAACAACTCGAAGCATTTTGGTCAGGTATATGGGAAGATGAAGCACAACACAATGATAAATCAGATTGGATGATGAAGCAGCCAGATGGAGTTCATTGGAAGAAATGGACTTTGTAGAGGTTACTGAATCTGATATAACTAATATCACAGCAAAACTCCATAACTGGAAGTCCCCCGGCATCGATAAGATACACAATTATTGGTACAAAAAATTAGAATCCCTTCATAAAATTTTAGCTCAAAATATAACGGACATCATCTTAGGAAAACAGAACATACCAGAATTCATTGCCACTGGAATAACTTACATGCTGCCGAAAACACAGTATACATCAGAACCTTCCCAATACAGGCCCATCACATGGCGCCCATCACATGGCACCCACACTGTACAAAATTATAACATCCACAATTACTTCAAAAATCAACAAACACATAGAACAACACAACATAATAGCGGAGGAGCAAAAAGGACGCAGGCGGGGCCACATGGGCTGTAAGGAACAACTAGTTATAGATTCGGTGACACATAAACACGCTGCTACCAAAAATAAAAATTTGCATTGCACCTACATCGATTATAAAAAAGCTTTTGATAGCATCCCACATTCCTGGTTAATACAAATATTACAGATTTATAAAATAAACCCCAAAATATTATGTCACAGTGGAAAACCACACTTCAATTAAATCATCGCAATAATACTGTAACAACTCTACAAATAAGTATAAAAAAACAGACAAAAGGCATTTATCAGGGTGACTCTCTTAGCCCAATGTGGTTCTGTCTCGCCCTTAACCCTCTGTCCCACTTACTTCACCGTAGCCAAGCCGGTTATTGTCTTTCTAATACCACAGAAATAACCACTATCTCCCACCTTATCTATATGGATGACATTAAATTGTATTCAAAAACGGAAAAAGAAATGAAAACACTAATAGATATTTCTACAAAATTCAGCAGAGACATTAATATGCGGTTTGGGTTGGATAAATGCAAGACAATACACATCATTCGGGGCAAAATGAAACCAGGAGACTATGCTATAAACGATATTGACGTTATCACTGCTATGCAACCAGATGACTTTTATAAATATTTAGGCTACAGACAATTCAAAGGGTTAGATCATAAAACAATTAAAAACACTTTATGTAATGAATATAAAAATAGAGTAAGCGCATTATGTAAAACTCAACTCTCTAGTAAGCATTTGATAAAAGCACTGAATACCTACGCGATCCCTATATTAACCTACTCCTTTGGTGTAATTAAATGGTCGAAAACTGACATCTACCAACTAGAAAGAAGTACACGCACTACACTTACCAAACATAACAATCTACATCCCAAATCCGCAATAGAGAGGTTAACAATTAAGCGACATCATGGGGGGAGAAGCCTTATAGATATCCACCACCTTTGACAGAAACAGATAACAAAATTAAAATTATTTTTCCACGCAAAATCTAATACAAGCAACATTCACAAAGCCACCAAGCCACACCAACTACACGCCACTCAACTTACATGAACCAAACTTAGCATACGACGTTAACAACGACCCACAGACACAAAAATTAGAAGACTGGAAGAAGAAAGTATTACACGGCCGTCACCCCCATGACCTTGAACAGGCACACATTGACACCATAGCTTCGAATAAATAGCTTAATAGTAGGTAATTTATTTCCAGAAACCGAAGGTTTTATTATTGCAATACAAGACCAGATAATTAATACAAAAAACTATAGAAAATGTATCATCAAGGACCCTACAATTACAAACGACAAATGTCGCAAATGTCACATCCAGCCAGAGACCATTCAACACATTACAGGAGCATGCACAACACTTACTCAAACAGACTACACTCACAGACATAATCAACTAGCAAACATCATCCATCAGAACATAGCAATCAAACATAAACTCATACAGGACACAAATACACCTTATTATAAGTACACACCAGAAAACGTATTAGAAAATACCACACACAAACTATACTACGATCGAGCCTTTCTAACAGACAGAACCATCCACTACAATAGACCAGACATAACCCTACGAGATAAAATAAATAATATTACATACTTAATAGATATTGCAGTTCCAAATACACACAATTTACTAAAAACTATTGGAGAGAAAATAAGTAAATATGCTGAATTAAAAGAAGAAGTCGCTAGGATATGGAGACAAGAAAAAGTGTATATAGTCCCTATTGTTGTCCACCACGGGTGTGATACCCAAGCACCTGCACAATAGCCTGAAACTCATAGACCTAAAAGATACTACCTATATCACACTACAGAAAGCAGCCATATTGAACACATGCAGGATAGTCCGAAAGTTTATGCAGTTGGAAGAAGACACCACAAACACATAATTACACACCACACACGTACCTTTATTGTACACCTTAAATAAATGGAATATACATTAACGTTATAATAAAAAATAGTAGGGTACAAAGGCGGCCTTATCACTAATAGCGATCTCCACCAGGCAACCTTTGGGTGAATGGAGCACTGTTCAATGAAAGTGTAGGTTGTTCTTGGTGTACTCAGGTACTTATAAATATACTTACAAGTAAAATATATATTCTCTAAATAAATAGTATATTTAAAATAAAATATAATACTTAGATAAGACCTTATACATACAAAAATATCCATATAAATATCTATACATACAACACATTATATACATATACATTAATACATAAATAAAAATATAGTACAGATGATGAATAGGTGACAGTAAAAGAAGAAACAAAAAAGAAATAGTAATGGATTACAACGTGGAGAGATAATGGTGTTTCATGAGTGGTTTGAACGTAACAAGTGATTCTGCTTGTCTGACAGAAAGTGGCAGAGCATTCCACAGTCGAACAGCTCGTACTGTAAAAGATCTGTCGAATGATCTGCTCGCATGCTGGGGCATCTCAAGCTTCATATCCTCCGACGACCGTACTGGTCTAGAATGTGTGTCATGGTAGAACTGGAAACGTTCTTTGAGATAGTGGGGGGTAGTAGGATTAAACAGTATACTGTAGAGTAAGGAAAAGATATGAGCATCCCGGCGAAGGTGGATCGGCAGCCACTTGAGTTTAGCGCGATATTCGGAAATATGATCATATTTGCGTAAACCAAATATAAACCGTATACTAAAATTTTGGAGTCGCTCAAGTTTATCTAGCTGCACTTCGGTAAGATCTGGATAGCTGACGTCAGCATAATCGAGGATGTGAAGAAGAAGTGATTGAGTAAGCGCAATTTTAGTAGCAGTCGGAAGAAAGTTCCGAAGTCTAGGCAAAGACCTCGCAGACGCAAACATTTTCCGACTTACTTGTTTCAGTTGAGGTTCCCAAGTGAAGTCTCGGTCCATGACAATACCCAAGTCTTTTACTGTGTCACTGTATGGGATTGTGGTACCATTAAAAATAATTGAAGGGGAATTGAGGGCGACCACATAATTTTACAGCGTAAGCGGGGGCTACCGACAACAATGACTTGTGTTTTCGCAGGGTTAACTTTCAAACCATAGGTCGTACTCCATTCCGAGATTCGTGCCAAGTCCGTATTCACCATCTTTACTGTCTCGGAGAATTCATTAGGAGGTGCTTGTGAGTGAATTTGCAGATCGTCGGCATACAAGTGGTAGGAAGACAGAAGTTCATTAGAAATGGAATTTATAAAAATTGCGAAGAGTAGAGGAGAAAGAACGCCCCCCTGCGGTACGCCAGCAGCCGTATCAGACCAGGAAGAGTATGAACCCTCTATAGCGACACGCTGCCGGCGGCCACACAGGTAACTACGAAAGAAATCAATCACAGTTGCAGATATGTTAAGAGAGCCCAATATTCCAAACAGTATATCAAAATCAACGGTGTTAAAAGAAAGCATTGCTAAAGTCTAGCAAGGTGAGCAGAGTTAGATTGCCGTTTTCAACACCGGATCGTATGTCATCAGTGATATGGACCAGAGCCGTAGTGGTACTGTGTCCTGGACGAAACCCGCATTGGTAAGGATTAAGGAGACTGTGTTTGGTAAAGAAAGCGCTTAGCTGGTTATAAATAAGACGTTCCAGAACTTGAGAAAGGAAGTGTAATATAGAGGTAGAAATAGGGCGATAGTCGGAAAAGGATTCTGGATTCGGTTTTTTAGGAAGTGGTGTAACCTGCGCTTCCTTCCATGCAGAAGGGAAGACGCTGCTGGACAGAGAATAGTTAAGGATGTGGCAGATGACAAGAAGGATCTCATCCAAGACAGGGAGTATCATTTTGCGACTGATGCAGTCAGTCCCTACCGCATTGGAACTGATGGAAATTATACTCTTCCTAACACCACAAATTGTTTGAAGAAAAATGGTGGATAGTCGGGAGCAGGAAGGGAAGAAAGATGTTTTAAGGTTTTGGATTTGATCAACCCATTAATGTAAACGGAAGAAGAAAAGTGCTTATTTAGGGATTCAAAATTCAAGTTCCCAGAAATACCATTCTGAGTTTTTAGAAATGTCCAGACCTTGGCCGGATCGCCGTTTTCTACTGACTTATGAATATGGCTGCGTTGTGCATCCCTCACACACATCTTGTTGCTACGATTCCGGTCTGCAATGTACTCTTCGCGATTCCCCGGATTAGGTTGGCGTTTAAATTTGGCCTTTGCCGCTGCCTTCTTATGAATCACGACCTTCAGGTCATCCGTTAACCACGGTGCAGGTATGTACACAAAACACCGCTAATTAGTTCCAGCACACATCGACACTACTATCATTTACACAATATACATGTGTGGGTAATTTCATATTAATAGATATGTATAGAAACATTCGTCTATCACACACATCTTGGTATTTAAATATCATTTTTGTGTCGGTATACGTAATAATTTAGTAAATAAGTTTAAATAAAAACGAGGGTAAAGATAAAAATACTCATAACAAAATTTGAATAAATCGAAATCAAATAATGAACGATCGAGCTACACAATACCCATATAAATATAGTGTTTTCTCATCGTATTTTTATGTTACTGAATGATATACAATATTTCGATAACCTCATATATAGTGCGCTTGGCGCAATGGTTATCGCCTCCAGTTGTCAAGTAAAGTGCCGCCGAATCGATTCCGGCTTTCACATGTTGTATTAATTTATCAAATATATATTTGAAATTTGAAACATTTAAATCTTTTCTTTTTTTCTTATCCTATTTTTCTAAATCTTATGTTAATTTTAATAGTAAATACTTTAGATTTATTTATACCTATAATATCTTTTATTTATATTTAGTTCTAGTTATTTATTAAATTAGAATAATCTCATTTGCTTCATGCATTTCAACCAACTTAAATAAGATAAAAATCAGTAAAAAAGTAATAACTATGCTTTCTTAATGGTTCGATACCTGAGTATACCTATTTGTAATGTTTGTGGCGACCATGGAATTTTATTTTACCCGCTTATGAAGAAACTACCGACTATATAAAACAAGTTTTTCAAATCACCCGACTTACAAAATAATTGCGTTCTTAGTTGTCAATGTATGAGGATTTCATAGTTTATTGCTACGCTACTCATATTCGAGTGCAAAGTTATTTTTATTTTTACAAGATGTTCCAACACCTATCAACATTTAAAAAGGCTGAAATCATTGTTTTGCATGAGCAAAACATAACAATAACTGAAATTGCAAGGCGTTTAATGATATCGGTGAGTAAATAAGATATAAGTTGATATTCTATCTAGTTGATATTGTGTTTATAATTTAAAGTTACTTATAGATATTAATCATATTTATTATTATTTTTATGTAACTTTAATTCCTGTAAAGTATTTCCTGGAATTTTAAATACTTATTTGTTTGGTATCAACAGAGGAGATCCGTGCAGTTATGGGTGCACAGATATGCGGAGACCGGTGACGTTGAACATCGTCGACATGGGCTTAAACCAAAGGCAAATTTATCGGCTCGGCACTACGACATCGTAGTCAGGCACAAGGCTGATCCGTTCCTGCCAACACACACTACAGTGACAGCACTGAATGTTTCAATACAAACTGTACGGAGACACCTGCATTCTGCTGGTTTAAGGTGCAGAAAGCCAGCGAAGAAAATATTGTTATCTGTGGTGCACCAGCAAAAGCGATTAGAATTTGCTAGGGACTTTATTAATTTTGATTGGGCGAACAGTTATATTTAGTGACGAAAAGACTTTCAAGTCGGATAAGGATGGGCGTAAAATATTGTGGAGAAAAGATGGAGAAAGGTATACGAATTGCAACCTTCTGCCTTGTAGGACCAGTGGCCGTATTACTGTCGGGTATTGGGGTTGGATGTCTTTTATGGGTCCCGGTGAGCTCGTGGAAATATCTGGTCTCAGTAACAGTCATGATTACTTGAATATTTTACAAAACGTAATGTAGCCTTTATTCAAATTAACTTATAATAATGTTTATATTTTTTAAGAATATTAAAATGCTGTCTAGAGCATACAGTGAAGTGATGTTATTGTTTTGTGGTTAGAAATTGTCATAATTTCTTTCTATTCAACATGTTGATTCACTTCACTTTAATTTTTCATTAACAAATTTATTTAACTGATTTCGAGCTTGATTGACATATTATATTTACGCCCATCTTTAACTAATTTAAAGTTTCCCTGATTCTAAAGGTCATGAATGTTAAAATCGTTCCATAGCATTCGTCACATTTTTTTTACTAACATACATCCCACTGAATATTGAACCTTATAACAACGGTCGTAAAATAGATAATTAATGGAAGATTCCAATGACAAAAAGTCGCCCATTTCAAGAAATAACATGTTGAAATTTCAGTGTAATTTTTTACATGTTTTACTTGTTTATTACTTAATGTTTTATTAAATTACAAAACAAAAATGTTGTATTTGTTTATTACTTAATAAAAATGTTGCTGCCATCGCATTCCCGCATGATACTTCCCGATTCGACTACTTATGAGGTTTATTGTCATATCTATTATGATTTAAAGAACTTTAAACTTAACATGTGGTATATAATTAATTATTAGATATAAATATTGAATATATTGACCACATATTTGTATAACAAATAAATTAATTGTAATAAAAATTGGTATTGTTTTATTTACCGACTCATTTGCTTCTTTTATAGCCTGATATAATATTACAAAAAACAAAAAAAAAATAAGAAAAACAACAAGGTAAAATAAAAAAAAACTTTTAGCTGGAATAGAACCCATATCATCAGTGATCCTTGACAGACGATAAAAGCGTGCTCATTAACCAATCGACCACGAGCACTACGATAATGATAGTGAAAATGTCGGGTCATATCAATGATTGTAAATAGTTTTAACCTTACCCATGCATTAAATTATAAAAATACGTATACCGACACAAGAATGAAAATACCAATGTGAATGTGGTGGACGAATATTTTTATACACAGTAATATGAAATTACCCACACATGCACACTGTGTAAATGACAGTAGTGTCGATGTGTAGCGCTGCAAACCAATTAGCGGTGTTTTGTGTACATGCTTCATTTTAACTGGTCGTATTGGAGCATGAATGTCATACAACTCAATGAGCTTGTTATTAAAGACACTAATTTTCTCATCAATTGCGTCAGCGGCAAGGAGCTTAGACCAGTCAATGTTGCCGGCATCCTCACGAAGCCTATCATGGTCCATACCACTAAAATTGCGCTAAAAGAGAGTTTTGGGTTTAGATTTAGGAGGACAGATTTTGTACGAAAGAAAGATTAAGTCATGATAGGAAAACTTGTGAGCAGAACATTGTCCGTGCTTGACAACGTGTTGATCGGACGAGACAAGGATAAGATCAAGAAGAGAAGGTGAACTGTTAGGAAAGTGGTGAGTGGCACCCACGGGAAGAAGAGACAAGTTGAGTGATTGAGCAATGGATTGAAGTGAAGAGGAGCGGGAATCTTGTTTCAGAGGACAGGTGTTAAAGTCACCCATTATTATGCTGTGACTGTAAGAGGGAGTTAAGTTCAGAAGTAAATTTTCAAAAGAGGAAAAATAGTCAACACGTAGTGAAGGTGAAGTCAGTACCTACTATAGTTATGGAAGTTCCCTTTTCTGCTATAGTTTGGTTTGCATTGAAAGAGATAGTAGGCTACTGGACATTCTTGGAACACTATCAGCTTATGATGATGGTTCTAATAATGACTCTAATTATGGAGTCATCTAAGTTATACATGTTTTCATTTTCTTTACTGTTCATGTTTATTTCCTCCAGTTTTATCGTTCCTTTACAAGGGATATTATTATGTTTTTCATATTTGAATATTTATTATTCAGAAGTTTATAAACATTGCTTTCTGCTTTCAAAGAAATAAGGTCATGCTATAAATAATGCGCAGTATGCGTACATATTTGAAATGATCACGTGGCCCTCGCTGCCCGTGAAAGAAAGAAATTCGACCAACTTTAATATTTTTTTAGTGTCAGTATATACGCTCTAAAATATTTGCCTCCTATGACTGGAGTATCTATATATGATATTGCGGTACCTCTTTTCCCAATGTCTGCAGTTTCCTCAATATTGTGTGTACGAATCATTACCTACTGAATTATAAGTAAGTTGTCCCCGCCTCACTCGGCCTCACTCTCAGCTTTTATGAACCATAAACAAGGACCCATATACTCGACAGATTTTTTATTCTAAGTACGTCATAAATTATAATTTCTTTATAATGAAAACACTTAAAATGAATGTTGTTGCCACTTGTCATTTTATTATCTGGAAACACATTATTTTCATATAATCTGTGGTTCGAGATGTCATTATGAGTTTGTAGGCTAATGGTGTGAAATCAGTACTTACTTATACTAACTTAATTATACTCGGGCTATTGATGAATAGCCCGTGATAGTTAATTGCTGTACTGGGCACCTTTACAAAAAGGGGTTAGCGAAAATCATCACGCTTGTCAAACTAGTGGGATACCAGAGTTTAATATGATAATGTTTATCAGAGACCCGTCTTACCCGATCTCATAAATATTGTGCAGTCCCTTAGTCTTACAACACTTGCAGGAAGTGTAAGGGGTGCCGACATTTATATTCTAAACTTAAAATAATTCAATAAAAAATGTTAATTAAACAAAGCGAGATCCCGGAACATACATTGTTTGATGGCAGCAGTATATGCTCGAGTGCTGTAAGACGGGCGCGAGTTAGGAACTTACACCCTCATTACATGACGCGGAGTGACGAGTGACGCAGAACACTGCGAGAGGCTCGTTCCCTCGTTTAATTCTTTATTACACACTGAAATTGGAATTCTGGCATGCGTCATGCCGCAAGATGTGGATGGCATATTAACTGCTTTTATACGAACGTCTTGCGTATTGAATGTTTGAGGGGAGATGAACCTTGCTTTAATATTTCATCTCAGTTATGGTATGGCTATCACTTGTAATATCTCTTCTGTTTATTAACTTTGACTGGTTTATCTGTTAACCTGTTTGTTGGCACAAAGCTGCTATAGCTACGTATGTAAGTACCTAAGTACCGACAGACTTGATTAATGACATGTCCTTATGCATGATTAAAAAACTTTGACCATTATTTTAAACATTTTACATAATATTATACCTCTATATTTGTAGTTGGATTAACAACAAAACGTGTAAGATTATTGTCAGTAAATAATATAATATTTATACGATTGGTTGTGTGTGATATTTAAACCTTGAGGTTTATGTGTTTTTCTTATTATTTCCTTAAGATGATAAATTGCATCTGACTATCTTTGACATCAACGATATTAGACACTATACAGTAGAATAGTGATGTACCGCTGTCCGCTGTCGTATCTGTCGATTTGCTTCCAACAAACTCGTTAAGGGGACGACTCCGCTCTTAAACTTTGCAGAACTCGAGTTTAGACTGAGTTACGATTATAAAATTTCTTCTATTGGGGTCATTGAAAACTTCGCTTGGAAATGCAATCTTCAAGCGGAGTTTATGTGGAGGTGATTAATGAAATTGATGGTATGATGGTTATGATCTAGAGCACCAATTTCCTGTGATAAAAACATATTTGTATCTTTGTAATTATATGGAATTTGACAGAAAATTACGCCAAAGTAGTAGCCAGGTAAAAGCATAAATATTAAATATTTTTCACCAATTAAGGTGTGAACAATACCGATAAATTAGTTTGCAATTATACATCTATTAAAGAATGTTTTTTCTTTCCAAACCTGCAATCAGCTATGAAACGTGGCACCGTGGCATGCTGCATTGTGGCATGTAGATCAGATTACTTGCATCAATACTTGACATACCTATCCTCTAGGTATGTACCCTAAGATATAGTTTGATGAGCGATAACTTTCACATAACAACTGCTCCCAGCTTAACTCTGACGTAAGCCAATGGATGACTCGGGATGGATGGCTAATGAAAACTTGGTCGTATCACTTTTGTATAAGGATAAGCTCTACTTTGCTAAAGACTTAGATAGTGAGGGGCTTATAAATAGCTTGGTCGCAGTTTCGCATTTGTGTCAAGTCTTGGTAGGCATCGACCACAGCCGCTCGGCTTTCGGCTTTCGGCGCGAGGCCGCGTAGCGCGTGGTTAGCGCCCCAAACCACCCATCTGTTCCTTGTTTATGGCTCGCAACTTTACTGTTACTCTGGCCGAACGTTCCTTTAATCGTTTTATTACTTTTTGTTATTTATTTCTATGCCAAATAACAAATTCTGCTGAACGGCCAATTTATAACAAGTAAATGTTATTTTTAAACGGAACACTATGATCACGGGAAATCAGTTGCACAGGAAACATAAAATATGTACACAGGAGCTACGGTCGGAAAATGTGAGGATTTCAGCTGTGAAACATAAAGGCACGAGTGAAATGGCGGCACGTGCATGGAGCCGGCGCCGGTGGTACCTATTCAACATTTGTAATCTGCATCACACATCATTTTGGCACATCTCTAGTTTCAACTCAAATGTTGCGTATATTTGCCTATTCTATCAAATAGTACAACAGCTGAAATGAGGATTAACTTACTAAAAAATGTTTTACAAATAAACAACACGACGAAAAACTTGTCATTATAATCCAGTGATGAAGGTGGCCCGCTTTACATCGGCCATGTATTTTTAACACAATTAGTTGAAACGTTTCATTTCGTTTCTTAGTCACTCAGTCATAATTGTTGGCTATTTATTATTATTATCTCTAGCTATAACAATAAACAAGCTGTGGAGTTTTGTTCATAAATCACAGGAGTTCCGTAACTAGGACGAGAGTGTCACACTTTCTATTTTTGCTGTTTCTCTCTTTGCTCCGTGCAGGCGATATTATTTATTAATGTTTATACATAACAGTGGAAAATATCGGTCATTATGAGTATCTACATATATTATAGTTTAAAGTAGGTATTCTGAATTTGCTACAGTAATAAAATTCAAATGGAGATTCAGTCAAATTATAAGTCAAGTTTTATAAAGACCCGAAGCTGAGGTTCAGGTCTTCCGCAATGATTACCACTATAATATTTATGGTGCCATTAAATTTGAAGGGATAAGTAAGCAGGTGTACGTCCAAAATGAAGCAATAAATGTAGGAACTAAGTCCTGTATGATAATGGCGGGCTATGCAAAGATATTCATTGAAGATTGTAAACAATGTATCCTCGCTCCTCTAAATATAAATCATAGCCATTGGCAGTACAAGCCAAGCGTAGGCGGTCGCCCACGGACTAGCGTTTCTAAGAGACCGGATAGCTTGTGGAGAAATTATGTCTCGAGCTAAGATCGGGCTAAAAATATTACAGAAAATCTTGTTTTTGTCTTGTAGGCATTTTGTTTAGTAACTCATGTGTCTTATAGTTATAGCACAAACGTTTATATATAAATAAGTATGTATTAGGTATACTGACAACAAGCCAATCGAATTAATCAACAACGAATGAATTGTGGATTCATTACACCACAATTCAACATAATCGAAAATATATTTCAAATAATAAAACACGATAAAGTATTATGGAGAATGAACTGAAATGTTTATTTAATGTCGAACTCATACACAATGGTCGCACCTGCGTCTCGTTTATAGTATCAATACGATACTCGATTGGTCTTGTATCTTGTGTACTGTCGTTTCGTATTTGCCGACATCGATCGATATTAATAAATCGTTGTGACGTTGTCTCCGAGCCTTAGAGCGATGCAAAAGCAATTTGTACACTTGGATTTGTGTACAGTGTACACGGCCGCTTGTCGCTGTCATCCAGCAGTGTGTCCTCACCTTAATGTGTCGTATGTTTGCCCGTTCGATTTACGTGTGACATGAAAGACGCACGCTATCATCCTTTCACACCGTCACGTTAGCTTTGCGAATTCATTATAAACTTGATGGAATACTTATACGTTTATATTAAGTATCTTTACTTTCTTGTACGTAGGTAGGGTATTGAAAATTTACTTTACGCTGTATTTTTCGTACCTTCCTTTTGAGAGATTTACCCACCGAAATATTAAAAACTATATCTATGGATTTAACAGGTATCTTTAGACCAATAACATAGAATAGGCAAATAGTATTTCGAATATTTTAGAATTAAAAATCAAATTACAAATAACAATAATTTAGTAAAAAATTGTATCGACTAGGTTTTGAACCAAACAGTGTTCGGTACATACTTAATCACTTACAATGAAAAACTTTATTAATGCCAAGAGATTAACCACGCCCGGTCTGGCTATGTGTTGGACTGATTCCATAAATCAATTTATTATTGCTCAGAAGGGTGTAAATCGGTATCGAAAATGTAATTAGTACGAAAATGAGAAGAGCTGGTTGTTAACATGATGATATGTGTGTGTATTTATAGAAATATACTCTGATGTTATAGCAATTAGGTTGATAGTAGTGCACGGTAACCAATTTGGAAATAGCGTGTGCAGTTATTGCTACGAAATATGTTGGCCGTTACGAAATTCACTTTAAACTGTCAAACACCAAGCGGTCACCGGTGACCGCAACCTATTGTTCTATAATTGTGTCTACAAAACCGGTACTCGACGAGTTAATGCTACGAGAAGCACGTTCACTGCTACGAAATCTGTAGAAGTAACTACGAACGCTACGTTCGCTGAAACCAAATGCAATTTTGCTCTTTCAAATCACTGCTTATTGTTATTATCTTTAGATTTTATTATCGAATGCATAAAAATTTTGTAATTTTAGATTGTGAATCATATACTTCCTTTTGAAATTAGATAGTAGACACGTAACTGAATTCCCTTAAAACTATAACTTGATTAATTTATGTGCAACATGCAGATACTAGAGGTAGTTCGTGCTAGGTATCAGAAGAACAGATTGATTGATTGATTGGGTTGGCGGCATCTGGTTGTGTGATTGAACCTCCATTTACTTTGCTGCAAAGTTTTGTTATGTTGTCAGATAAATATGGAAGCTTATTGATATCATTTTTATCTCTTAGATAAAATACCGAATATAGTTATACCTTTATATTAGAAAGTACTTTCAAGAATAAAAATATATGACATTGCTGCGGTGAATACCGGATTTGGTTTGTATATAGACTCACGTGGACGGACAGTCCGAACCCAATTCTAAAATCAGTCACGTTGCGTTTTAAAACCACTAAGTTATTTATAAATTTTGGAACTAAAAATACCCAAATCTCATCCGGTACACAAAAGAGATTTCCAACAGCTAAACACACCGAGCTCGTCCCATATCCACATTGTATATTTTCACGTGAAATAAATCCTTTTCATTTTATTTATGGTAGCGGTCATATTCTTTTTATAGGCCGGCTATTTTCGGCCATTGGCCGGCTCTTTATAGCCTAATAGATCCGTAAGCTAGGACAGCCTGCTATGGAGCCTCAGTCTAGGACATAATAAAGCGGGAGCTTATGAAAATCTCGATTGTCAGTTATGTGGAACCTTCCACAACACTCTTCTGCCCGTACTTTCTTCATAATATAATTATGTGGGGTACATAGTCCTGTATGCTGGCTACATTAATTATACAGTGTGCACAATTTTTCACGAGGCAACTGCCGCCTGACCTCTTCGATCCTCGGGGAAATTATGGTTTCCTAGTAAGATCTTATCATTGTACAAGTTGTAGATATGCCTGGACCTGATATACGGTCCCTGAGCCGACTGTGTCCACATGTACGGAGAGATGTGGGAAACAAGTCGCGGTCGAGGTCACAGGATGTACTTAATTTAATTGATTGCTCTTTTTATAGCTTCGACGTGGTATGGGACGACCGTGACTCAGCTTTTGGGGAACTAAAGGATTACAAGCTACTCTATTTCCTGCAAGATGATACTATTGCCGTAAAGGTGAGTACCTACGTATTAACGTATTAATAAAATACCTAGGTGTTCTCTTGGTATGCATGACGCAACAAAAAATGAACGATATTCGTTATTTAATATTTATTGCTTATGAAATAAGATCCTAATACCACTATGGACGTCATTCCGATCCAAAAATAGTCTAATAACAACAGCAATATATTTCTGTACAATAATAATTTGTAATAAAATAGCACAAGTTTAATAGTCGGGATGGGGTGGATTAAAATAGTTAAACCCATTTGAGTGTACCCCATACTAGGAACTGGATTTTCCATTTCGAACAAAGTTTGAAGAGCTCTCTATGTACGTACATACGTAGTTTCATGTATACTATTCCTTTTGTGATATAAGTACCTACATTATTAACATATGTATTATGTTAATAATGTAGCTTGCATACTATCATTTTCAAAGGCATGCTTAAAATGAAATGTTAAGATGAAAGCGATTTTGATCTTTTCATATCAAGGGCTTAAAACTTGAGATTGTATTGAAAATAAGAATATTGCAAAAGCTTTTCCCTTATAACTTAAGTGCTGCTATAGTAAAATATTAAACTTTAAAGTGCTCTAAAGGCTGCAAAGCGATGCTGTGTATACCTTCAATATCCCATAGCTATAAATCCTGGATAAAAAGACGCCGCTATATTCCAATAACTTTGTTTGACCTAAAAATAAATATTAAAATGGAGAAAACGTTTGAAATTAATTTACCCTAGATTAATTAATAAAGCAATAAATACCATCGCAGTATTTATATAATTCGCTGAACAAAGGCGAGCCATAAAAGCATTCAATAAGCGCGGGTAAATTTAGGGTTTAATTTAAAAACAAGAGAGGGCCTTGGAAAATCAGAGCAATGAATATGTATGTGGGCCCTGGCAGGACGCACTCCAATTACGAACGCTCAATAAAAATTCCTCAGCGTCCGCATAGACGACGTGTGGGCACTTATCCCGGTACTATACCTCATTAGTAATTAATGCTTCATTAGTTATATCACCCTCGACTATTGCCAAGCTAAATCGTCCCGGGATTATATCTCCACAAGTTACTTACAAGATATGAAGCCGTCTTATTGGGATTTTCATGCTCAATTATGTAGTTTCAACTTGTGGATATAACGTTTTTAACCGACTTCCCAGAAAGGAGGTGGTTATTGTTATGATGTAGGTAACTATTAACATAACATCATGCCTTTTATCCCCGAAGGGGTAGGCAGAGGTGCACACAGAAGTGACACCCACTTTTCACTATTTATGTTATGAGTCCCATGTAATAGGGGGTGAGCCTATTGCCATATACCGGGTACATTTCCAGACTCCGTGCTACTACTGAGAATTTTTTTTAAAAACCCAGTAATACTTTGCCCGACCCGGGAATCGAACCCGAGACCCCTTGCCCGGCAGCCGCACTTGCGACCACTCGGCCAACGAGGCAGTCTGGGCAGTCAGTGTAGGTAACTATTCTTTAAAAAAAATGTGAACAGTTGTTTTATTAGGAACATAATCTTCCTCCACTAAATTTTATCTATCTTCACTCAGGAAATACACGACGGGAAGGGCGGAAAAGATCCTTTCCCGATGCTTCTAAAGAAAACAAAGCTGCCTAAGAAGTGGAAGGAGAAACCCGGTGAGAAGTTTATTCTAAACACTATATTGTACTTTAAAAGAGGCTGAGTAGACGCGAGCCCTCAACTTGAGCCTTATTGCTAAATAATGTAGCAGTAACTATTCGTAAGTGGTAAGTGATCAAACACAGATCGTAACTCGGCTCACTGCCCCAACTCGAGTGAGGACAAAAACCTTTAATGGTCTTTCAATGGTGCTTGTTAGGTAGACGAAAATGCCGATAAAAAGTGGATGTGGTAATAATAATTATGTGCGCGCCCGGCCCGGGTGTGCGCCTGTGCGGTAACATAGCTATATCAAAATCCGTCACTGTAATGACTCAATCAGAATACGCGTAAGACTGAGAAATGACGTCTTTTTATTATGATTGTGGATAAAAATGAACAAATATCAGAGTATAGTCATTAAGGATCCAAATTATTCAACGTAAAGATTTTTCATCATGTTATTAGCATGGTGTTATTGGCGTACATTTACTGTACATTAGTATTAATTTTATAAAGCAACAGGAATTTACAGTTATGTAACACACATAGCGAGAAAATATCTTATAATATTGTAGGATGAATAATTTACGGCAGAATAATGTAATATTTAAATAGATCGATGGGGTTTAAATACTGAATATTTGAGAATAGAGAAGGTTTTATGATAAAACGTTTTCCATTTTGCAACAAGATTCGTTTTCGCGTTTTTAACATCACAAATAGCATTCCAATGTTCCATTGTGCCGGGGCAACGCGGCCGGGCGCTCGGGCTTGCTAAATCCCTACAGGCATTTAGCTTAAACCGTTTGTCTTCTGCAATTAACAAACAAAATAATATTCTTCATTCAGGAATTCGTTTTGGAGAAGATAGGTACTAGGTTCTAATGGTTTTAGTTTACCTATCTAAAAATATTTTTTACATTAACTGTTACATCACTTTTCAAGTATAATATAGAAAAAAACAAGCTTCGATTGCAAATCGAAGCTTGTTATTTACATGATAAATGTGTGTCACTTTTATTTCATAATCAGGGTTGTATTATGCAATCAGTTCAGAATATTGATCCAATAAAGAAAATATTATATAAATAATTTAAACTGATACCTGTAAACACAGTAAAGTAACCACGATTACACTTCATGCAGTTAGTTATAAAATTAGATTGAGTTATACGTAATTAGCGAGCTAACAAACAGGGATACCTCTCTTTATATTAATAGCTTTTATGAAAGTTTGAGAAGTTACCGAGCCTCGAGTTCGACTTCTTTGCCGGGAGATTATGAATTATTGCAGACTAGCAAAGGCCGTCTGAGAAGCCTTTGTAATTTGTTGTTTGTTTTCTCAGAATTTAATTAATGAATACGGTAACCGATATACTTGGTGAGCCATGGATAGAGCCTCTCTTTAGCTTTGCTTTGTAAGATAATGCGATCCGTTTGATATTAAATGTTAGGTAGAACACTGCAGTCTATGATATCTTCTGACTTTGATTTCAATTCTATCTTAATTGGACAAAGTTGAATTTTATAGCGACATGATATTACTACCTCTACATTGCGTAATGATGATATTTAAGTGCGTATTAAATTTCCACAATATTCTAATGTATAGCGAGTTCATGTATTTGACCGGTCTATAAATCTGTGATTAAGTAGAAGTGTATAAGCCTATAGGGTTATTACCAGTAGCCTTGGCCTTTCAGTGAAGCCTTGATAGATACGTCAGGAAATTTGACAGTGTGTGACGGCCAGTGGCAAAACGTGACGTGGACGTGGACGACCGGTACTGAAGACAGGTAGAAAAATAATACAGGTGAAATTGTGTTATTGAATTAGTCTGAACTAGGTACCTACAATAATATTAGTAAAGTATAAATGCCTAATTATAAAGGGGACTTAAATAATCATAATAAGTACTGATAAAAATAACTACATTATGTACCAAATACTTATACCTGACCTGAAAATTGTAGTAACTGTGAATTTCCCACCTCAGGGTCAATAAAAGAGAGCAATAGCGTATATAAAATATATTGGAGCGTAATTGAATCTATAATAAAGTCACCTCGTCCCATATCCCAGGTATTCAAACAAACTTTGTAAATACAGGGTGTTATATTGCCGCTGTTTCTACAGCAGGGACTTAATCGAATGTCAGTCGGTGATGAATGCTTCTGACTCAATATATTCTATTGGTAGTTCCGTCGTTTTTCATTGGAGCAATACCGTCCCATGTGGCAGGACGACAGCTCCTACCTAGCCGCTTTAGGTCACAGATTTATGAACGTATGGCTTTCCTCGCAATTTGCCTTTATTGCCTGAAACTAGTGATGTATTTTACCAGTAAGTACGGAGTGCAGTCATGGATTAAATTTATTATACCGAACAAAGGTACTGAATGTAATACATTCATTTCTAAGGTAACCTTCCGCCCCCAAACATAAACCTTCGGCATTAAAAGGTCAGTGGTGAAATGCCAAATGGATATTCGACAGAATGGTGATTGCATTAGTTAAAAAAGGTTTCTATTTTTAGACATAATGATATTACTTCCTACTCCATTTTGAACTTTGGTTAAAAATAGTGAATATTAACGATATCACGTTCGTCCACAAACTATCGTGAAGCTTATTAACCCGTAACTTTCTTAATACAAATTTATTAGCTACGTGTGCTTTCTCCCGCTAAATAACTGCAGGGTTGGCTAGGGATAATAAAAGGCTGTAAAACGAGGGAAGAACGATACATAGGTGTGGTCCTAGTACGAACTACGACATATTCTGTGCTGCGTCAGTAATATAGGAAAGGTTCAATTATAATATTTTGATACACTGCATATCCTACAATGATTGCTTTCTAGTTTAAAAAGCGATAAAGCTCATAATCTTTCCATGAAATTCAAGCAAGATTTCAGAAGGAATTTTCCAATTTCCGTTTGGCGATTTCTCTTCCAGCTAGTTTTATCCCTTAAATGTATAAATTGAAGAGTGTAAGGTAAAAATGATTTGTATAATCCAATATCGAATATCGATGTAGCCATTCAACGTCTTTATGACGACGAAGGTCACAGGAACACCCGACCCTCCTCAATGCCGAATGCTTGTATAAATGTTAACCTTTGCGATTAGGGTATAGCTGTTATTCATAATATTCTTACTGGCCTAGGTGACATACTCGCAGAAAAATAGAGAATGTTTTTCTCAGTCAGCTCGTGTGATATGGATTTTTAAAGGCGCTTTTTAAATATGTTTGGCGGACCTATCTCACTTCCATATGTGGTACGAATTTACTCCTTGTTTACAATATCCGACGTACCTTTGAGTTCAGGAGATTGTAGATGGGTCCTAGATAAATAAAAACTGAGATTTCTTGTTCGAGTATCCTATAAAGGGAGTCCAGTGCCTTATGTAAATTATCTTGAACTTGAATGAGGTGTAGAGTCGTTTTATTTATGATCTTCAGAATAATAATGTTACTTAATCTATAAAGATGTTATTGCTGAGCTACCAATATAATCTATGTACATTTTCGAAGACCAATAATATTTGTTGACAGCATTGACCAACACAGCAAAAATTTCTTATACTCCACAGTTGCATTCCCATCCACGGTGCTGGAGACGACGGAAGAGGAGGTGACTACGGAGTACTACGCTCCACAGGACCTGATCGTTGGGAGCACGGTCTTTATACTCGGAAGACGGTTCCTGATATGTAACTGCGATGCCTTTACTAGGAAATACTTCAGGTGAGAAAGATACTTAGATATCTGGTATTATGAATACCTAGAATTTTGTAGGTTTTCAGGAATCTTCTTGTCCGAAGGATTATATCTATTAGAAACTTCGCAATTAAAATTGTAGTTTGTAGGGAGGTTGACATTGATCTCTTTAACATCAGTGTGACGAAATTAAAGAGGGTGATGTGTAACCACTTTTTCACACATCGTAACTAGTCGGTTGGATCAGTTCTGGTTTCCCTGTGCTTCCATATAAAAAAAAACTTTTTGTTTATAATAATAATAATACCAATTTATTTCAGATAATAAAATCCATACAATTACATTAAAAACGAATTCAGGTTCAAAATTTTATAAATAAATTAAAAATTAAAAAATTGTCTCTATAGCAAGTATCATAATAAATTAAAAATAATAAAAATAATAATCAATTCGTTCATACATCAAATAATCAAAATAATAAATTACACAAACACACAAAGAACATACATAGTCAATAGTCCATTTCAATTGTAAATAGTCAATTAATTATAAGTAGTCAGTTTCAATTATAAATAGTCAATACAATCCCAATATAAGTCAATAATAATACAAGTCAATAAAAATACAAGTCAATAGATAATAATACAAGTAAATAATATAGTTATGTCAACTATAAATATGAGGGACCGCTCGCGTGCAATCGCATCCACCTCATCAACATTGGTGAGTCCCACCGCTGGGACAATGTGCTCAGAATACCATTCGGGCTGCCACGCACACGCCTTAACAGCGAGGCGCACCTTTTCCTGATTATGGCGAAAAAATCATCAGTTTGCACCTCAGCAAACATAGCGGAAGCACTACAGAAACGTGGCAGCCCCAATAATATCCTAAACGCATTGTTATACTGCACTCGCAGTGCACTGTACCCCCGCAGCGCAAAATTAGTCCACAAGCTGCACGTGTAAAAGGTCTGGCAGTACGCCTTGAATAATGTTATCTTTACTTGAGTAGTACAACGTGCAAACCTGCGAGCCAACATATTACACCGGATGGACAGAGCCCTGCGTTCCCTCTCGATGTCCTCATTGTCACACAAGTCTTCAGTCACCCAGTGACCCAGATACTTAAAGGCACTAACCTTTTTCAGACGCATGCCGCACAGAGTTACATGAGGAACATGGGAGTAGCATTTGCTACGTGACTTGAACACCATGAACTCACTCTTATTCGCGTTGTATCTGAGCCCATGGGCTTCCGCGTATGATTGGCAAATGCACATCAATTTCCGTAACGCTGCAATCGATGGGCTCAGTAACACCATATCATCGGCGTAGCTTATGTTATTTATACTGACTCCGTCTATGGAACATCCGATACCAGTGTTACTGAGCTCACCGATGAGCCGGTTCATGTACAAATTAAAGAGATGAGGGGAGCTAATTCCCCCCTGCCTAACTCCGCATTCCAAACCGTATACATCAGAATGTGCACCAGCCCATCTCACTCTGTTGCGCTGATTGGCGTACCAGAACCTCAGCAATGAAATCACCTCCCGAGGTACCTCCGTGTCATTCTCCAGCTTCTGCCACAGCTTGTCGTAACACACCAAGTCAAAAGCTTTTGATAAATCAAGGTAACAAGCATAGACAGGTGTGCCACGATCAGTATAATACTGAACAGTCTGCTTGAGGCAGAGGATAGCATCCTCAGTCGAAAGTCCTGGTCTAAACCCAAACTGGGCGTCGTGTAATTGTAGATGCTCTTCCAACTGCTTATCAAGCAAACTGTCCAGCACCTTTGCTATAACAGTAGCCAGAGAGATAGGTCTATAATTTGACAGATCCGATGAGTCACCTGTTTTATTCTTAAGAATCGGCACCACGGTAGTGTACATAAGTCTCTCGGGTAAGTAACTGTGACCAATACAGAGGCTGAAGAACATCGAGAGAACTCTAGGCAGGTGTATTCCCGCATACTTAAGGTGCTCGATGCTGAGATCATCGTGACCAGGAGACTTGCCCCTCACCATTTTATTAATAATATTAGCAACTGTCTTCGCATTACATCGTACACTAATTGCGGTGATGAGATTCTCAGCAGCAGCAGGGACTCAACCCTGAAATGCCGCCGGAACGCACAAGCTATATCATGGGGGTCATGCTCACCACCAACGCTAGCAGGAAGGCCCGACCCCGGGCTTAGCTTTTTAGTGTTTTTCCAAAAACTACTAAAGTCTTTATTAAAATGGTTTTCTGCTATAATATTCATTTTTAATTGTTTTTCATTTTTCTGACAAGAAGCCAACCTTGATTTAAACATTTTTCTGGATTCACACATCCTAATATATAAATCACCAGACTTTGGTTTCCCAGCGGACACCCACGTCTGAAAACAAAATCGAGCCCTCCTGTGAGCGTCACTGACATACCGGTTCCAGCCAGTAACATACCTATAATTGTTACGTTTAGGCAAAGAATAGCTAGCTTTTGCAGCCCTCGTCAAAATATGAATTATCTTATTATACATGTCATCTAATACAAATGTATGCTCGTCAATATTACACATACCGTCAGCACAACATTGAAATTCCGAGGGAAAGTCAATTAACTTTAATTTAGAATTACAAATACGATGATATTTGTCTATTTGATTTGTATTTCTTTCTCCCCATTTTACACTATTGCGAGATATATTACTTGTTTTTGTCGGCTGTTGGCAACTTGAGCGGATAGCATTAAAATTACAAACAAGCAATAGCGGATAATGATCGGACCAATATACATCGCTGTTAAGTACAGACGCACTTAATATAGCCGAACGCGCAGCGCTCGTCACTACACAATGATCGAGCCAGCTGTGGCTGCCACTCGCACCGCACACATACGTATAAGTGTCATTAGGTAAAAGTTCCGTATCTACGCACGACCAAGATTGTTCCGTGCAAAATGATAACAACTCTGAATGAAACAGCTTACCCGGATGAGCGTTGAAGTCCCCAAGTATAATCACTGAGTTAACATCGTTACCTTCAATAATGGCGTTTAGTTCACATACACTGTCAAATACCAAGCGGTCACCGGTGACCGCAACCTATTGTTCTATAATTGTGTCTGCAAAACCGGTACTCGACGAGTTAAGCACTCCGTAAATTCACATAGATTATCATTTGAATTAGTGGCATGTACACTGTTATCACCAACAAAGACCGGTTTTCACGCATAATTTTTATAGCAGCGATACGCACACTACTGCACGGAATAACGACCACCTTCGGGAACACAGCTGATCGCCACAATAGGGCCACACCCCCGTAAGGTCTGCCGCGAAGCACACCCGTAGACAGGTCTACCGCCGACTTTCCAGTGAAGGTGAATGCACCATCAATGTTGCCCAGCATAGGGATATCGTGCTGCAATAGCCACGTTTCCTGCAGCGCAATGATGTCTGCTTGGTTACAAAGTCTTCTCACACATTCGATTGACCTCGAGATATTTTTACAATTAAACGATATTAGTTTGGTAGGTATATCTATTATGTTAGCTTAGTTTTATCAATATCCCGATATTCACGTACCACAGAGTTGTGAGAAAAGTCAACAAATCGACGAAACATCACTCCACTTGGCCAAAAATCATCCCTCAGAAATACGTTGAGCTTATTTTTGGGTACAAATATTTTATAAGCATTGTAGTCCTTCGCAGTTTTCATATTCATTTTTTGAAGGTCAATGTCTATGTTTACTTTACTTGTAACGTATTTCTTAATGTCACTCGTGGATGTTTCCTTTGATACATTATAGATATATATCGGAACCTTGACGTCGGCGGCCCTGAAATTCGAAGTTATATCTACGTTACCCTTTCCAACTTTACCTTGGAAACGGTTTCTCAACCTCTTTTTTTGAACCAGTATAAAGCCGTCGTCCAAAGGTTGTGACCTAAACTCGCCTTCCGAGTCACTTAAAATTTGAGAAAAACTTTTTTGTGAGGAATCCTTTGTAGTTGAGGCAGCGGTGGCGGCGGGGGGCGCGCGTTCCGATGACGTGTTAGTGTCAGCTGTTTTGAGCGCTCCATCGGAATGTAAACCGTTAGGCTCCCGGCACGAAGTAGTTTTCAATATACCCTCATCAGAAAAAGTTATGCGTTTTTTTGCAGGAGAGACTGTTGGACTTTTTCTGCGAGCCACTGGTGCATTACACAGAGGGGACAAACCCATGGGTCCGCTTTCACACTCAAAACTAGATAGCATGGAGGCAGCACCCCTTTTGGTATTGACATTTCGTTGGAAATTATTTACTATGGACGCGTTTTTTAGAGATTCTACCTCCACCCGCAGGTTCTTCATCTGTTCCAATGTAGCATATTCTTCGCAAATACGGTCTAAGTCACTTCTCATTTTTACAATATCCTTCAGTATCCTAGTTACATCTACATGGTCAAAAAGTACTGGAGGTAACTTCTGCAGGTCCCGTGCCACAAAAATAGGAATATCCTCAGGGTCAGTCTCTTTCAATAGGCATACTATATCGTCAATATTACGTATTGTTTTGCCTTGTTTTTTCCGTATCTTCTTTTGCTTTGTTGTCGTAACGGAATCGAACAACAAGTTTTTGGCTTTCAGAATATCATTTTCCGAGAAAGCACTGACACAGATTCGGCTTATACTTTCTTCATCCATCACATCTATCTTATTACAGATAAAAGCAAGTATTTCGTTGATTACCACATTACAACTAGCACATTTCATAACACCCGAAGACATTGTTTTACTCGATTGACTTTCCATCGCGGCAATGACGTGCGTACGCGCCGAACGCAATGACAGAAATCATGCTTATGCTTTATGCTTCTTTTGTTTGCTTGCAACACAAAACAAACAAAAGAAGCATGCTTTATGCTTCGTTTGTTTGTTTTTTTTCTTGGTTCATATTGTGGTTGTACACATAGATGTAGTTGTTACTGCTTTTTATTATATTTTTTCCTCGTATTGCTTGCTGACATATTGAGTAGAGGAAATGTGAGTGGCTGAAGGTTGTAATTTACTGACTACTGTCGGCAAGTCATGATATTTTTTTTTAATAGGTACTTCGTAAATATGCGCGAAAACTTGTAATTGGCCTTACTTTAACCATAGTTATATATAATTGTCAATTGTAGCTGTAAGTTTTCTAAATGTAAAAATAAAAAAATAAACATGTCTTTCTTAACACATATTTGTGAAAAAACATGCATAATTAAGGCATTCAAACAAATCTCATATCATTATATAGTGTCACGTCGCAAAACAATATACTGGTTCAAAATTCATACGTAATTATCACTTTAGAAATTAAGAAAAGTACCTATATTGTTGTACAGTTGTCAATAGCCCCATTCAATGGAACAATAAACATATATTGATCAAAGTTATGATTCGTAAAAATATTAAACATTCCATATGAGATCAAGTTAGTCCATAAAACCTACAACTGTTTCATTATCAGTTTTATTGTGTTTCCCATTCATATTAAGCCATATGTGGGACGTTTGTTAACCCACATTTGATAGTTTTACAACTGCTATGTAGGTGAATTATTATCATACAAAACAGAATTTAATTATAAGTCTATATATTACTAAAATCTACGGAACTACTGAATTGATTGGAATGAAACTTTGAAAAATAAAGAAGTAGTAAGTACATACCCAGATGTAGAGCTCCTAAATAAAAAAAACTAATATAAATAATACAAGAATATGCTTAGTTAAACGATACCAAAGAAATATAAGAAAAAAAAAATATCAAATGCGGTATACATAATAAAATGAAGTATTTGCTGATACTGTGGTTGTTAGTAAGATGGTTTCCTTTACATATTCGTTAGTTGTGTCCCCGCGGCTTGTTGACCAGAAGGCTATTTGTCTCCGTCCGTCGTAGCCCTCTGTTTACTCGACTGCACGGGAAATATCGCCGCCAGACTACAAAGGGACTGCAATCGCTCGACACGAGCCAAGAAAATATTATTAATTCATCTTTTTACGAAATGGCCTTCGTTTAACACAGATTTTCTGTCTTGTTTTGTTTCTGTTGTCACAATACCACGCATCAATGTTTTGGCAGGCAATATAGACATTCAATTTTATGTTAACTGCGCATTCTAGGTTGGTTTTTCCATGTTTCAATCAGTTTTATCCTCTTTAAATGTCATTTTTTATGATTTCAATAGCAGTTTCTATATGACTTTATCATAGAGAATAACATAATATGCAGTAGTTTTATTATATTTTCGTTAATATAACTGCAAGACCATAAAATATGTATTTAAATCTGGATTAAGCATCATAAGACATTAAGTAGCAAAATGCTTAAACATGAACCTGGAATGATGCCCGCTGTATGGCTAAAAGATTGCCTCCTGTTACCCTGTTACCTGTTACCATACCCAAGGCTAAGTCGAGTAAAGTTGGTAAGTGGTAATGGTAGATACATTTGTACTGATAGGTACAAGGTGCAGTAGGTTTACTATACCTCTAGTACCATTATTACCCTCTTACCCTTTCCAAGATAACAATCGTAATGTTACGCTATGGTTCTACGATAAAAACAGTCTATCTTTACACAAAACGTAGAAAGCATATTTGATCAAAGGGTACTTTTATCGCAAATACCTACACGATTTCATTTGCACTTTCCCAAGTGCTTTGGGGTTAGGTGAGCAAAGCTTGAACTAGGTGCTAAAATATCCATTATTTACAATCGCTCATTCAAAGGGTTAGCAGACTATTTCCTTCACTGGCGAGTTTTTGTAGCAAACGGCGTTTTCCTCATTTCCATGTTTACATTTGCCAAAAGAAAATTAAAAGAAGTTGCTTCCCGTTTCCTGGCGGCTCTTTTGCACGTTTTTTTCTTTTTCTCTTTTATGTTAATTACGTCAAAAACTCGGTCGTCTCGAGATTAATATAAATGCAAGACGACCTCGTGTTCAGCTGGACTCGCTTAGTGGAATTAATAGTATTTTGAAAGGACTTGTGGCGGATTTTCTATTAAGAGCTTTCTAAGCGGGTTGATTGCGGTTTAGAGTACGGTGTAGGCAATCAACAGTTCTACTATTCCTTCGGAATTGAACACTATTTAGGAATAGACTATCGGAGAAGTCAATACATTAAGAAAATGGTATGCAAGTTTGATAAAATAAACCAATACAGCTATTAGTGTAGAATGACAACTGGTCATAATCATAATGATGTTTAAAAACCCAATCTTTAAAGACTCAACTGTTATGTGTCTATTAATTACAACTTGTTTGTTTATTACTTACTGAAAAAAAAATCAATCAGATAATCTAACTAAAAAAACGATGGAAGTAAAAATATCTCTTCAATGTCACAACAAGGTCATTGAGGCAGTTTATATCATGTTTTGTTTTTTTTTAAGGGGGGAAAATCATCGAATGACTGCTCCCGCCTGGGTGAGGCGGGAGGGAGTGTCAGACTCTTACTGACTAAAAACCACCCCGTTCCTTCTCCTGCACGTCGAGCCGGAGCCCCGGTTACTCGTTAGGTTCTCCGCGACTCCGAATTACTTACTGAAAATAAATCAATCAGATAATCTAACTAAAAAAACGATGGAAGTAAAAATATCTCTTCAATGTCACAACAAGGTCATTGAGGCAGTTTATATCATGTTTATTGTGATAATTTATCAATATTTGTCCTTCCCTTCCAAGCGCCATTAAGTAAGCTATTTCCTACACTAGATTGGCATTGGTTGCGCGACAAGATAAGAAATTGGAACATTTTTTTCTTTCGCCTCGCTACAAGTGCTGAGCTGTTAACCCTTCCCTTTAGGACGACATTTGTGTTTTCCGTGGGACAAAAAACAGCTGATACGTTCAATATTTCACTTTCACTTATATCTTCTCTGTAGTTTCAGTAGTAAGAAGTGTTGAATTATTCGCCAACTCCCAAGTGCCGCAAGGCACTAATATAGGCAAAAGTGTTTTCGACCTCTGCTTTAGCAAAAATATAAGGTTTGTTCGAATTTTGATAGTCATATTCGCAAAAGAATAATTGATTTTATATGGCTAAAACCTCCTTAAAGGATTCCATTTATGTAAATGAAAAATCCTCTAACCTGACAATAAGTGCTTAACCCAACACTTATCCAGATTATAGTCCCTGCTACCTGCAGATTACTAAAACCTGCATGAATGAACATATAGCGAATACACATTTATTTCAAGTGCGTGCATTTGTTTGAAGAAATGTTGTTATAAGAAATTCTAACTGATAAATGACAGATGAGTGGTGTTGACACTGTACATTACAATAATCCCTGGCCATTCATTTGTTCTATTTTGTATCTGACAGTGAGTGATAGCAGTGCAATATAAGCTCGTGACAAAATATTATGGAAATGAACCAAACTCCTAAATATTACGCAATCCTCCTAAATCCTAAATCATGAACAACGTTGAGTTGCACATTTTTTACGATGTTTACCTGATTTATTCATTAACTTCTGTGTGGATCCATGATTGAATTTTATTTGAGAACTAAGATGAAGTCAGCAAGCCGTAGAGCTGTCAGAAGGTCGTAAAAATCTACTAAAGCAATGAATGTCAGACTAGAGTTTATCACAAGAAGTTGTGTCAACTAGATCATAGGTGTACCTAAGTGGCATATCATCGTGTGCTCAAAGATAAATCCTGACATTAAGTGTGATGTGAAGCAAGGCGGCCCAAGTTGCCGTGAATAGAGCCACGATAATGTTCTCTACGGTTAATTAGTGGCATTTGTCTTAATGGCGACATTGTAGTACGCCACTATTACGCTATAATTACACTGTTCTACTACGCTACCATTAATAATTGATAGTCTATTTTCTGATGATGGTTTCCTGTATTCGTTTAGGTTTTTAGTGCAATTGCATTTATCTTAGTCTCTGTTTTATAGATTCAATCAAAAGATGGCGTGACCTCTAGAAAGCTCTGACAATTTTATGAGTCAATTATAATTTAAAGTGTGCGACAGACATAATTAAACGTTTTTAAGCGAATAGACATTGAGGTTGAAACTAAATGAGCACTGAAGTTGACGATTTTCATGATAATTGCTTCTAACAAACCTCTTTGCAGTCTACGTACCTATATTTTACTACATATTTACTTGTGTATGTACCTACCTAGGTATATAGGTACTGCGTAATAAGCTAGTGGCTTTAGTGAAGACTTTATGGGGAGCTCACGAGGTAATTATTATTTATTGAACTTGATTAATATGCTACAAACCATTTTATACCATAAATAAATTAATAAATATGGTCTATTTTGAGTATTTTTGAAATACATTTTAATCATTAAATCTTACATAATATGTATTTTATGAGTAGATGTTTATTGTTTATCTATATTCAGTAATTTAATAATAATAGCGTATTCGTTAAATTATTACACGATGGAGCGAGTTCATAGAAAAAGTCCGGTGAATTTTTGACTAGACTTTTCCCTGATACAAAGATAACCTTTACAAAGAAGGCAAATCAACGTAATGTATGATATAGATGTACTCTTTGTAATATACTAAGGCCAATGAGTTACTGCTGGTAATAATATTTCCACGCCAAAGTACCGCCCGAGATTTGTGCGCGTTACCGAATTAGTTGGATTGATCGCTATATGTGTATTTATACATATTATATTTTGCTGTTTTGTATTTCTTGTGGCATAGCTTAATGTAGAAGACTCAATATGTATAAAATGGACGTAAGCACGACGTTAGGTTTTACTTGGAAGTGGTCTTTCTAAATCAGACCAAATGTAGTAATATCTAAAAAATGTACACAACCTTAATACCAAATAATATGTATAATCGTTAGTTACAAAGAGAAATGTGGGTTTGTAAGAGTTATAAGAAACAAAATAGAATAATTTACTCATCTACATATTTTTACAAGTATTAAAAACATTCCAAAAGCAACCTTAATTACTGCGGTTTGATTAAAAATGTTCACATAGGTACTTATCTACATTTTAATCTAATATTCAAAGGAATCCCTTTCTAATTAAACACGAAAGCACGCTTTTAATCCGTTTCATACGAGCAGAATGTGCTTCAGTCTACCCAAAGACAGTGAAAATAATAAAAAAGTACAATAATGCAGAGAAAGGAATATGAAATTCAGTTTATATCAGAGCCGGATTAAACCGCGAGAGCGCCCTAGGCAAGCACGTCATAGGCGCCCCTATTTTTTTTGGCGCCGCCGCCATTTTATGGGGAGTTGGGCTCGCGCGTTTCACAGCGCCCCTCTGCGACCTGGCGCCCACATAGGTTACACACTTAGTTTTTAGTCAAATTTCCGTGGTGCTTGGCGACTGGGCTTCACCCAGTTGTACAGTCTCTTCTTTGTACCTTTAGGCTTAATTCATTCTGTCTCCTGCAGTAACTCACCGAGGGAAGTGGAAACCATAGTTTTTTCTTCTTCTCCTCTTATAATATCTTCTGATTCACTTCGTTGCGGGAACCAAGACAGTTACTCATGTCCCTGAGACGCACTGGACTTCAGTGTTCTGGTGTTTTCGTGGTTGTATTTACTGTAGATCCTGGCTTACAGGAGTTGCAGCGGTTTCGGGAGGTTGTGGCGGGCTGGTCCCATTAAAAAAAAACCTGGCGCCCAGGCACTTGCCCAGTTTGCTTTGAGGATAATACGGCTCGGGTTAATATACTCACGTCCCGTATGAATTTTACAGCAAGATTAAATTTTCGAACGTTGTCAAAGAGGAATTATTGAAAATAAAAGACTGACTGACTGCTTTGTGCTAGGAATACTTACTAAGAATTTAATTTGCTTTAATTCTTAGAACTGGGAAGTATTTATGAGTCATAACAAGTCTACGTACTTCAACAAATAATTAATTGCACATTTTTTCAAGGTTATGTGAATATGTGAGTCTTCTCTTTGTTTATAATAATATTTATAAACGTACCATGATTTATACAGTGTGTAAAAAGGGAATTATTTAATTAATATTTTTATTTGTACTGCTTGTATTGGTATTGTATTTTAATACCATATGAAAAAGACGGCAATAGAGACTACAATTTTTTATCATAGTTTTAGATTGTGATTCTCATATTGCCACAATGTAATCATTGTCATCATGTAATCATGATCTGATATTTATTGATCGTTGTGTAGTATACCTATTATTGTCCTCATTATTTACAGTACTATGCTGAACATACAACAACCTGAGGCGGTAAAAGTTCAAAAAGAAGCAAAGAAAGAGTTTCCCAAGGTGAGATTATTTGTATGCTATACTAAGATAACTAGTCGCGGAGAACCTAACGGGTTACCGGGGCTCAGGTTCGGCGTGCAGGAGAAGGAACGGGGTGGTTTTTATACTCGGAATTTTAATTCGAAACCAGATTTGACAATTTCTGTGTTGCAACGTTATGACTAGTACTAAATAATGACGTCGCGAAATTATTCGATATGGAAATGCAATATTTCTGGATCGATTCTTCTCGTTTATAATTTTACTCTCGTAAACTAAGTACCTATATCAGGAAATTAAATATTTCTGAACCGATAATTTAGTTTTGACGATTAATTAACGATCTGAGACTTTTCTTTTATTATTGTGTGTGAAATAAATAAAAAAATGTAATCATGAAGGAATATGACACATAAAACAGATAGATGTATTATGGTAATAAGTTATTTTATAAATTGTCGCCGTCATCGCTATCGCTATCCTGCCACTTTCTGTAACATTTATTATAAAACACTGATTGTTTATCGATTTTTGTGTTCATCACTACACTGTTATATGTGGTATCATTATTTCACAAAATGACAGTAGCTAATGTCAAATCTGGAATCTAATTAAACTGTCAAACACCAAGCGGTCACCGGTGAGAAAATTCTGACTATAGTCAGTAAGAGTTTGACACTCCCTCCTGCCTCACCCAGACGGGAGCAGTCATTCGATGATTTTCCCCCCTTAAAAAAAATACTATAATAATTAACTAACTTTTAGCATTAAGAACTGCATACAGACAGATAAGTTGGTATTTTTTTTTTCATAACAATAACGGCATTGTCTTACTATTTTTTTATTGTATGTATAAATAAAATGATGAATGATGTACAAAGATAATAGAAGTTGCTAAGTAATGTTTTATTTATTTGTCGGACAGTCGATTCCACCTCACATTGGTATTGGCTCTCCCGAGGACACCCTGCAATCCTGCTACGGCCTCATCCCGAAGCCCCCGCACAAGGATATCATCAAATACAACCTCAACGCTAATAAGGTAATCTTTATACAATAAGGACGATCTCTACCTACTTACATAAAGTGTTACATAAATTATTCTTGAGTTACATCGGTATCGTAGTGTATATATTATTATCTATTTACGCCTAGGGTTACTCACTTACGTAGATATATTAAACTGTCAAATACCAAGCGGTCACCGGCGACCGCAACCTATTGTTCTATAATTGTGTCTGCAAAACCGGTACTCGACGAGTTAATATAGCTAGCGACATGAAAAGTTAATTTTCACAAAGATCACACATTTTCTGTGGATAAAAACTACCTCTCAGTCTTAACAAGGAGTCTAAATTTATCTATATCACTCAAATGAGATATTTGCCATCTAAGGTATAATTTTGGCCAATTTTCTGATATTTAGGCAATGTTACCAACGTCTAATATCACGTTTGAACTGATTGAGTTTGAAAACGAAGGTAGAATACCGACACTGCGGGCAACAGTCAAGGTTATCAGGACTTAACCTCGAAACAGGGGTTGGATCAGAGAGTCTGACGCTCCCTCTCGTCTCACCCAGAAGAACCATCCAATTATTTTACTCCCTCAACAAAAACTTATATAGAATGTTAGCCGGTCTTCAGCAATAGGTACGCTTACCCCTATTTTACTGAAATGAGATTGTGACAATGACAACGATGACAAATGAGGATGCCTTTGTCATCGTACAGGTTTAAATACTAATGCGACAAGCTCGGACATAAAATGATTTCAATAGAAGCACTAATTAGCCATCATTATACTTGCTAATTGACATAGATCTATTGTCTAATCTGCAGACAATAATTAATGTAAGTAATCTAATTAGAGCAGGATTGGATTGCAACGTGAATTACAATGGAATGATGCTGAATGGATTTATTTGATTGTTATTATGAAGGCTTAGGTACCCATTGTGTCTGTAGTTTAGGTAGTAAATAGATATTACTTTGGTACTAGAAGTTCTAAAGTTTGGAAATATGAATGTTCACTCAAAATTGTGAGTAAATAACCGAATGGATTTGGTAAAAAAAAAATCGCAGAGATAGTGCTATAACTTTGAATAACTATGTGTCGTATAGGAATTAGTATGTGTCGTACAGGTAAGTTACATAAAATAATTAAAACTATACCTCAATAGAAGGTTTCGTGTGGTTCGTATGTTCGCCAATAGAACTAAACGAGAAATCTTCACATACATAGGTAATTTGTTTCCATATACATCTACAGAAGAACAAAGCAAAAAAGATAACATACGTTCGTCGTTCGTAGTTATTTCAATTTCTTGCAAATCATTGTCATTTAATTGTTTTGTAACAAGACATGCATTAAATAAAACTACGTAAACACAACGATAAAAAAGGAAAGATATGCTGCTTTTAGCTGTACGTACTGAGCCTTGAAATTATTTAGCTGATAATAATTATTGCCTTCCCCATTTGGTATTTAAATGAAGACATAAGGGCGAAATATAATATAAAATACGCAATAAAATTTGCGATCAGCGTCATCGCCACTGGTTCTTTGACGTCATTATTTATTGAACAATGAGATCAACTATCTCTGTTTGCCCTTCAAATTATCCACAATGACCTATAAATTTTCATATTTCTGTATCAATATATCTGTGTATCAAAATTGAAAAAAATCTGTCCAGCCGTTCATGTGTACACACATTACAAACCAACCCTTAATCACATTATCAAAAATTTTAGTTCATTATAAGATATGTTTTAAAAAATCTAGTTGATTGGTTGATTGATATGATATTACAATATAATAACAGTACAGTACAATCTCGCTTAGCTCTTATTATCGGTACATTTAAATTTAAGTCTGGTCGCTTCTGAGGGCTTAGTACCTACGAGTTAGTTTTACGTTAAAAGTAATCGAAACAAGAACGCGTTCGGCGCTTTGATTGGTTGGTTCATTGGCACCGGCCAATCACAGCGCCGAACGCGTACTCGTTACGATTACTTTAAACGTAAAAGAAACTCGTAGTAAGGTCTCAGATCAGAAAGCATCAAACTTCTCGAAAATTTTACCTAAAACTTGAATTGACTGCACAATACTTTGGAAATGTTTGTGAATGTATTTCCATCGGACGTCAATAATTCTTTGATGTTCAAGTTTCCAAGTTGTCGACTCAATTAAAGTTGTACCACTGACGAAAGAATTGAGCAGCGAACTCCAAGCGCGCTATCTGCCAGATTCAGATAGTTACGTAAACAGTTCCTACTAGCGGTGCACTTTACTTACTTACATTCATATTTCATGATAAAGAAATCTACTTAAGTATGTACGCATTTTACTTTAATATCGTAATAAATATTAAAGTAAATTGTAGTATCGGGGTTAGTATTGTATTCAATTGTGTTAGGTTAGCCCGAATGTTTAATGCAAGTACCAATGTGACTTTTTCCGAGTTATATGTACTTTCTAAGATTATTCAGACACCACTGACAAAAGGTGAAGAAAAACATCGTTACGAACCTGGGCTTATAATTTCTAATTATAAGTTTGTATTATCGCCAACCCGCAGTGAGCAAGCGTAGTGATTAATGCTCAAACCTTCTCCGTGTGAGAAGAAGCTTTGCTCAGCAGTGGGCATTATATTATAGGCTGTTGATGATGGTGATGATTGTATTAAAACAGTATATTTTTCTTAACGCCATAACGGATCTTAAACTGTCAAATACCAAGCGGTCACCGGTGACCGCAACCTATTGTTCTATAATTGTGTCTGCAAAACCGGTACTCGACGAGTTAATGGAAAGTACATTGTCAGATACGCGGAATTATCCAATGTTAGATAGTTACGCGGTTTTGTTTGCTGAATTGTCAACGATGCGAAGCTTTAGTTTTACAAACAACACTCTTTTTTGTTTTTGTTAACAGTATCTCCGATACCTTTGCGAGTTGGACTGGATACATCCAGAAGACACTGGTAGAAAATTTGTGATGTCATACAGCCTCGCTGATGGCTCTATCAAGATTGGTGAGATTCCTAGAAGGAACTCGGGGATTCGGGAGGGGCAGTTCCTAAAATCGATGAAACTGGAGACACCTGAATCAGACCATAACTTCCCAACGTACTTTACACCTGAAAGATTCTACATAGGTTAGTATAACATGTATTAGAATTTATTCAATTTTAAATACTAGTACTAGCAGTTATTTTTTAATCTTTTCGTGGTTCTAGGAGCTACAGTGCCGGTATTCAAACACCGTTTCCGCATAATCGGTTGCGATCTGTTCGTGTACCGATACATGACTGCCAATCCTGAGAAGTTCCCGCAGGAAGTGATCGACAATGTACGCAATTACCACATGCGCGAGGGCAACTTGAAAGATGAACTTACGGTAAATACGAAAATTGATACAACCTGGCTATCTTATGTACACCTGAAATTAAATTAAGATCGAATACAACAAAAGTTTGGGTACCTATAAATGAATTCATTCACGTTACAGAACTTAGAAATCTATCAAATCTACTAAATTAGGTAAAGCTTTTCCAATTTTAGTTTGCTTTTCTGCCTACTTTTAACAACCTTAATAGGTAATATTGAGGATTAACTTTCGTGACATAGGTAGGTACTAAATAAATTATTATGTTTTCCGCTTACATAACTGGTTGACGAGGAACTCGACATTCCAAGCCATGACAAGCCATTAGAGGCTCATATTCATGAGCAGCATTCCACGACCCGCGGTGCGGCGACTGTCTGGGACAGTTAGCCCAAAAACACAATTATTAATTAACAAACACGTTTATTTTTAAATTTAGATGGCTTTCCGTGAAGAGCAAACAGCAGAAACTCGTGCGCAACTTGCGAAGATTGGCTCAGCGGCGGTTGCGGAACCGAGCGCAATGGAGCGTTGTCTGGCCGCGCTGGACGTGGTGGAGGGCAGCGCCACTCCGCCGCGACCTCCCACTCCTCCCATGACAACAGACCGCATCTCTTACGACGACTCGCTGCGTGTCACACGACAGAGGTACGACATCACATTTCTAACTAAAATAAGTAACACGACGCTTTACACTCCCCGAAAGAATAGCAAGAGATACCTTTAAGAAATAATACGAAATACATAATAGATTTCCACTCTAGACACAATATCAAACTCAGTTGCTTAGGTGGAAAGAGATTTCAAAATTAAAAAAACAAAAATTGTAAGGTACCTTACTTGGGTACAGAGAATAAGCCTCTTAAATCGGTGCGCGTTTGTGACTATTCGATCAACGAAACAGGTTTAGGCTATGAATATTAATAAATGTCGTATAACTACATTCATCCTTGAAGGTTTCCTTTCTATTCAAAATAAAAATAAAACAAGTTGGTAGACCAAAAATGTTGCAAAAAATTCACACGTGAGTTATTAGTTTGCTGAAATCTGACAAAGTATGCAATGTGATCTTAAGGTCGACTTTAGAATTATTGTCATTGAGCATTTCTGTCTTTAGAAACCATTTTTATCAAAAGTCATTGTCCTTTTGACCGACCGCCCCTTAAAACCGTTTAATAACACCTAAAGGCAATTAAAAAAAGGTGTGTATAAAAAGATAAACAATTGAAATCGTATACAATTAAACATCTGAGGAGAGGTGCACTCTCATTCAATAGGTACTGGATTATTTGTAAACAGATTGAGGTCCTTGAAAAAAGGAAAAGTCTACCTTTTGCTTCACCCAGCATTCAATCATTCGTCCATTGATAAGAAAATGAAAATGTTAATAAGTAGATGTTATGTTTTATTATAAAACTTTAGACGTTATAATAGGTTACGTTTACGGGTCACTTTATTTACGAGAGTAAGAACTAAAAACCACTCTTTTCCTTCTTCTGCTCTTCGAGCCGGAGCCCCGGCAACCCGTTTAGTCTTCTGCAGCTCCGTGACTGTGTGATGGTCTACTAATTTAATTCCTGTATAATCTTTAAATGCAGATTCTAGCATTTAAATATCTACCTAAGTACTACGTAGGCAACTTATGTATTTGTATGCTAGAATCTGCTCTACGAAAGAAAAAAAACTTAAATGCAACTTTAAGAAAAATTGAAATGATTAGAAAATGCCCACTCCCGTACAATTTTCTTTGCGAACATTGCAGAAAAGTTTTTGTATACGTTATCTCAATCTAAACCATCATAAATCTTAGTTTAGAATCATAGTTAGGTATGCACGGTGGAGATTTTGTCAATGAAATATTGGCACATCGAGTATGATGAGTCAGATATATTTGGGGATAGCGTGTAGATATGACCTTTATAAAGAGATTTAAAACCTATATCGCATAGGGTTAAAAAGGATATTTATAAACTCTTCTGAAAATAAAAGCACACCAGTGTTGAAGATTCTTCGCACTTCAAGTAATGTATTTTTAATATATATTTTTGGTTTATAACTTATATTTTAGGTCTATGAAATATCTACCTCATTCTAATTCATTCTTGTACAGCAAACCGACATGCGAGAACATAACGCCACTCAAAGGCATTCTGAAGTCGGGGGCAGCTCGGGACGACCACCAGAAGGTGGTGTGCTTCAGTGGCCCTTCTGCAGACGAGCACAGGGAGGCTAGGCAGCAGAAAGTAACTTACCCACCGGGACAACAGCCTCATTTTAACGAAGACGAAGACTTCTGTGACCAGTTTAAGGATCCGGTAAATAGCTACCTACCTGTTTATTTATGTTAGTAACGTAGTGCAAGCCTTGGTGTAATGGTGTCCCATTTTTTTTCAAAAACAGGTATCCATTTTCTTATAGGAAATTAAAATCTAGTAGATTAGTCTAGTCGTCTTCGAGCTGACGTTTATATTCTTAACATCTGTTAATGGTTAATTGAATTTTATGTCTATTCAATTCCCCCTTGATTTTGACTCGGTAGTTTGAATTTTAAAAGAACTAGGATCATCGTGTCTCAACTCGGTACATGTGCATGCCCAGACTTTCTAGAAAATTTGCGTACAAATGTGTTATTTTACATTTTTCTCGTCTGTTACTCATCATAGATAGATAAAAAGTAGTTTGGGGCTCCGGAGCAGGTCTCGTTCAGAGGGCTCGGTACCGCGGCACCCTTACAGGGTCTGAGGGTAGCCACCGGAATGGTTTTAGTGAGATACGAATCCCACACTCCCTAGTCTTTCTCCTCAAACAGCTAGGCGCCTTTTGAAGGTTCACCCCTTCACCAAAAATAAAAAAATTAAAAAGTAGTTAGATATACAGACCGTTAACCGTAGACGATGGAAATGTGCTGTCATGCGTACGAATGCAATAATTACCTACCGAGTGACGAGTATTTAGGTATTGAATAGAAAGGACATAGAGGCATTTTATAGGTATTCAACTACCTAAGAAATACAATATAGGTACCTAAGCTTAAGCACTTAATTATTGGTATTTAGCGAGACGAACGATTCAGAGAAATGGAAGAATGTTAGATTCTTTTTTTTTGATTTCAACTTGATTCAATAAAAATATTAACACAGATCGTTGACAGAAGGAAAAAACGGTGAGGTGATTTTATAATGACTGCCTCGTTGGCTGAGTGGTCGCAAGTGCGACTGCCGGGCAAGGGGTCTCGGGTTCGATTCCCGGGTCGGGCAAAGTATTACTGGGTTTTTTAAAAAATTTCAGTAGTAGCGCGGAGTCTGGAATTATGCCCGGTATATGGCAATAGGCTCACCCTCTATTACATGGGACTCATAACATAAATAGTGAAAAGTGGGTGTTACATTGTACAGTGGCATAATGTGCACCTCCTTCGGGGATAAAAGGCGTGATGTTATGATGTTATGATGTTATGTTGATTGTATAATATAACAGATAATATGATAATAATGGAACGTATCATCAGAAGTTAAATTACTCAGACTTTACTTAAGTGAGTTAAGTTTTAATCATTGGTAGTGTACCTACCTAGTACTTAGTATAAAAGGGAGGTAAGTTCTACAATAATTATGTATGTATGTACCTACTTATACGTACCTATTTTTTTTTAATTTTCCTACAGGATGCAGCGGAGCGCGCTGACCGTCGTGCTAACGAGATATGCCCATATGAGATCGTGCCCAGCTCGCAGATCGCGAATGCCATCGGAGATGATAAAGTGGAGAAGCCGAGACTGCCTGGATACCTCGGCACTTATGGTGTAGACTGCAAAGAGGTAAGACTAATATTTTTTTGTCAAACCTATCGATAACTTATGGTCGTTGGATTGAACGCCAATTGCTGGTTTGCTTTGCCCGTCATAAGACTTCTAGCAAGTTTTCATCGATTTTAATCAGTTTTTGCGCTGAGGTTTTCCACTCCTACAAACAGTTTCATTTAAGGATTATCGTTATGCCTCTCAATAAAATTTTATACTGTCGATGTCGATACGTGGCACCTCGTTACCTGGGCAATAATGCTACTGCCTGAGAAACCTCCAGGAATCTTAAGAGAAATCACGTATGTAGTTACTTGGGAGCGTTCATGTTATAAAGTTATTACGCTTAAATCATTAAGTCCCACATCGCTCCTAACTAATTTAGTAATATTAATTTGATATAATATTACGGACCTACCTAAACACCCGTTATTTGATAAACAACCTTCATCTGATATATCACGTAATAGCACTCTTGTACGGCTTCTACTCGATTATGCAATGATCAGGAAAACGATCAAATAATATGATAATTACTACGATAGGGCTCACGATGAGGTCTACCGCTCACGTGTCCGCCATTTTATTTTATCGATCCTTTAGTTACCAAATTGTTTGGTCCATTGGCAACTTTAGTATTATAATTTCAGCCTATTAAGGCGATGCTGAATCGAAATATTATTTTACATTATAAAAAACAAGGTTGATAACCCACAACCGGTATCAAATAGTAGTCCGTTAGGTCACCTCGCTAGGTCCACTTTCGTACAAGTTACTGATTTATGATGATTGTACCAGGTGCCGGAATATATGAAGCTTACTCCGGATGCTTATGAGCAAGTGAAGAATTTGCGTAGAGATGTTCCTGTAATATCTCCGGCGGCGACGCGGTTGGCGGACTATCCGCGTCTGCCACCAGAGAATGTCGACACCTGTGTCAACCCACCACCCGAAGATACCGGGCCCTGCGCCCCACGCAAGGAAGAAGACGTGGCCTTTGCCTGTGGACACGTAGAAGGCAAAAAGCCTTGCTGCGACCCCCTAGAAAGAAAGACTGACCCTACTCAAGTTATGCCCAAAATGTAGCCCCAACTTGCAACATGCATTAGACATTGATGGTCACATGGCTTTTGTAAACACATTTAGAATTACTAACTTGCACTTTTCTATTGTGAATCTCTTAGATTAGACATTTATTTGAAAATGGAAATTAAGGTAGGTACCTACTAAAACATCTGCACTTATTACTTTCAATTAGACTATTTAACGACAATACCCATTGCCGTTTGCAGCCGTATCATGACCATATTTTTGTAACATTGTACACTGTTACTGAGCTCTTAAAATGAGGATACATTTAATTGTTATTCCAAACATCATGTAATTTTGAATAAAATTCAATTTAATATTTTATAATTTGAGTTTTTTTTAATATTAATTCCATTAAGCGTTTATTTTTTTTTAGATCGTAGTTATGTTTCAAGATTTTGAAAAATCTAAATGTGTAATTTAAAATTAAAAATGCATTTGTACCAATTGAAGAATGAGTATTAATAAAACAAGCATGTGGAAAATAAAAAATTTAATAGAATATCACTTAACTATTAACATTATTACAATAATACACAAACAGGTAAGCTGGATATATCTCGAATTAAATACAAGTGTACGCTCACAAACACGTGCATAATAGAAATGAAAGAAAGGAATGTTACATTAAATAAATAACAAAAATATTTATATACAACGATATTTATATTCTACTTTAAATTTATAAAAGGTATGAGATGGTGTATGAAGTTGCAGAAAAACCAAGTTTATTGGAGACTTAAAAAAAAATAACTGTAGATAACTTAACACAACCAGTTTAAGAACCAAAAACCCATTACTGTCTTGTTTTATCAAGAATACTATTCAATTTTTTTAATGTCGTTCTAGTGGACTACTGACGCAATGTTATTTTAAGTAACGGATACCAAAATTCGGGTTAATATTATTAAAGCTATAAATTGTGGTGTTTTGATCGTCGCAAAAACTCGTATTTTGAAGCCCCATTCGAGCAATCGCAAGGTTTTGCAAACTTTTATGTAACCGTTTGTTGTACCGACCTGACCTAATCAGACAGCCTATACTGTTCTTACTGTTTTTCAAGAAACTATTTAATTATAATTTGATATTATTCAGTTAACGGCAAAAATATTCATTTTCAATTACACATGGCAATTTCATTATGAGTTTCATTGAAGCGTTCGGTAACTTTCTGCGGTTATTTTGTAAATGTATTGAAATACAGGTATCGCAATCTTTACTTAGACAGTAATGTTCATTATTATTGCTTGAAAGATCGTTTATAGTTACAGTTTACTTGAAACTAAGTCTAGCAGTACTCGCCTTGCCTATTGGCTCACAGATTGCGAGAACAAAATCGGCATAAAATGACCTTGTTGGATGAAAACATCATCAATTATTATGAAATGATTAGGCAGGTTATGTTAGAAGATATTGCACCAGCACTACACTTTACTGGACATTGGGATACAATAGGCCATGATACTGTGTCAATTAGAGGGAGAAGGGTCTGTCCCAATTACGCTTCAAGTGTCCATTTGTCCACTTCACCGCGAAGGTACACATTACGGCAATTCTTTTTGTGACCATGAGAACACCGTACATAAGAAAACAAGATAGATTACAATATATTATATTTTTGTCTTTATCGTCTAATATTTGTATTGTCAACGAGAACAGAGGTCTGCATCCCTCATTAAAGTTTAGACTATGTCAGATATATTATCACAAGCACGATGATAGTCAAAGTGACGAACATGCCGCCAAACAAGACGTATTTGTCTTGAGACACCCTCCTCTCTATCAGAGATATAGTTGCATTCGATAAGCCTAGAGTATTGGCTAAGTCTATTAGTCTTCTATGAGCACCTTTTATTGTTTCACGGTTGTACTTTAGCGTCTCCAATATGTTCGAACCTGGAACAAATAAAAGAGTTTTTAAGATAGCTTCGTTCGTTCACACGGTATTTAAAAAGTTTCCGGGTCATTATTTACCTGTAAGGAGCTATCGAATTAAAAATAAAACAAAATGGCCTATATTTTTTCTGTAGACCGCCTCGTTGGCCGAGTGGTCGCAAGTACGACTACCGGGCAAGAGGTCCCGGGTTCGATTCCCGGGTCGGGCAATGTTAACTGGGTTCAAAAAAAATTCTCAGTAGTAGCACGGAGTCTGGTACTGGGCCCGGTATATGGCAATAGGCTCACCCCCTATTACATGGGACTCATAACATGAATAGTGAAAAGTGGGTGTTACATTATACAGTGCCATAATGTGCACCTCTGCCTACCCCTTCGAGGATAAAAGGCGTGCTGTTATGTTAGTTATGTTATGTGTGTTTTTTCTGTTATGTAGTAGGAACGACAGACATTCTTATAGAATAATATGTAAACAAAACCAGTTTAAAGGTTGCCCTTGAATTAAATCTTAAGATGTCCTTGAACTTACGCACGAAATAAAAAACATTTTAGGAGCGTTTAATATTTTCAAACACCGAATCGAAGAAAAATTCAGCACAAAGACATTTTGCATTCTATAATTTTCATGCAAAAAATTGAGAAGATATGTGCGTAATTAAGCGAACAATATTTAATTTAATAAACTAACATAATGAAGACATTGAATCTCCTAACCAAGGCTGAGTAAATTAAATAAAGGACAAGGTCCCATACTTAGCTCAATGTGAGTGAATCACCTTTCAACTAACTTGCAACTAAATCTAGAGGTATATTATTTAGCATTGATTGAGAATTCAGCTCGTTGTATAATGTTATACAACTTGTACATCAACCGGAAAATGTGTCCGAGTAGACCTAATTATAGCAAACCATTTTCCGTGCTCCAATGAACGATTTAATACTTAGATGGACCAGCGACTAACCCTAGTTCATAGTTCAAGGTTCATATTATAATAAATGGAAAGTTTAAATAACATTAAACTCATATAAATTTTATGTTTCCGCAACTCCTCGATAAATTAAAATAATTGTAAGTATGTACGTAGATATTGTGTTTATATATTTTATACGAATTAATGATGCGTGAAAATCCGGAGCCCTTCTCGTTTCTGTATCAAGTCGTACACGGGGAGGACAAGTCGACAGATAAACACGTGCACACACAAGCGCCTCCTGTGCTACAACTATAATTACAAGGTAAATAATCACATAACTAACTTGTTAAATACGAATTCAAGGTCGTCCCATTGTTAGAATATATATTTATTGCAATATTATTTTGATGTTTTAATCACACATTATTTTGTTTGAATTGCCATCCAGCATTTGAAGTGTCACTAACTTTTTTATTATAATTTAATTGTAAATAATTTCTCATCGCAGATACGAGCGGCGCCGAGCGGGTGAAGTAATCTCGATCTAGGCTGCTTATTCGAAAAACTTTGACTTCGTGTATTAAGTTTACCTTGATACGGAGCGGTCATGTTAGGTGGTACTCCTGTGTTATTTCCGATCTATAAGTGATACAAACAATATTCCTGTTTATGTGTGTGTTGTGAGAACTGTGTACAAAAATAATTCAAGATGTGGTAAGTGTTTTGCATAACTCTGTTTAGTTTAGCTTTCAATTGCCTTATTTTGAGACAAGCGTTTTGCGTTTAGTGAATAAGGTACAGGCAATCATTTGTACGCGATAAATTGAGAATATCATTTCATAGTATCAATGTAATGATATCCAAGGAACTCAAACCAAATTCCAAATAGACAGCTGTTTTGTTTGGGAAGCACGGTGTTGCGGTAACTGTCAATGAATACCTAATTAATTTTAAAACTTTCAACTAAGTAATACAAATATATACTTATCTCAAATTCTCAGTACATGTGAATGCTTTGATAAAACCAGACACAAAACGAGTAACACAACTCAAAATCCATATTGGACCACAAATAAATTTATTTCGTGATCTCGTGCGGACCGCAACTAGTTTGGTTTTTGTGTAGGTTTACGTTTGATAATAAAAAAACATGTAGCGGTGATGTCAGCGCCACGTAGTGTTGGCATCTAGAAACAGTGACTCGGTTAGTCAGAGTATAGATGTAGGTAGTAGGTACCTAAGTATGAGCACGACAAATTAATTAACTGGTTTCATTGCCGAGCATCGTAACTATGTCGTTCTCGATGGCAAGTATACTTTGTAGTCCGCACTTAAATGAGCCTAACCAATAAGGTGATCTGGGTTATGGACTCATAAATACATTAAATAGTGGATAGAGGTAAACTGTCCCACTTTTGGCCAATATTAGATCTCTATCGGTCTATCCTAATCAAATATATAACGTCTATGTCTGAATTTTACGTATAATTAAGCCGTAGGTAACATATTGCCAATTAACCTATGGAAAATTAAGCAATAAATTATAAAATAAACCTATTATTCAATTGGCTACCAGGTAGCTATATAAGGTGAGCCGAAACACAATCATGTTAATATCTATTCGGATTTTAAATGTTTCATTTTATTGCCGAATCCTACCTTCATAGTAGTTGTTATGTCACTGTTATTTTTACCATCAAATCAGCCGTACGACATGGTATGTGTACTATAGCACGGTTAAAAATACAAACGCCTACCAAAAATGCGACAGCAATTAGTTTTTAATCAACAACAAATAGCAAACAATTCGAAATGTAATTTACACAAAAATAATAATAAATTTGTTGGAGCCCTACCCACCGGTAGCTCTGACCATGCCCCGCTACTGGTCGGCTCCTATTGTTATATTTTAAATATTCTTTTTCTGTTATTTTAGGCAGTATTTAAAAATGTAATTTAAGAAACTTTACATAAATGTAAGAAATTTATGTCATATAAATATGAAATAGATGTCTAAATAAATTGGTTTTGATAGCTTATTTAGTGCTGGCACTAGGTCAGTTAGGAATTTTAATAAGTGTTTATCCTTTTAAGGTAAATTTTACTTTGTCTGTACACACGCACTCTCGAAAGGAAGAGAGAAAACACAAGGTTGTCATTCGAGGCGTCCCTACTGAGGCAGTTGACTCCGTTAGTGAGGAACTAGCAACCCTTGGGTTCAGCGAAGCAGTTGTGACCATTTTAAAGCGTATGTCGTCGTCATCCAACACATCCACATGCCCACCAATTTTGGTACAGCTCCCTACCGGAACAGAAATCACTAAATTTAAACAAATTAAGTACCTGTGTAACTGTGCCGTAAAAATCGAGAGATTTAAGCCAAACTACAACTTTGGTACCCAATGCTATCGTTGCCAGAGATTTGGACATGCATCTAAAAATTGTAATCTGCCCGAACGCTGCGTAAAGTGCACCGGTGATCATGCTACCAGCAGTTGTGTTAAGAAAGACAGAACCAAAACGGCTCAGTGCTGTAACTGCAAAGCAGATCACCCGGCAAACTACCGTCAATGTCCTGCAAGACTTGAATACCTACAGCGCTTGGATCAAATACAAGCAAAACGCCAAACGCAGAAAGTACCTAATATTACAATTCCGACCCAAAAGTCTATTCCAGCTAATCTGACTATACCAGTCCCAAAGGAAATTAAACCTCCAGTTAGAATGCAGCCACGACCTGTACTAAGTGATCGCACCTGGGCCAGTGTCGTATCAGCACCAATGGATTCTAGAAGAACTGCATATATTTCTGAGTTCGAAACTACCACAGGAAGCGAAGAAATCACCACCGAGATGCTTCAGATCTTTAACATCATAAAAAGTATCAAAACTCAGTTTCAAACATGTCCCACTATGATGGACAAAGTTATTCTAGTACTTACTCACCTAGGTCACTGTGTTTGAGTCTGATATATTTCGCATTTTATACTGGAATGCGGACGGCATTCGTGAAAAATTGTCTCAGCTTATAGATCTTGCTGTTTGTGACTTATCTTCAGATATAATGGCTATTAATGAAACCAGAATTAACGAACAGGTTTCTCTCCATATTCCGGGATACAGTTGCTATCGTCAAGATAAGCGTCACGACGGTCGTGGTCAAGGCGTGGCTATCCTAATACGAAGTAATATACCTCACTCGCAAGTCCGTGTACCTGTTCTCGGGCATTTGGAGGCGGTGGGTATTGAAATTACTTGGTCTTTCCAAAAAGTTTTAATTTTTTCTGTATACCAATCACCTAATCTTGATATTTTGATTAATGATCTAGAAACTTTACTAAACACTGGCAGGAGGGTTATGTTATTGGGCGATTTCAATGCCCGCCATCCCCATTGGTGCTGTGTGGGTGACACTAATCGTCGCGGAGAAGTCCTTTTTGAGCACATGCTTGATCGCAACTACAGTATCTACGCACCATCTATCCCAACTCTGGTACATTATTGTGTTAACAACAAACCATCGACACCTGATCTTGTTATAGCTTCCAATTTGCCCTGCGTTCAAAAGTTAAAAGCAATTACCGCTCTTTCGTCCAATCATTTGCCCGTACTAGTATCAATGTGCATGTCAGTTGAAAGAAAAATTTACATGCATTATAAATATAGTTCCGCTGACTGGAAAAATATCGAAATTATTTAAATAACAATACTTCCTTAACAAGTAAAACTATTGATTCGGTAAATATAATCGAGAATGAAGTAGCTAAGCTAACTAATGAAATCACTAAGGCTAGAGATTACTTCATTCCTAAGGTTAGAATTGAGTATAAGCCTAAACCATTACCTAAATTTATAAAAAAAATGATTAAAACCAAAAATAATTTAAAAGGTCGCGAAATACGAACCAATAATGCTGTTGAACGCAAAATTCTTAGACATCAAATTAACCTATTACAATGTAAAATAAAAACTGCTGTACAAATTTTCAATGATAAAATTTAGTCGGATAAAATGTCAAAGGTTGATAATTCCCATAATGACCTATGGCGTATCGCTAAGTCCCTCAAAAATCACCACCTCTTAAAAAATCAAATAATCAATTAACCAATTCCGTAACTGATCAGTGTAACGAGTTAGCGAATACATTTATAAATAATATGAGCCTAACCGCTGAATGGTCTGATGCTGAAGCATCCTCACTGGTTCAGTCGTCGATGGAACTCATTAATACGACTGCTGCTAAGGAATGTCTAATAAAACTAGTGCGCCCACGTGAGATAAGTGTTGATTCACGCAAACTCAAAAACCGCAAGGCACCTGGCTATGATAACATACATAACATTCTTCTAAAAAACCTTCCCCGAAAATGTATTGTTCTCCTGACTAAACTGTTTAACGCGTGCTTAAAACTACATTACTTTCCTAGTTATTGGAAGTCAGCTAAAGTAATTGCCCTGCCCAAACTAGGGAAAGACCACTCGTTTGCTGTTAATTACCGCCCGATTTCCTTGTTGCCGTCACTTGCTAAGCTCTTCGAGCGCATTATCTATAAGCGTCTGATGACTCATCTGGAGTGTCAGTTTATTCCTGAGCAGTTTGGTTTTCGAAATTCACATTCTACAATACAACAACTTGCTGGCGTTAGTGAACATATTTCGCATAATCTGAACTTGAAACAATCAACTGGCATGGTGCTATTAGACGTTGAAAAAGCATTCGACACGGTTTGGCATAATGGTTTATTTCATAAGCTTTTGTTGTGTGGGGTACCTGTTAAACTAATTAAACTTATCCAGTCTTACCTCTCTGATCGTAAAATGTCAGTGCATATTGGCTCAACTCAATCTGAGTCCTTACAAATCCCTGCTGGAGTTCCCCAGGGTTCCGTTTTAGGACCACTATTATTTTTGGCGTATTTATACGACATACCTAAACAACCTCGAACCAGTTTGGCCTGCTTTGCTGACGACACTGCATCGTACACCTCATCTAATAATGAAAACCTAATTATAAACAGGCTTCAACTGTCCATTGAATTGCTGGCTGACTACTTCACTAGATGGAAACTAAAGTTGAACAGTTCCAAAACAGAAGCAATTATGTTTTCGAGAAAACGTAAACTTCCTGATCGTACTTTAGTTATCAACGAACATCGTATACCATGGTCTAGAACAGTTAAATACCTTGGTGTCAATCTTCATATCAAATTGAACTGGACTTTCCATGTTGAAAAAGCGAAAGCAAAAGGGCTTAAGGCGTTGGGTGCTCTTAGTTCTATTTTGAATAGAAAATATAATTTAAGCGCTAGTACTAAACGTAAAATATACACAACTCTGATAAGGCCATGTTTCACTTATGCTGCACCCGTTTGGAGCAGCACTTGCGAAACCAACTTGAAAAAATTGCAAGTTCTGCAAAATAAAGCTTTAAAAATTGCATATAATGCTCCATTCTGTACGAATCTCAAAACTCTACACCTGCAGATTAAATTTCCTACAGTAAAAAAGTTTATTTATAAAGTAACATTAACATTTTATAAATACACAAATATAAATCACAAAAATAAATTAATATCTAGTATCGGGTTATCACGTTTATCGACGCTACCGTATGTCGATACTTACAATCGATACCGTCTACCGCATCACTGCATACTCGCCGAATCTGATAGCAATGATGACGCGCTTGAGCCGGTGCAATAAATTATATTTCATATGTGTGGGTATCTGAGATAGTTTCTTGCGGATGCCGTTGATATCAATTTTGCTTTATAATAGTATTAGTGATTAACTGTTAATTATATATATTTGTGAAGAATCATTGTCTAAAAAAGTGTGTCTGGTTCAAAAGACGCGTTATTGTTGATTTACTAAATAACTTGTGTAATAGTGTTGTGTACCTACATTGTAAAGAAAAAAAAACTGTGAGTATTATACAAATGTAATTTAAAGACCTAAAATAGGTGCGTTAGCCTGCATAGTCATATTTATATCATGTTTCTTGTAAACTGACCGTGTCTGTTTTATAATGACTGTATGCTTTTTTTATGATAATAAAGAAATTATAAACAAAAAAAACTTTGTCTGTAAAATATTCAGAAAAATATATACTTAATTTTGGTATTACAATTATGTAAAATTGTAGATGAAATAATATGCGCAAAAACAAGTAGCTATAACAAAGAGGATTGATAAAAATAAAATACAAATATTTGTTTGTATTTTTGCATAAAAACCTTGACATTTAAAAAACATCAGCACACCACAACTTTAATTGTATGACTTTCAAATAATACAGGCTGAAGGAAACGAGAGGAGTAAATTGTAAATAACTTTTTAAACTGTCAAACACCAAGCGTGTCAACACAAATGATCTCATAAGCTACTGCTTATGATAATAATACTTGATTGCTTATCAACATTAATGAAAAATAGACAGTATCTACTACTTCTGTACTTATTTTTTAAAACAAGCAAATCCTTTTAGCGTCGTAGCAATTTGTATGGAACTCTGGCTTTTGTTAACAAAAACTAACAACAAACTAACAAAAGCTAACAAAAGTTTAGTGAGCTAAGTATCTACTTAGCTCACTAAACCTACCCCAATGGTCACCCTCAAAACCTATGTACCAAGACATACAGTATCTAGGTAGGTGTGGTTCAGACGCACTACTATGTAACTCCTGCTAAAGCAGATCTAGGGGTATAGGGAACTCTAACCTAATCATAACAATATGATTAATGCCCTTTATCAGCATTCTCTCTTATATTTTAAAGATCCCCTAAGCTAAGCTTTTTTTTTTTTTTTTTTTTAAGGGGGGAAAATCATCGAATGACTGCCCCCGCCTGGGTGAGGCGGGAGGGAGTGTCAGACTCTTACTGACTAAAAACCACCCCGTTCCTTCTCCTGCACGTCGAGCCGGAGCCCCGGTTACCCGTTAGGTTCTCCGCGACTCCGAATCGGCATCGGCCCTATTGGGCCCCATCTGTGGTGGTCTGATGGCTCTTTGAGGCGCGCGCGGAACGCGACGCGCCGTACGCTCGGGCCTAAGCTAAGCTAGGTGACATCCAATGATATTTTAGTCTTCACTAACTTATAAGTAACAGCTAAAGATACAGTTAACGAGGCTCTACTTTAGATGTTACGTAGATAACTCTTAGTTTAAGAATTTGGTTTAGGACCAAGTGATTGGTGAAAACAGCCATAAGTATAAAATATCACAATATGAGCAAACCTGTATGTAGCATTTCATCAACATTTCTATGTGAGTTCTGTAATGACAACTGCTCCTGCGCCAAGTAGTCCACGTTTATGGCAGTGTGATCATGTCCAAACCTCCGACTTAACAGTTGTTCTCTATCTCTTAGCTCCTGTTCACGCTTTATCCTCTTATTCTGAGCTGCATTTAGAGATGCCTGTCGAAATATAGAGAATGTAAGATGTGTTTTACTGAGTATTAAGCACTGTTTCATTGGACTCCAAATATTGATGTTTAGGCACTGAGTCTAGTTATAAATGACCTGAATAAGGGTGCAGGGAGGGCTCTGGATGCATATGGCTTCCAACCGGCCTATCTGGCAGTTGTTGGAGTTGGCTTATGTTTAGCAGTGGACATCTTATTCATATCCTTATATACATATATTACTTATTGCTGATATTATAATGATGATGAAACAAAATTCAAAATAATAAAAGTTATAATGGACACTTGGTGATTTACACTTGTTGTTAAACAGAATCGATATGAGTTTTAGGAAAAATATTCAGTGTATATTACTCAAAACTTTGATCAACTTCTGTACCTGAATGTGTTTGTTGTCATATTTCAGTTGGTCAACCCTCATTTTTGCCATAGGCCTCTGGTTGATTGGTGTTTTGAAAACGTATATATCCAATCTCTCGCAGTTCCTGTAATTTAAAATTGATAATCAGAAAAATGTAGTACACTGCCAATATGTTAACCTTAAATGAGCAAGAATATATTGTAAAGCCAAATAAATTGGGCAGATAATTAGATTAGCATAATCCGTAATTATTACAAAATGAACTTACACACTAATTGCATTAATTTTTGACTGAATTGCGTTTTCTATGCTCTCATAGTTTGTCGGATCTCTTTCTAACTTCTGGAAAAGTTCTGATGTTTCCTGTATTAGGTGATTAGTCTGATGATACAAAGTCTCCATTTTTCAATATTAGTATGTTCAATATATCAGCACAATGTAATTATTAAATAATTTATTACGAATAATATGTTTCACAAAACCTAGATATGAACGTTTTGTTATCGTCGAACTCATGAACCCGAACTGTCAAAGTCTTTAGTACTACATCAAAAAATTTAGTCGATTCCAACAAATTAATTCATGGCAATGATTTAAAATCTTATCATTGAAGGAAGTAAATATAATACGCTAACAGTCAAACGGAACATTTTTTTCTTAGATAGATAATTTTGACAAGTGTGTCTTAACCATTCACGGGACCACAGGGTTCCAGTCATTTAGAAGGCGTACGAGGGGCCGAAACCAAGTGAGACAACAGATGCAACAGAGAACAGAGGCCGTTTAGACAACTTTAATCTAAATGTAATGGACACACAAACCGGCGACTATCCCTGTATTCACTATGAAAATGCACCCAAGGAAATGTCTCCGATTAGAATAGCTATTGTAGAAAAAGAAAAGGTACCCCTTTTATCATAAATCATTAGCCGTATCGTATCACCGTATTGTTCAAATTCTTATTACTAAATTATTTCATAGCTCTAACTCGCTTAAATATTTTATATAAAGACTTAAATATTTAGTCAACTAATAAATTTCGTTTATTAGTAGATTATAATGAACTAAATAACTCATCACTATACTATTATATGTCATTTTTGACGTGGCCAGCACCAACGTAATGCGTTTGGATATTTCACAATATGATGAACCGAACATGTTACAAACAAGTACTAATATTAAAAAACTTAAATTAAAACTAACTCAAATAAAATTAAAATTAAATATTACTAAATTAAATATATACAACTAAAGATTAAAATTAATTATAGAAAAAACAAAAACAACTATTTACATAAACTATTTATAAGGCATCGAAAAACTCGTCCGCATCGACGTCAGTGGGGAAAGTACCCAGAAGGCTGGCAGCATTGCCACGTTGTATGGCAATTTGTATTTTTTAATGTATGTAAATATTAAAAGTAATAAACTTAAAAAAAAAAAAAGTACAAATATAACTACTTTACAAGATTCCTTACCTAGTAAATTAAAAAAAAACTCAATAAGTATTGTGAATAGGATTGAATGTTTAATTGAGCAAAGAACTCCTAATTTTTATAATTATAAAAATATATAATATATTAACGAAACGCAATTCATTCATTCAAAAGACTTATGAGTCTGTTACCAAATGAATGAATCACGAACGAATGAAACGAAACGAAACGTCAACATTATTTGTCATCCGGTAAACGTACGCGTAATTTATATCCTTTTTGTGGAGAGAGTGAAAATAATCGTAAATTTTGTGTAATACAAAGATAAATATTGGTGTACTTAAGTGATTTATAAAAGAAATTATCTATTCCAACAATGGGTGACGCGTGCCAGGCTTGCCTTGCCCGGGTGCCCCATGCCACACTCATCGCAACGATTATGTGTTGCCTGGGCGTGGGTGTGTTCTGCGGGACTATGTACCGGGGCTCTGCTCTTTCAATACTAATGTTTGACGAAGTATTTCACTTCCGATTGATATGGATTGAAGCGCTGCAAATGATATTCATAGTAGGCAGTGCCTGTATGGCAGCTCTGGGCTTCATGCTTTTGTGTTTGGGTTGTTTGACAACAGGCGCCACCAGGCAGAAAGTATACCGGGCCTGGAGAGCCCGTGTTGGAGGCCGGATATCCTGCGCCGTGTTTATGATCATAACATACATTTTGGCTTTTGTATGGATTATGTTACTAGGATTTCTAGTTATTACGACATTCTTATTTACGATATTCTGGAAACTTTGTTCGAAACCGAAAAACATCGACTTATCGACGTGTATTGACTTTACTCAATTTGATTTCATGTTCCCTTCAAGCGTCAAGCAAGAGGACATGAGAATATGTGAGGCACACAAAATAAAGTTGTTCTGCAAAGACTATGTAGAGAAAGCAGAATTCATGTTCATTCTGGCGATGGTGTCATGCATACTTGTAATACTGAGCTTGGTGCATTACTTGATGTGCCTGTCAGCTAACTATGCCCACATCCGAGACCATGAGAAGTTCCAGGAGCTGCAGGAGCTACAGTACTTGACCAACCCGGACCTGCATGCCTCTAAGGATCGTTTCTAGTATATGGCCCGCGCACCTCTACTGCGCTCCCTAGAAGCTACAACTAAAATGTGACAAAGTTAAACAATTGACTGTACTTTTAATAAATTTTGGTGTTCACTGACAAATTGAAAATATTGAAAAGACTGACATTCAGTGAATGGTTACTGCAAGAGTGTAGCTATCTAGTTGTAACTAAACATGTACCTATTGTATTTCACATATCTTATTTCTCAATGAATTGATGATTCTGTCCACACTTTAGAACATTCCTTTGTTTAGATGTTTACGGAGAATTTGTTAAAGAGAAGCAAATATTTAAATGTTTAGGTGCTTATCTAAGTATTACTTTGTCTTTGTTTAATTGACTTGTATTAGTAACCTAGTAAGTGTATTATTGTTGTAAGATATCACTATAATTATATGTCAACGGGACATACCTTATTATGGATGTGACCTTTTAAATAATATCTATACAATATTTATAAATTATTTTCGACAATTGTTCTTTATTGTTGCTTATGTCTTTGTATGACTACTGTACAAACAAAAGAACATTGATAAACAATATCTGACAGTGATATCACTTATTATTGCAATTGGACATGTTTTTGTTCAAAGTTTAGTACAAGGAATTATATATTTTTATTTATAAAATTTACTGGAAGACTCAAGTGTTTATATGCAGGTGTAAGAAACCATAAGTTGTTCATTTAATTAACTCGTCGAGTACCGGTTTTGTAGACACAATTATAGAACAATAGGTTGCGGTCACCGGTGACCGCTTGGTATTTGACAGTTTAAAGCAAGTAGTTAGTTGTAAGTAATTAAATTAGTAGACTGAAATTTTTATCACTTATCAAACCTTCTTAATTTTGAAGTTTTACTTATTGTCAAAAATGCATTTAATCCTAATACAGTAAAACTTCTTGGTAGCTATTCTATAATGTGCATCTATTTGAGCAGCAATTTTTACAAAATAATAGCTTTTCTGAGTAGGTACTCTTATTTTTAAACTGTGTAGACTTCAGAGCAGCTTTATATTAATACTATAAAAATAAATTCTATATTAAATTACAAGCCAGTTTATCAAAAATACAAATGTATATTTTTATTGAATTTTATAATGCCTACGAAAATATGCCATAGTCAAATCAACTTTTTATTTTAAACATTATTTGGATTGGAAAGTTGCATTTATTTTGTTGATACTAGGAAATACTTTTTCTATTAATTATATTGACGATTTTGTACACCTGTACTAGTACCTACGTAATGTTAAGTTGCACTTAAATATGTAAGTGAAAATGTATGAAATCAGTTAGGTTTTATAATAAATGTTCGTTTTTTTATAATCTTTTGTATGATTAGACTATTGCTTATGAGTAAAATACCACTACCATTTTACGTTTTAATGCAGCTAGTTACTAGCACAAATTAACAAAATTGTCAAGTAAATAAGAACATAAAAATCTCCTAGAATAGATGTAGAAGAGTGACAAAACATTGAATAAGTTGTTATTGTGCGGTTTAACTGTCGTGAAAAATAATACAAAAACACTAATGTCATAATAATTGTTTTTAACAGTAGTGTAACTAAGAGAATGAACTACACCGGGACCTTTGGCTCAGGGGGCGTGGGTCAGTCTCAATTAGAACTCATTAGACCACAACGTGACGTGTGTAACATGTATATAGGTGACCATGTACAGTATATTACCACCTTTACTAGGTACTTTACTGTTTTGTTGTCCAAATGAGTGATTTATTTATTTATTTATTGATATTAATTACAACGGTTACACCAATGACAGCAATTAATTAATTTGTTATAAGACCATTATATCAATATTACAAATACACATTCAAATCCATGTCAACATTAAAAGAAATTTATTAAAATAAAATAAAATTCAATTTCATGTCAGAACCTAAACCATATGAAATGTCAAGATTAATCAGAAAATATCATTATGTCAAACTTGTCAGACTCAAAGTACCTACAAAACATTTGAAAAAAAAACAATAATAATAATTATACTATAGTAGGTAACTGTTCGTAAGAATTAAGTCACAATATACATAACATGTTATAACATGTTATTTACAATTAAGTACAAAATTTTCACAAAATTGTATGGTCAACAGTACAATTTGGTTAAACCTGTCGGCTAATACGTCACAATCGGGTAGCTCCAGAGTGAGGGCATTGATTGCGCTGCGCATGCTACAAAGCGGGGAGTGTGCGCGTGATACAGTGCGGCACCGCGGGTTCACGAGTAGTCTGTGCCGGCGGCCGTGGCGGTGGCGCAGGTAGTTGTATGGGACGTAGATGGTGCATAATAGATACTTCTGTGATACTTCTGTGCACTATGCCAGTGCCACCTACTACAAAATATGATTTTAGAAAAAGACACTTCTAAAATAGATTCTCACGTGTTCTGGTGGGAGAAATAATTTCTCCTATTTATTGGAAATCAATAATTTATAGATTATAATTATAACAATTCGTTTCTCCTTGTGCATACGGAAATCGAACCCGTACCACGTTGCCTGGTTGGTTCTCTACGCCAACTGTGCAGACCGCCAGTTAGTTGATTGCTATGGACCGAAAATGTAGATCGTAACGTGTTAAAATTAACGATTAAGGAACGTTATACCAGTGCCTGTATATTAAAAAATTAAGCAATCAAAACAGTACATTTCGTGGCATACCACGTAGTTTGCTCTCTAAAAATTGCACAATCCAATGCAGTTCTAAGGAAACCTCTTACATTTTTTATTCAATCCGAGTTCGATATTAGTCAATCAGATATCTAGATAGTTTGTCCACTTTGAAAGGCCAAGGGAAATCGACAAATGTAACATTTCGGAAACGTCAGTCACATACGACCATGACCATGATCAATACGGCCAATTTCATCCTACATGCATTTTAAAATGGCTCTCAAACGCGCACAAATCCTATTTCTTGGCTTACGGTTAGGTGGATAAGTTTTAGTTTTCGTACGTTAATCATAGCCAACATAAGGTCGATAAGGTAGTGCTTATTTATAGCGAAATGAATTTTTCGTTGATTTGATCCACTGAACAAAGTTGCGAAAGTTTTCTTCCGTTCGCTACATACAATAGAAGTTTGGGTTGTTGACCTCTGCGCTAGTTAGATTCGTGCACTTGCAGTTAGTAGGCTGATAATAGAATTGAATAGCCTACCGTTGGATTTAAATATTACCTTTTAAACTTTCTATTTCCTTTGATTACCGAATTGAGTAATTATGTACGGAATTAACAAAGTAAACTATTCACGAAGTTATTGCCTGGAGACCACAAAAATTCGTTGCTCTTAATTTTCTTCAGACAGATAAGTATATCTGTTATGGTAGGACCTACATTATTAGGAGGACGTATATGGAAAAAGCATTTGCAAAACAAAGCAATGATGAATAAAAAATGCTACCTAGATATTTATTAGATGATGTGGATTGCAATCAATAATTCTGATCATTATAAATAGGTAGGTACTTAGCCTATACATAGGTACCTGTTTAACTCTAATGAGTAATTAACCATTCACTTCATTACAAGATAATTGAAGAAGTTCTGTACCTACCTAAATATGTACTACTTTAGACTTCCTGCTTTCCAATAATTGTCGGATGCTAATCTTATCATTCTTATGGAGTAGGTACCCAGTCACAACCACAGTGTAAAAACTTGAATCATTGCCACAGATAATCAAGATAAAAAATTCCCGTGTCACGAGCGCATTGTTTATTAGTTTCCCTTTATTTGCGTAAATCTGCGATTATGTTTAACCTTCAGCTAATTTAATGCATACCTTCCTAGGTACTTACAATAAATAGGTCTTTAATCTGCAAGTACCTAAATAGAATGATACCTACAATTCAAAACTTTTTTAACTTTTGTGGTTCAGTCTCTACAAGCCTCAATGTGCTTATTATAATAAATAGATAGGGAGGTGTGGTTTTATGTGTAACAATAACAAGTTATCTACTGTAACATCATAATGTAGTTTGGTAGGCTTATCAGTAAAATGAAAAATAGTGCCATGGTCACTGTACGCTCCGTGCTCCTACTCAATGCTATCAAATGGGAACGAATGAGAAAATGAATAGCATACCTAATCTTTATGCAAGCAGGAAGATATTATAAAAAGGATATATTTTGTTTGGTTGTTTGTGCCCTAAACGTCTTCAGAACCGATTTCGACCTTAATATCATCTTGCTCCACTCTTATCAACATCGGTCAATTGATTGGTAACCATTATTGAAATTTTTCAGTAGGTAGGTACATCAGAGTCAATATTCCTACCACCTACCTGCCTATTCAGGTAAAAACAAATACAAACAAAGCATCAGAAAACGAAACAGTTAATTCTGAACCCATATTATCGTTAAATAAAAATAGCTGCGATGCACGTTGGTTGCATTTTTACGACTATATTACTTGAATTTGAATGCATTTACCTTATAGGTGGGATTCTCGCATTGAGCAGGTACCTTTAATCTTTATTCTCAAGGTACGCACCTGTTTGAAATACACGATGTATTGTTGATGCACCAGGATAAACCGATAAAAACACAAACCTTTATCTTCCCCATTATCAATTCATACGCTACCAACGAAAAACAGCTAATAAATTTTTACTTTAGGTAGATACTTACCTGAGATTTTGTAGCTGTCAGTTAATTTTGAATAATTAAGTACCTACCTCTACTTAATTTATTTAATATGACAATATGAAAATCTTTGTTCAATGTGTAAATTAGTTTAGGTGTGGGTATTGCTAGATGCCGCGAATGCAGTTAATTTCGATAGGTTCCTATGCGTATTGCGTATCTGCATACGTGAGGAACAAACGGAACATCGGAGTGGTTTTCAGACAGTAGATAAGAGTATGACAACCCCTTTCGTTTTCACCAGTTTTCCTAAGAATTCTTTCTTTTAAAAAACAGGTCACTAAGAATATCTCCTAGACTTTTTTTTTTTTTTTTTTAAGGGGGGAAAATCATCGAATGACTGCCCCCGCCTGGGTGAGGCGGGAGGGAGTGTCAGACTCTTACTGACTAAAAACCACCCCGTTCCTTCTCCTGCACGTCGAGCCGTAGCCCCGGTTACCCGTTAGGTTCTCCGCGACTCCGAATCGGCATCGGCCGTATTGGGCCCCATCTGTGGTGGTCTGATGGCTCTTTGAGGCGCGCGCGGAACGCGACGCGCCGTACGCTCGGGTCTGTTTCTGGTCGGACGGGGAGCCACCCATGCTCGCCGTCCGCAGGCCCGCGCTTACGGTGGCCGGAGATCGTCTCGCGATCCCCGACGCCCGGTGTGTCCTTCGCGATGGCTGGGTTGCGAGGAGGCAGCGCTTCGCTGCCTCACGCGTCCCGCCTCCTCCTTAGCTAGCATGACTGCTTCGCAAAAGGAGGAGACGGCATCCCAGTCCCCCTCGCTCCGCATCATGGCCTGCACTAGGCCCGGACGCGAGAGGTCGCCATCGCCGATCACTTCCCTGAGGACACGGCGGTGCTCAGCCCACGAAGGGCATTCTCCCACCGTGTGTTCCATCGTGTCCTCAGGGCGGTCCTCGCAGTGATGACACCCGGGCGTTTCCTCCCGCCCCATCAGACACAGGTACCTCCCGAAACTTCCATGTCCGGTGAGGACCTGCGTCAGGCGGTAGGTGAGGACGCCGTAGCGTCTCTCAAGCCACTCCTCAAAGAGGGGACTTACCGCTGCGATGGCAGCGAGCCCAATCTCCTGGACTAGATAGTCAATGTTGTGAAAGGTTCGCCTAATATGTTATTCGGTGAAATAAAGTATGAAAGTACCATTTTTACAAGTCTAAAAAGGATAACATCACGCAGACTAGCATGTCTATTTTCCCTAAGGGACCTGATGATGATCTCACTAAACGAATTACTCAAATTAAACTATTCACTATATACGTACCTACCTATTTGTACCTAGTACCTACATGTAAAATGATTAATAAAATAATTATGTTTTTCATGGTAGGTAACCGTACCTATACCTACCTAACCAATTAGACTACAACGGATTTTAGGTCTCAATCCTCAAATACCTCATGATACGGTGACGGTAAGGTTTTTTTATGACAGCTACATTTGTTTGGTTTGTATCATTTTGCTTACCTGCCATATTTTCGTGGAACTTTACTCAACCAAAGCAAAGAGATCACAAGGCCATATTAATTTTTGCTCATTTAAGAAACGGATGGTCTTTTGTCCCGTGGTTCAAGGAAGCAGCTGTGTTGTTTTCATGATTCATGCTGATTTGTCTATTACAGAGATTTTGTGACATTGATTCTTCAATTCTACTTCAAAGTTTGGCGAGGTACTGCTTTGACCGTTTCTAGTGATTCTAGGTTGGATCTATAATTTAATCGGTTTGCGTCTGTTAGTAAACTTACCTACATGTACCTATTAATTATCATGTATTTAGACATTATCTAACTGTTGTCTGTAACTAAGCATTCATCAAAATAGTTTTTTCATCATTGTGTGGGACAGCTATGCTTCAGCACGAATGAGCCGGCTCGACCGGAGTGATACCACGGCCTCACAGAAAACCGACGTGAAACGTTGTGCTTCGTCGTGTGAGTGAAGTTACCGGAGGCCCAATTACCCTCCCCTTCTCCAATCTCCCCAATTCCTGAATCCCCAACGATCCTCAAACTCCTAATCCCCAAAAGGCCGGTAACGCACTTGTAACGCCTCTGGTGTTCCAGGTGTCCATGGGCGCCGCCGAATGCTTACCATCAGGTGATCCGTCTGCTCGTTTAACGGCTTAAGCCATAAAAAAAATCATTTACAGTCTATTTACAGCCTGTAACCATCTCTTGGGATTACTAAGTACTACCTTCCTACGTCTCTATAGCTACTATTATTCAGTGGTTTAGGCGTGAAAGCGTAACAATTTCGCACACTTTCGGATTTTCTTGTCATAAACATCTTCATCAAGTAAATCATAAAGTTGTTGCTACAGACAATGTCAACACATATAATAATTATGTCTTTGGTAATTACCTATTGTTGAAATTAAGTTTGAGAAAAACATTCGGTTTCAAAAGAAACCTTTCGTAGATCTCTAAGTATCCTATATCCTCGGTCGGAATACGTCCACACTTCTACAGGTCGACAAAGGATAAATCCTTTAGGAGGGATTTGCCAAAATCCTTATATTTGGCAGGTGATTTGAGTGTGTTGAACAGAAAATGTAAAGGGTCTACCTTCGATCACTGGTTGTACTTTTGGGGCATGAATACCCGGACCTTAGATGAATATTATAAAAGTATGTACCTACATATAAAACACTAATCATTACCATCACCAAACAAAGCAATCAATTCTTGTCGCTCAAATATTGCACTACGATCTATGCACTTCAGTTGGTAGGTACTTATTACCGGCCGATGTACTTTCATTTGTTGCCCTTGAACGTGAATCTCAACAGCTTGTTTCTACAGCGTGTTCGAAAGGTCTACCTTAACACCGAGAGGTCAGGTCCATGGGCGTGTTTATGTAATATGTAAAAGACTATTTCAATTACATAAGTACACGTGCAATAATCATAATAGGTATACACATTTGCCAGTTATTATAATGTACGTATGTGGGTTATGAAACAACATCAACAAATAATATAATTACGAACAGATACCTAGTCAGTAGATACACATCTACAATATGCTTAGTTTCAAAAATGGGATCAACCACTAACATTTTGATCATGCTTTGCTTCGTTCGAGCAATTAACTTATGGTTTTTGTTTTGGTAACAACTGTGTTATTTGTTTCAACAATAACGAAAATTATTATGAGTAATTCTCTCTACTATGAGTACTCACCTACCTATGAGTATTTAATGGTACTTAATATTACCTAAGTAGTTAAGCCACATCGCCTTACCTGAATTTAGCGTTAAATTTCCGAACAAATTTCTGATGTCTGCAGGTTTATTGATAGTTCAGTAGATGGTGAGTAAACATTTTAGTATGTAAATAATAAGCTTATATATTAAGTAAATATTGATTTATTTTTTTGACGATGATAAGAGAATTTGGTAATGAATTACGTACCTACGTCAGGTGGAGATCAAATGATCAGTCCACAGTCCATTTTTGGCTGTTTAGGAACCGATGAACTTACCTGTGTTTTTAAAGGTAGAATATTAATATTAAACCTTTACAAATAACACAGATACGATGTATCAGTAAAAATGCAAACAAATTACCTGAAGCTCTGAAGCTTTTTTGTATCACAGTGTGTTCTAAAGCCTTCTTTATATAACACAGTGCTATGCTGTTAAAATGAACCAGTAACTGCAAAAATATGCTCGAATACCTAAAGTCGAGTGCTCCACACTTAATTTAAAGAATTTATTGCTAAGTTGTAATGCTTCGGGTGTTGATGATGACCACTTCCTATTAGACGACCCTTATAAAAACAGTTTTGATAATCGCGATATACCTACATCTTTGACTTCCAGATGATTAATCTTTAAAAGAAAATTGACCTTTCGAATTTAGAAATTCCATGAAACACAGACAAATACTTGAACCAGAATACCTTCAACAGATGACGTCACCATACTTTTGTTTATAATCTTAGACATTCAGGAAATCTTTATACCTTTTGGGGGGGGGGGGAATCATCCAATGACTACTCCTGTCTTGGGTTGGCGAGAGGGAGTGTCAGACTCTTACCGACTAAAAACCAGCACACACCTAGGTACACGACACGTTTAAATTAAATTTCAGTAAAGCAATGAAAATATCAAGTGAACATTATGATAATCTTGTATTATATTCTAATACATGTTTATATTAGGTACTATACATAGCCGTTCTATTTACATGAGGCAAGTAAATATATTTCAACCGGTTTATTATTTTTAAAGTTATGTAAGATAAACACAATAATAAGATAAATATAAATATAATTTATTCTTACGTAGGTAGGTACATAGAGAATATTGAGGATCGAAGATCAATCTATTTACTTAGATAAGTACTTAGTTCTGCCATTCTGATTATAATAACTTATAACTCTTATAAGTAACAGGAGCACTCACCCTTAGACATAAAGTAACACCTGGCATTTTTTACTCAGATACGCCATCTTGCAATCAACCCTTCCTAAAAATATACATCTGCTTAATCGTAACTCCGGCTGAACATATTTAAAATAGTCCTTTGAATTTTCAAATATTTGAAAGAGTGTTGCAATCATGAGTCATAGGAGCTTACTTGTAATTTTTTACCGTTCGAGGTCGTTATAGGCCACGGCTACTGGTCAACTATCCACATAGTAGGTACAACTATCACATAAGTAGGTACCACTAGAGAAAAGTCTACAAATAGGTTCGTACAGAGTTACCTACATTTGTCTTCATACCTATTATAAAATGGTGGTACCTACATAACTTAAAGTTCTTAAGTCCTGAGTAATAACTTCGATTTTAAACCGAAGTTGGTGTAACGGTTACTTTAGATGACATCATAATTTATTCTGTCAAACAAAACTAGTAGTTACTCGCAATTTATTATAAGTCGACAGTTACAATCAGTAATGTGGTAAAAATACGAGATTTAGTTATTCTTCAAAAATGGACTGAGAATTAAATCACTTTTTGCTCTATAAGTGAGTTTCAGTTCAAAAATTTCAGAGTAAAAATATTATCAAAAATTTTTTTTTTCAAATTAATGTGTAAGTATTATACCTTTTTAAAAAGAGGAATAAACGCGTCAAAATTTGACGTCACTTGCCATACTATTTTGGTACATTTTTTTTACACTACAGTCGGTCAAAGTTGCGAAATTCAATAGTTTTCCATATCACCTTTAGTTAAAATAATATTTTATTTTAAAATGGTACAATAAGTACTTTATTTTTACATTCTATTTAGACACAGCAATACCCTAGATTACAAAACCTCCAAGAAATATCGAAATTATCAGCATTAGCAGTCACAGCATTCAAAAGTATGTCACAGGGTGCTCATTTCCCCTTTTTTTTTGAAATCAGTATAATTCTGTAAGTACATGGGGTGGATTTTTTAAAATATTTTCTGAGTACTGTTAGAACTTGGGGCATCGTGGGAATCCAGTTGGACGCCGGGTTCTTGGACACCCTGTATATTTATTTATTACCTACTATATAAGAGAAGTCTACGAAATCGGAAAACCTAATGAATAAAACTTTTTCCCTCTCAGGGTCAAAGTTCAGCCATCATAGGTAATTGTGACAATTTGAGACAAGAGGTAGTCGTAACCCGTCATTTCTAGATAGTCCAGTTCAGTATAAAAAAAATCTAGATACAAAAACGACATAAAGAATACTAAAACAATACTAAAGGCATATTGTTTCATTAACATAAGTAAGTCATTTGGTCTTAAATAGATACGTAGATACCTATTCACTAAGTTAATGATGATTAAACAGTCAAAAAGGTATTTATAGTCACAAATAGTGTATTAAATATTCATCCTTGTAGGCATATTAGAGGTACATAAGGTGCGATATCACTTGATAAGGTATTTGTTTACAAACGCTTGTTTCCTCTATCAAGATCGCAGTTGATCATACCTATAAATACAATATGTACATCTGTGAATGTTACTGCTTTACTTTTACGATAAATAAAAATATAAAAAACCACAAAGGTAAACGTCATTCACAATGGTCCTGGAAAACCCTTATGAAAAATTACTCTCATGACGATCCAGTGGTGCGAGCTCGCTTCGTTTACATTATTTACCATTTGACGTAAATATGATAATTTATGCGTATACCCACGCTACGATTCGTATTGAATGACAGACAGTTGTATTCGATGGCAGTGAGGACACGGTTTTTTGTCATTTCGTGTAAATACCACGGTGCTCCCTTGCGACATCCAATATTGTGAAGCGCGGTAACATGTTCGGTGTGCTCGGGCTGAAGACACAAACAAACGTCCGGTGGATTCCTTCGGGTGATCAGCGTTGAGCAACACTTGCGTCGATCAGTCACTAGTATTACTTCAACACGATCGTGCTTCTGTCACTGAGTTGACAACGAACCGAGGTATGTCTTCATAACAACAATTAATTACATTTTAACGATTATTGGCCAACTAATAACTCTGATTAGCCATGCAACAATGTAACCGTTTAACTACCATGTTTGGCAGGCATGATAACTTGGTCCTCTTCCGATTTAGGTACTATTTAGTTCTATATTTGATAACACGCGGTACTCTGCTGTCATTCCAGAAATATTTATAATTTATTTATTTTTTTACCGTGTTCGTGGTTGTAGTGTAAGGTGTTGCTAACAAGTGTCGTTGTAGCGGTAAGCGGGCTAGTATGCAATAAAAACTCAATGTTTTACAGTACCTGTGAAATTAACAAATAGTATATTGATGTGAAAAAAAACATACGTGATATGTATGAAAAATAATTTAGTGTTTAATTCATAATCGGAATGTCTTGGAGACAAATCTCGTTCAGAACAAAGAATCGTTTGGAGTGTATTGACAAACAATCAGCATCAGTGTCGTTTGCACCCTCGGTGTGTTGTGTTCGGTATGATACCTGCGAGGGGCGACCCTCGGAGCCGAGGGAAACAGCAACAATACCGAACCATGTCGAAATATCTTCGGCAAACGGAACAATGTCGCAAGTTGCCAAATATCCGGATATGGAATTTGTAAACAATTCCAGCGACGGCGTTACAACAATAGGACCGCAACAAAACGTAGTGCTTGACCCTGCGCTCGCGCTAAAGGGAGATATTGAGTGAGTAAAAGATTCATTTTTGAAGACACTCGAGTGGCCTTCTCATGTATAATGCGATAGAAAAAAGTACCAACATCATATTAGCATTACTTCAGTAAATATTAAATTAGTCAGCATGATTTATGATGTAATGAAAAACTTTATTTTATTATATCCAACTTATGCTGTTTATGTGACTTATTCAATCAATTAACTAACTTTGAATCAGAGAAATAATAAAACTGATTTATGAATAACTATACAATACGATTAGGTACGTATTAAGTATAATCTACCAAGAAACGAACTGCTGCACTAAAAACGTCACTCAAGTAACAAACAATAAATAATAATAATAGTTACTATCTAATTAATGGCTATTAATAGACAATGACCATTAGTGGTCAATCAAAATACATCTATGTAATTCATTTAAATACTGCAATTCAAAATTACATCGTTAAAAACACTTCTTAACGGCCGAAATTACTAACCAATTCAGATTCTGTAAATACGAATCAATTTTTGTCTCAGAAAGTCCATACATCTAACACAATATGATTATCCCCATCTATGCATATCCATAGATGGGGATGATTGGGTTTACTTAGAAAAGTTATGAATTTCAGCCAGCCAGTAAGTCCTACCTTAGTTAAGTTATTTTACTCATTCAGGCACAGTTCTTCTAGGTCGGCCATGTTCGACTAGAGCGTCGCGGAGAACCTAACGGGTAACCGGGGCTCCGGATCGACGTGCATGAGAAGGAACGGGGTGGTTTTTAGTCAGTAAGAGTCTGACACTCCCTTCCGCCTCACCCAGGCGGGAGCAGCAATTCGATGATTTTCCCACCTTAAAAAAAAGTTCGACTAGAGCGCCATCTACTAACGTTTTTTATTCTCTCTCAATGTACCTTTAATGACTATCATCACTTGCTCAAATTACTCACAGGTCGATAATAATGCGGTACTATTCCATAGCAGATCAGAAATTCCCATTTCAATAAAACCTGTTTAAGTAGACCGAATCACCGTTGTGGTAAAACCTCGTATAGATAAAAAATATTACTTTAGTATATGTCTGTCTGATAAGTAAATTGCGTTTATGGTTAAAGCAAAAGGCGCTTAAAATGTTTCAATATACTAGAGGTATATATTTGCAAATCGAACCTTTACTCCTGTAGAGGTATATTCTGAATCCTATAGCCATCAAATTACATACGTATGTTATGCATGATATCACACTAATAAAGAGAAATCAAATTGTACTTGTGGTAAACACTAATGTCTTTTTTTCAATTGTTTGACGGTTGGCGGTTGGCGGGGTAGCTGGGCAATTGGCCGCCGCGTAACGTGTCGCAGGTTCGATTCCCACACGGAACAACTCTTTGTGTGATCCACAGATTGTTGTTCGGGGTCTAGGTGCCTTGTGTGTGTAAACTTATATGTTAGTAAACGCACCCACGATACAGTAGAAAATCATAGAGTGGGGCAACGTTTAAAAAATAAATAAACTAGACACACTTCCAGACTGTCGAGTATATAATTTGTGTGTATTTAATTTAATCGAATCGATTCGATCGAAATAGGTAATCCAATAATTTTCTTCCTGACCCGGATACCGGATACTTATATACCTACCCTTTATAATTGTATGTAAATTACCAGTCTTACATTTATAAAAAAGAACATCGATAAATAACTTCCTTGATATATGAAAGAAACAATCCCACGATCATGGAAATACCAGACTTTATTTATGTTTTAGCTAGAGAAATATTTTCCATAGATCTACGTAAATCTGTAAACACAATGTAACACTTAATTGATTAATAATTCAGTTATGATTCACCTTACAGTACCTATCTAAGAATATCTTGTGGTTAGATCTATTCTGGCCTCCAATGATATTATATGTTTGAAACTTGCATTCCAAAAATATTTTTATATACCTACTTAAACCTTAAATGTGAAGAAAGTTGGACTTGTTTGGAAGATCATAATTGAACCGTGAACCAAGTATGTTGCCGCGAACTCTCATGGGATGGTATTGGTGGTGATTCTGGATATCAATAATCACTAAGACTAAGGGCCGCCACCTATTTATGTTCTTCCCATCCGTGCAAGAGCGGCTGGAGAGGACGTGGTTGGAGGTGGATCACTGTGTTGCCCAATTTCTTACTGGCCACGGCAAACTTTAAAAGCAAATTGTTCTCATTTAAACTTAAAAAGAAATGCTTTACATCTATGTTATGTAATTTCTATGAGTATCTAAGTACATCAACAACTCTGCCTGACTATCTTTTCCAATATCAGCCCTGACTGCCCCGTTGCGTTGGCCGAGTGGTCGCGAGTGCGACTGCCGGGCAAGGGGTCTCGGGTTCGATTCCCGGGTCGGGCAAAGTATTACTGGGTTTTTAAAAAATTCTCAGTAGTAGCACGGAGTCTGGAAATGTGCCCGGTATATGGCAATAGGCTCACCCCCTATTACATGGGACTCATAACATAAATAGAGAAAAGTGGGTGTTACTTCTGTGTGCACCTCTGCCTACCTCTTCGGGGATAAAAGGCGTGATGTTATGTTATGTATTGATATTTTAATAATATATTGTCAACAAAAACATTGTTCACAATTTACATTGACTTTTTTACTTAAGCACATAAAATATAGGTAGGTACTTGATGTCAAATAGTTTTTTTGCTTTTAAAATCAATTTGTTTAAATTTTTGGTTTTAACATTTTCATATATAGACATTAATGAACGTTATGCTTAAACAGAATCTGCCAAGGTTATCAACATTAAGAGACAAATTAAAAAAAAATAACCAAACATTTATTTCGAGTCGCTGTTAACATATCTGAACGACTGAACGGAAGAGTTTACAAATAATAGTGCGGAAATAAGTAAATAAATGAACCGTACACAATATATTATTGAGTAGGAATAATTAATTAACATTTGTATTGTTATCACTGCCAGGAATAACTTTGAACATGTCATAATAGAGACTTAGTACCTATCTATGTACATTTTCATTACAAAATATCAATGACGGAATTATTATTATGTGCTAATATGTAATACAATTTCTTCCTGTTATCAGTGCATATGTATATTATGAAATGCTATGTTTTTATGTAGTTTCCACCATACAATCTCAATATCGAGATAAACAACAACAATTGATAACGGCTCTACTACGTGCTGATAAAGCCATTTCGTCATTATAAACTGTTTAGATTCAATTACGTAGTGATGTTACAACACTATGAATCTATTGTGGTCTAGGTATTATTTCATAATGTATCTGTGGTTTTAGATCACACGCATGGCCTTATAGGATATCCTAATAAGTGAGTGGGTACCTACAAATGACTCAAATCGATTCAAGGTTTACCTTGTTTCCAATAGACCTGACCTCCTGGGTTTTATCGATAAAAGCCTTATTCAATCCTTAAAGCGATTTTGTGTTACCTACGTAATTGCTTGTGTATTGGAAATATGTACAAAAAATACCCATTATGTAAAATGGCAAAGAGCATTTGATTGTCTGTTGTATTCCCAAAAAATAATACATTAAATTTTGTGTTTTTGTGAACTGCCCCAATTAGGACCTTATAAAGTTACAGACTTTATTCTTATTGAGTAAGAACTTGATTCTGACTAGGTTAGCACATTCTTATACTAATGGGTCTTTCACCCTTTATATTGAATAATAGGCTCAACACGGCTTCTTAACCAAAGGTATCTTATAAAAAAAATCAGGTTCAATGGCCTCTACAATGTACACGTAACAATGCTACAGAACAATTCAATTAATGCCGTTTAACGCAATACTATCAAAAGACACGAATGCATAAAGTAAACCTACCTGTACACACAACCACGTACCATGAACTATAACCCTTATTATTGTGGTTAAACATTATTAATATCATTTCCGTGAAGTTAAAATGTCATTACTTAATTGTAGAAATGACGTGAACATTAACACTGGATTTCTTTTTCTTATTTTGCTCGTCGTAAATTCAATAATCATTTATTTTATTGCAATATAAATGATTATTGAATTTCGTGAAAATATGTGGCGACACTTATTTCGTTTATCTTGATTTCATGAACTTTCTTTGTACTGTGTAGAAATGTCACGGGTATGACGTCACAAGCATTTCAACGCCAACCTTTCAGACACACGTCTTCGTTTCAATCACGGAAGACATTCCATTTTCAGCTTATCTTTGGAATCACAAAAGGAACGTAGTTAAAGTAAATATTTGCACAAGACTACAGTTTCATTTTGGTGTAGGAATGTGGTCTCTACTTATCCAAGTATTTCGGATTTATACGACTTGCTTATTTATTTTCAAACATAGAGCGTAAAACGAATTCAAATACAAAATAAAAAACTTAGTTAAACATCTAAATGTGTATTTTTAAACATGTGTTTTAAACTGCAGAACCAGCCGTTAATGTAATCTAATCTGACTTGCATTTACAATACGAATTTACATAACAGTTAACAATGAATATTGTCTTACATAATAATTATCAAAAACTTAGTGAAATAATTCATGTCAGTTAGAGTATAATTCAGATGTTTCCCACATGCTAATTACCCTCAAAAGTTGAAGTTACAATCAATTAAACAATGTGTAATTGGCTGTAACATTGTAAAACGAGTTGTAGGTAATTATTCGAAGTTAAAAATGAGCACCAATTTTTGTGTAACCAGCGTTTAGGTAATTTCTGTTTTAATCTGTTATACACCGTGAAATCTATTCCTTTTTCGTCCCGATGTATAATAGTTCTGTCTTGGTAAAACAAAGTAAGGTAAGTAAGTAAGGTAGTTTTACAAAGAAATAAAATGTTTACTTACAACAAAAAATAAGTGAAATAGATATTTACGGTGTATATAGGTAAGTAAGAACAGGCGTAATTTTATACCTTCTTTTATTGAGCGTGCGACTGTGGGCTTTGGTTATAAAATAGGTATTTAGTGTGAATACCGAGCTGCTGTCCTGCAAGACGCTATTTTAATTCCATGAAGTAGCACAGAGATTTCATAGATAGATTTAAGACGTATTTAAGTAAAGAAAGGTTTTTTTTATAAAACTTGATATAGGTATAAGTTTTCTTTCATAATGGATTTTTCCATCAGTTGTATTTTGCACGAACGCGGGACGAAAACTAAGTAATTACACTGATGACCATTCCACATCTCCAACAACTATTCTAATCTACTGCCTACTGTACACCTACTTCAGGCGTTTGCTTAGCAAAAAAAAAAAAAACAAAAAAACATAAAAAATATGTCAGAAATATAAATATTCCTAGACATTTTATTCTTTATAAAAACTTTATTAAAGTGCACACGAAGAAAAAGAAGTTGAGATATGGGTAGGTACTAAGACAATAATCAACATTCATACTGTAGGAGGATAATCTATCTTATCGTTAATCTATTTATAACCTACAATAAATCTGTAGAGAGGTCAATTCAGATGAAATATCCAAAATAACTATCAGGAGGTGCTTAGGATAGGAATCGATACTGATGCCAAAATGCAATCAGGAAAATTTTTAGCTGTTTGTAGAACCATTACAGAAACAACATCTTCGGATTTTAACAAAACTTGGTACAATTATTCTTCATATTCTGTCTCCTTGCCTGCTTCATATAGACTGTCTCGTTGGCCGAGTGGTAGCAAGTGCGACTGCCGGGCAAGGGGTCTCGGATTCGGTTGCCGGGTCGGGCTAAACTAACTACTGGGTTTTAAAAAAAATCTTAGTAGTAGCAAGGAGTCTGGAATTGTGCCCAGTATATGGCAATAGGCTCACCCCCTATGTACATGGGACTCAACATAAATAGTGGGTGTTACATTGTACAGTGGCATCATGTGCACCTCTGCCTACTCCTTTGAGGATAAAGGCGTGATGTAATGTTATGTTATTCCTGAGCTGGTTAACTATAACCAGCTCAGGAATTAATCAGGAATGATAAAAAGTATAAGTACTAACTTCAATCAACAGAAGCAGAGCACTAAAGGGAATTGTTGTGAAAACGGGAGAAGTTACTCCATTTTGTAAGCTTCAGTCGCGTGTGCAACCTTAACGGTTATGGCTACACAGAAACCATGTATGACGGGAATGTTCTCATTAAAATTATAAATCGGTAGACAAACACCATACTTTTTATCCCGAAAAAGTATATACACTAAAGACAAACTTAATTGTGCGGCTCGATCCCTAGATACAATTGCTGTACCAAACGCAAATATAAGTTGGTCAAATGTTAGGTTAGGCCCGCCAGTGGACTTTATGCTGTAACTGTAGGACCGACGGTCGAAATTAGGTTGGACCGCTATTACAAATGCGAATATTTGTGAATGTGTGTGTTTGTGTGTATGTTTGTTACTCATCACATCAAAACGACTGAAGAGACCGAGATGAAATTTATAACAGAGGCACTTTTAACCTCGGGAATGGGGCCAAAGCTAAGATTTAAATCTGTTATTATAATTGGCATAAAGCTCAATTTAATAATTTTTTTTATTATTTAAAATACAATCATAAATCTATTCCTGAAAAGGTTACTGGTTTTATTCCAAAGTGGGTAGAACTAACAAGGTTTTATGTGATATTACTCGGTCGTCTAGTTTAAATATTCACCTTACTGATACTTATATTTTAACATTATATTTTAAAAAAATACTGTCCAATTTACGTCACTTCTTTGATCTTTGGATTAGTGGATATTGAGATGTTCTTAGCTATTTCCAGTCAAATTGACGTATATTTCTTTCATTTATCTCCTCTGATGTTGCATCCACAGGTCTGGTAGCTAATGAGCCACCCTAGTCTATAAAAAAATACAAACCTTGTTCTGGCAATACCAAACACGTTAAATAGTCCAATTACAAATTTCGAGTAGTTCGAGAGTGACACATATATTGTAGATATTTCGTTTATTTTTATTTCAAAACAGATTAATCAAGATAGATATTATTTACTTAATTATTATAATAATATGATTATGTTATAACTTTCGTGAGACATTAAATTAATTATTATGTTTTACGGCTCACTCACGTATTAACGAGGAACTCGACTAGTTTCAAGCCATGCCAGAGGCTCATATTCATGAGTAGCATTCCGCGACCCGCGACGCGGCGACTGTCGCGCAATACTTTACATACCAATACAATATAGCAATATGGCATAACATAATAACTAAAGATATGTATTTCAAAAAAACAAGTTTACACTTACAATCACGCATTCCAACTAATTGTGGATACATACAGGAAGGAAATTGTGATAAACAATGAGATAGCATGTCTCCATTGTTATACACATACTTACTATTAACTATTGCCATATCGGGTCTCATTGCGATATATCTGAGAGATATTAAAAAAATTAAGTAATATCGACACACGATAAAATGTATGTACCAAACTACTAAACGGCAGAACAGAGGCACCTGTTTAATTTAAATTAGGTAGCAACTTGAAGTCTAAGACCTTTTTTAACAATTGTAACTACGGTAACGCCGTTTTCTTTTCGTCTGGACCGCTTTGAGTTTTAACCTCACCAATGCCAGCGGCAAGGGACGTAGTGACATTACTTAATAATAACAATGATGTGTAAATTCTTAGTAGCTCTGATTTTTTTGCTATTCCTCCTAAACGTCTGGCATTACTAATAATAGAACCAATTTCTACCATAATTAGGACCTAATCGAGGAATAACAAAACAATAATATATAATAAGCAAAAAGTGGATACTAATAAACATCGGAAGACTCCTTCGAAGAAACGAGTAGTCTAAATGCTACAATCAAATAATATTATTAGTTAAGACGAATTTAATAACAATAATCATTTGGAAATCGAACATCAACGACCCCATACACAAACAGCCTAGCTTAAGGCCGCAAAAACTAAACAATAGATAAGTACTTAGGTACGTAAAAACCCCACATCAAGCCTCTTGTACAAAAACTTCAACAAATGACAACTTAAATACAGGGTTCAAGCTAGACAAGAAAATCAATATTTTAAATAAACATGACATGTGACGTCTTTAGTTATTTGCAAAAGGTCACATCACTAGAAATGTAGTTTTTCGACGTCCCAAAAAGACAAACTCCGTGAAGTGAATTCCGATAAAAAAGTCAGCTTCGTTAATCACCTCATGATAATCATTCACTTCAAAAGAAACTTATGCACCTACTTTATATAGATAGTCTATTGGCTGTATCATTTTCTTAATGTTTATCTTATTATTAATTTCTCCAATCAAGCACATGTATTTTTTCAAGTAGATAAAGTCCAAACATGTAAGCAATTAATCGTTAAAGAAAATCATGTTTAACTTATGCCCATGTTATGTGTGCATACATTACACAATTAGCAGGAAATATATTTAGTTCTATGATTCAATTTACTACTAGGTTATATTCATTTACCGTTTGATCTGTCTCCCTGTGGTATTGACTTACTTGCTTCCTTATAGATATGAATATATTCCCTTGACATTGCATATACATATTATTAGGTATGATCCTTATCTACATATACCTTGTTTACATATTGAAGAATTCATTGAAATTAGAACACAAAAGGCACTCTTGGAAATCTAAATTTAACATGTTATAATAAGATAATAATTAATAAGTATATAATATAAATCAGTAAATAATAAAAATAATAATAAAACTTGTCGATGATTCTGAAGCAGATACCTGTGACAAAATCGGGCTAGGAACTCCATGGTCACTCTCTTTCAATCTTGTTCTAAATTCCGGATATCATTATTTTCCTGTAAACTCCAACTCGAGTACGCACGTCGAAATTTTTTTTTAGGTATATTTTGAAGAAGCAATTTAATGTACATTTTCATTAAACATGTATTGGGGCTGTGAACTTTAACAAGCTTTTTGACATACATTCACCTTTTCTTTTCTTTACAATACAATACGTCGTGGTGGCCTGGAGGTTTGAGACGCCCACTTCTCATGCATGAGGGTGCGGGTTCGAAACCTACCAACGGCAAGTACCAATGTGACTTTTTCCGAGTTATATGTACTTTCTAAGATTATTTAGACACCACTGACAAACGGTGAAGGAAAAACATCGTGAGGAAACCTGAACTTATAATTTCTAATTATAAGTTTGAAATCGCCAACCCGCATTGAGCAAGCGTGGTGATTAATGCTCTAACCTTCTCCGTGTGAGAAGAGGCTTTGCTCAGCAGTGGGCATTTATAGGCTGTTGATGATGATGATGATGATGATGATGATGACAATACAATAATATTACTATTTGTTTTGCTTGACCTAAGATGTAGAACCGGGCAGTAAATCACTATTATGAAAGTTAAGTTCGAAAATTAATGCCACATTCGCAGTCTCAGCATCTCGGTCAAAAGTACAAAGAGCAAAATGTCTGATATAACTAGAGGTAACTATGTATGACACAAGTAGTTTCTAAGCTTATTGTGTATTGGAGCACATGCATAACGGTCGTGTCCATAGCAGGCGAGATTTATCTCGTTACCGATGGTTCAATGAACAGCTGACAAAAACCGAAGCCAAGGGCATAACAAAAACAAGTAGAGTTGCGTGCAGTCGATTCACAGATTAGTTCCTCTTAATCTGCGAGGTGATCGTCGATGGCGAACAATTTCCTGATGGCCAATCGAAGTTGGAGTGTGGCTTTGAATCATTTATTTACGTGAGTTCTATACTTGAATCAGGTTCCATGTGCGTTTGTTTCATTTTCGATCACTCGCTTGGTGTGACCACTGTGTTTGAAACTTTGTTTGTAACGTGACGCGTCTTCATTGATCGATACTATTTTCTAAGGCCGGTTTTCAAGTTCAAGTTCGAATGATATTGTTCTATAGTGTTCCGTGTTCCCCGTAAGTGTTTTGCAAGCTATGTGTACCAGTGTGTGCGTTATTCGGATGTTTTAACTATTTGTTGCAGTTTGTAAGTAAGTTTATCTAGTTCTGTAGATATTTTGTTGCTATTTGCATTTTATTATAGCCATTTTTAACTTTATTTTCATTATATTTAATTCAATCAGCTCTTACTGTTTTTAAATATCAATATTATTAATTTTTTTATTTATTAACGCTAGTCATTAATCAACTTTTATGCATACTAAAAATAACTAAATCAAGTTGGGATTTCCAACGTAAATTCAGATTTAGAAGAAACACCGAATCATTATTTAATCACAGTTTCTTATAAAGTTCAAATACTGCGTTGTGAACATGCTATATATAGTCTTTTGAAGAAATACCAACAAACTAAAAAAACTGCTCTAAAAATAAACTATTAAATAAAAGTGTTTATAAAAATAACAGTGTCGTGGTGGCCTGGAGGTTTAACTCGTCGAGTACCGGTTTTGTAGACACAATTATAGAACAATAGGTTGCGGTCACCGGTGATCGCTTGGTGTTTGACAGTTTAAGACGCTCGCTTCTCATGCATGAGGGTGCGGGTTCGAAACCTACCAACGGCAAGTACCAATGTGACTTTTTCCAAATTATATGTACTTTCTAAGATTATTTAGACACCACTGACAAACGATGAAGGAAAAACATCGTGAGGAAACCTGGACTTATAATTTCTAATTATAAGTTTGAAATCGCCAACCCGCATTGAGCAAGCGTGGTGATTAACGCTCTAACCTTCTCCGTGTGAGAAGAGGCTTTGCTCAGCAGTGGGCATTTATATGCTGTTGATGATGGTGATGATGATGATGATAAAAATAACACTTTCTTCACTAATCTCGAGGAAAACCCCAACACCATAGAGAAAGTAGAAATATTATTTCGTCAATAAGAAATACATAAACATGTTGTTGATTAAAATTCTTAATGGAATGACGTACGTAGGTAGTGATAAATCATGCTCAACTTCAATTTCCCCTACCATAAATAAGCGCAGTATCTTAAGCTTTGCGACTGTTTAGTCTGTAGATACGATACTGTTTCTGACTTAACTTGCAATGAGGCAGTCTGAAACAAAGTTTATCGAGCGGTCAATGACCTTACTTATTTTTTTCTTAATACAACTAACTTGCCATTGCCCATTAGGTACAGCTATTTGTACAAAACTCACAATATTTTGCATAATACATACATATATACTATACCTGGAACTGCATATAAGAAGTAAAGCTTCATTTTATATCATAACATCAAAATCTTATCTAGAAAAATACACAGAACATTTCTGATTGAAGAGTAATTCTACTTACAAACGCTAAAGGTTATTCAAAAGTCGCAACTGTTGAACGAAATGTTACAAAAACGTATCTTATTTCAAGTACACAAGATAAAGCAGTCGCACCTGTAACCACTGGCCACTTCACCAAAGAGATCCATTATTACATGAATATACCACAAGAAGAACAATATCAATTTAAATCATATTAGTAAAATCATCGTATCTTCAAAAAGTTCCGTAGATCATTATATAGCGTCCGCGCAGATTAGTGCCCTACGTCTGTAGATGTTCTATTTTGACGTCATTCATCCAATTACATAACTAAAGTTACTAAATATTTGTTCGAACATGTCAAAATAAATAAGAATAACATGTCAAACGACACGATCCTTTAGCTCAATATAAGGATAAATTATGTTAAATTAAGTAGCTGAATGCTAATAACAAATTTGGTTAACCTTATAACGGATTTCAAGTTAAGATTCCAACGGTTTCAGATTAATTTTACTATCGAGCTATATAGACTAGAAGAGACATCCTTTTAAATATCGTACGGATTCATAGTAGTGGGATGAAGTTATTCGTTGTTATTATTATATATTGTTCCTGCTCAATATTCTGTTATAGTAAATAACTCACAATATATTGCGTTTTTCATATTTAGAGTATAAAATATAGATAAAACTGATTTTAGATGCAATTTTCCTATACCTTCTAAATCTAGAATAGATATATCTAAAAGCTAAATAAGCTGGTAACAAGTAAATATATCTAGACACTGACTATTAATTATTGTTGGACAAGACTGCAACTCTAAAATAGGGGGCTGGGGCTGACGTATCCTGTAGGTTAGCGTACGGCGCGTCGCGTTCCGCGCGCGCCTCAAAGAGCCATCAGACCACCACAGATGGAGCCCAATAGGGCCGATGCCGATTCGGAGTCGCGGAGAACCTAACGGGTAACCGGGGCTCCGGCTCGACGTGCAGGAGAAGGAACGGGGTGGTTTTTAGTCAGTAAGAGTCTGACACTCCCTTCCGCCTCACCCAGGCGGGAGCAGTCATTCGATGATTTTCCCCCCTTAAAAAAAAAAAAAAAAATCCTGTAGGTTAAAAGCCCCTAAAATAAAATATAATAAAAAAAACATACAACATGGCAACCCTGCCAGCCTTCTGGGTGATGGCTATTGACGTTGATGCGAACGAATTTTGTGATGCATTCTGTAAATAGTCATTTTTAGTTTTTTTAATTTTCTCCATTCGTTTATTTTAAGTTTCCGTATTTTTATTTTTATGTAAATAAAAAATAAGTATTATAAATAAAAATTATATCGACAATATAATAATTATTATAGTTACTACCTCTTTATGCATTATGAATATAAATATAAATGCAATATCATGACAGTTAAGAAACTTGATTTATTTTGATGCCTTATTCAAGGTTTACCGTAACCGTAAGCCTTTTTGGAGCACCCGTGGTTTCAAAGGATGTCACAAGGGCACTTCAAAATGGAAGAGCTTTTAAGATGCGCGCATGCGCTTAATGTTAAGTACATACCTACATTCTGGGCTATGTTTAGTGTTGATAATGCATAAATTGATCCACTCAATGCAAACTAGGTTACCGTGTCTTATTTTCATATTTAACAACAGCTTAATTCAACGACCATCTTTTGCATCTTTACGAATGCAGCTACTTAATTTTTCATTGCCATAAAAAGGCGACAAAATACATTTGAACAGTAATGCCGTATAAAAAATGGAAGTCGTATAAAAATTATACGATTTTTTTATACTTCTAACGAAATTAAAATTGTAAAAATACTTTGTTTGTCTAAGCAAGTTTATTAGGACGTACATAATTATGTAAGTGTGACTTTTGTAGCAAAACAGTATTTAAACAGAAACGGTATTTTAGCATAAATAACAAACTGTGTTAATTATGTTTTCAATCAGAAGACAATACTATTTAGTATCCCGTTACAGCATAACTTCAGAGGTCTTACAGAGGTACAGTACTACAAGCGAAGGATAGACATAACAATAATAGCTACGAAGCTATTTAAGGACAATATTATTGTCAACAAAATGTAAACATACAGTACTACGCTAGAGTCTCCAGGGCCAATTTTTCGAAACATTTAAGCCATATAAGTACTTAAGGCACTTAAAATAAAGCACATAACGGCATGATTAATTAGGACATGGAAGCTTCACTGACGTCCATGTTAAGGCCCGGACGTAACCAGCCACACGAAACAAGTATTTCGTATGAGAGCAGAGTACATCGGCATGCGTCGCGGGTAAAGCACGCACAGTGCGCTCTGCACGATATTTTAAGGGTTGTTACTTCATTTAATTCTATATCAATGGTTACAAAGAAATCATTGCAAAATCAACTCTTTTGTATAAATGATTAAGTTTATTTTCCGTGTTTAAGTGTATTTCTGGCGTGTTTTAAAATCATATTAAATCTTAGATTTGAGGTCCCGTATTTATAGTAGCTACTCCAATGTTAAAGCTATTGTTCCTAATGATGGCGTGTTGTCCAGGTCGCTCGCAATTCCTGACGGATTCGTGATGGACCCGTTGGCGCCCACCGCGCTTGCGGTATCTTCAGAGTTTATGGACCGCATTGGCAGTGGGTTGACAATACTCAGAGATCACAGCAAAAAAGTTCAAAAGGTACGTACTTACATATAGTAAAAATTAGATTAGATTTTCATTAGATTTGTTTGTTTCATTTGTTGGACATGAGATAGAGATTACTCAAGCGTCCGTCCCATGAAAATGAGAGAGGCAGAAACTACAGAGCGCCTCCTGCGACGATCTCTACATAATGTTATTATTAAGCCCATTATTTATAGTTAATTTTGCATATTACCTAACGTAAACCAAAGAAATTCCATAGAAAATTATTTAAAGTAGGTACCTATAGGAATGTTACAACATCACATTTCGTCAACACTGATAATAAATCAAATTAATTCATTTAAATAATAAAAATTTCAATGTAAATATTTAAAATACTTAACAATAGTCATACATTATATCTAAAAAAACTGACACTGAAAATGTTGTCCCACTGAGTAATCTTACCTGAGTAATAATTTACGACCATTGCCTCTTAGTAATTTATGTATAATATATTTACCTACTTACTTTATTTGAAAAAAAAACCTTTTTGTATAAAGGATAACGGTGAAAGTATGGTGAGTTTTTGAAAATATTCTTTTTTTACTTTACATTTTTTGCATTACCTGGGATGAGTTTTCTGTTAAAAAATTCGAGGGGAATTGTACTAAGATGGGACTAATGGGTTTTATGTACATCCGTGTGAAATTATATGTTTGTAAACACACCCCCGGCACGGCACAGGAAAAAAATCATAATGTTGGGCAAAGTTTAAAAGAAACATCAATGTAGGTATACTTCAACATTAAAAAAATTAGAAGTACTTATATCCAGGATTAACTTCGTCACTACAATTGACTAAGTACAAGTCCTTAGAAACAGGTACGAGATGTTGTTTATAGACAGAGTTTCTTATGTAACTAAGAGTTTAGAAATCAGAATGTCTAATTGCAACCTACTTGACCCGTAACTCGAACCCTCGACCTTATATGAACCATCTCTAGACATTACAGAATATTAAAAAAATATTAAATGGTTCACCAATGCTACAAAATGTTTAAGTTATCCAAATAGAAAATTAAATATACGAAAATTTATTATTTCGTTCATTTACGGAAGATTTTTCCAAAAGCTAGACAAACATTTACTAAGATTATGTTAATTTTACGTAAAAAAAATATCGATTTTTTTCCAACAGTATGTTTGGAAAAACAGAAAATTCGACATTCTCAAGAAGTCATGGAAGTCTATGGTGAACGTCGTTCTGATTGATGCCAAAGATACACCGGCGGGGAGTGCCAATGGACTATATTGTAAATTCAAGTAAGTATCCGTACATTTCGTGGTCCTTATCGTGTGCATCACAAATTATTCAAATGAGTTGTTACCTTTACCGCGTCACAGCTCAGGTTGCTAAACTTGAAATATCTTTGCTTTGGTACAAAAAAATCACCGGAAATCATACTGGTGACAAAAAACTCGGATAAAATAATGTTGATTTTGTTGTATTATTTGTTATTTAGCTCTTAATAAATTGTTTTTTTTTTTTATTTTGGTACTTATTATATGTTGCCTGGTTCTTTAACCCTATATAAGATTGTAAGCAGTTTTTAAAACCCAGCTACCCATAAAATTTGGGCCTTTTAGTAAAAAAACAATGTCACAAGTTTCGGTAAATTTTATTTTGTTTTAACTGTTTTTGTAGGTATATGGTACCGGAAGTTCCAATGATTTCCTTACAAGCATAGTTAGCTGAGCACATAGGTACTTACTTACGTATGTTTGTAACGTATGTCTCAGTTCTTAGTTATCAGCTTCAAAATTTCAATAACTTCGATATTTTAAGTACGTAGAATCAGTAGAATGTTATTAATGAAGTATGTATGTATATCTTTGATAACGTAAGACGCATATACACTTAAAGCTGACTAAAGAAAGAGTCCAAAAAAATCTAACATAGCATATCGCATTCCGTGTGTTTAAAACAATATATCTTCTCATCTAATCTCACAAACACAAGTTGAATGATGACTGGAACAATTAACAAACACGAGTTACACGAAACAATTAAGAAAACACGAATTTAATTGAAATCTTTGGTGGTTTTTCCTGTCATTTTTTCCCGCCATCCGCCATTTAATTTTTTTTTCTCTACTCAGACTGGGCAGCGAAGGTCACAAATCGAAGCAGCTGTCAAAGTCAAAACCTTCGTGGCGTGAGAGGTTTAACCTCTATCTATACGATGACAATAACTTGGAAGTCACAGTCTGGCACAAGGGGAAACAGAAGACTTTTATGGGCAGGTAAGGTATATTTATTTACTCAAATTTTTTACCTAATGAGTGATGATTTACTTAATTGTTCTTATGAATTCCACGACTAAATTATTGTTTGTAAAAAAACGGGCTAAACAAAGATAATGATTAACTTGATATGGGTGTAGAATATTATACTTTATTTGTTATGTCCACTTTTGTCTGAAATATCGCAATAGAATTCATGCGTTATAAGTTAGATAGAACAGCAAAAGATTTAAAAATAATCAAATACTAGACGTACATTTTTCATTTGGACGTTTTAATAATTTTTGGAAAATTTATTCACAGATTTGTCATTTAAAACTCTGACGCGGATAACACTGGCCATTATCAACATATTCTCACACCTCAGTGAAATATTATTTCTGTCATTAAAAAACACAAGATAAAAAATGTTTTTAAAAAATTCTCAGTAGTAGCACGGAGTCTGGAAATGTGCCCGGTATATGGCAATAGGCTCACCCCCTATTACATGGGACTCATAACATAAATAGTGAAAAGTGGGTGTTACTTCTATGTGCACCTCTGCCTACCCCTTCGGGGATAAAAGGCGTGATGTTATGTATATGTTATGTATGTATAAAACATGTTTCCTCATTTGGAAAAAAAATATTATCGATATTTATATCGCAGGATATAACGACAAAGAATAACAAGTGAAGAAATACAGTTTTATTCTGCGAGAAGCGTCGGTTATTACGGAAACGTGTTTATCCAAAAAGGCACTAACTAAACTAGACAATTTATTTCTATAATTCAGAAAACTTGGGCATTGTCACTATCAAACAAAAAAAAATACTCAAAAATATTACCCAACATATAAATGTTACTGAAAGCTTACAGTTAGGTACTTTAAAATAATATGAGGGTCGCAGTATAGTTACTGCTATATTTTGACATCACGTAACGAAGGTTCCCATCACAGAAACCGAATTATACTTCTTACTGAGTAGCTAATTGGTACATAAATCGTTAATGACCAATAACATCTACGCCAAAACCACTTTTTGTAAGTATTTTAATGCTGACGCACGCTTTTGTTTTTCAGCGACTTCTTTGGCTGTCAATACTTTTTTTCAATTTTAGTGTTATATGCTCACATAAGCGTGGCTTTATTTTATTCATTCATGAATATCGCATAAAGTTCCTCAAAGTCATATTTCTTTAAAAGATGACAGCGACATCTACCTTATTGGTAAAACGGTTATTAAAGGTTGCCTGCGCCTAACAATTATGTGTTTTGTTATTGGAACTGTCAATGCACTTTGACATTTTTACTCCCCTTTAATAAATTCGGAGTCGTTCAAGGTCGACGACTCCTCGCCTCTGAACCTATCCATAGGCAGAAAGCTTGTTACTCAACAACTTCAACCTTCCGGGTTAAACGTACGTGGAAAAATACTGATATTCTGTGTGGTAAACATCTCTAGATAATTGTATAGGTATTTAACGGAATTATTTATGATCTTTGGTGTCAAAATTCACAAAAACAATATGAATGTCATATCAATTTTGTGAATTGTACTTTAACAAAAGGTTTTTTGTTCATCAGCTCATTAACAATAAGTCTCGTTTACTTTGAAGATTATATTTTTACTTAAGCTGCTGACTGCAAAAAATCTAACAACCCTTACAAACATAACATAACATCACGCTTTTAATCCCCAAAGAAGTAGGCAGAGGTGCACATTATGCCACTGTACCATACAGACACCATGTAACACCCACTTTTCACTATTTATGTTATAAAATTAAAAACAGTTAACTGAATAATAATCAATAATAGGTTAGGCAAAAAGTGTCATATTTGGCAATAACGTTTTTGGGCGGATTACCATATTGGACAAAGTACCAATTAGTACTGCTAGAGGTTGCTAAACTAGTTTCAAACGACAACCGCAGTTCATAATCTATTAACTTGTTAGTTGCTCAGTCGACTACGCGATATCGTTCACCGCGCATGCTGCCCATGCTTATAATGTAAACTCTGATCGTAGTTTGAAATTAGTAGAGTATTCTCGAACAGTTACGCGAGTAAGCTGCATATTTTAATTAATTAATTTTGTACACCTCACGACATTCACTTAACAAAAAAATTAAACAAAGTCTATGTTATCTAGTAAAACTACCAGGAACCTTGACCGCTTCATGTTGTAATTAAAACATGATCGTGGAATTCATATCTAATTATAGAATATAAATGTAGTTGTTTTGGCCGATTTTAGAACAGGTGATATTTACAGATGTGTCATCGACCTCTCGCAGCTTGAAAAAGAGAAGACGCATGAGTTGTGGCAGGAGTTGGACTGTGGACAAGGATCCTTGCATATGCTGATCACTTTGAGTGCTACGGCAAGAACTATGCTCCTGGATAACGTCCCTACAACAAATGGCGTAACCCATGCTGCTCCCGAGGTGGAGAAATTTGTAAGTTCAAGACTATTTATTGCTGTTATAGATTTTTTATTACAATGGTTGCAACAGTCATGCTAGTAAAGGATCTCGAGTTCAATTGAATCTGCAAATACATAGGTAATTGACAAAACGTATGTCTGGCTTTGAACCTTCGGCTAAAAATAGGCGTGAACATAGCGATGTTAGTAAAAGGAAAATCCGTCTAAAGGACATCAGACGACTTACGTTTAAAATAAAAGATATATCATGTGAGTGATTTTCCCCGAAGTTTCTTTTCTTTTATCCAATTCTAAGAATATTGAATCCATTATTTTATTATTTTATTTCTACTTTAGTATTTAGTTTGCCCGTATAGTTCTAAGTCTTTATGTCATATCCATTCCTTAATAAAGCCAATCCTATGAAAAATTGAATAAAAAGCTGGAGAAGAAGACCCCTGTCTTCTTCTCCAGCTTTTTACAAACCCCTTTTCTTTTACATTGTTCCTAACACAATCAGTCTATTCTTCTTTTCTTTGATCTATCCTCATTCATCCATCTTATAAATTCTGCATGCAAGCTGCAAATTGTAATTTTCAATTGGCAAATTTTCAGTTCAGTCTCACATAACACAACATAACACCACGCCTTTTTCCTCGAAAAGGTAGGCAGATGTACACATTACGGCACTTAATGCCACTGTACAATGTAACACGCACTTTTCACTACTTATTTCTGTTATGAGTCCATGTAATAGGGCCTATAGCAGTTCAGTCTCATATTACTAAAACTATTAACAAATCTTGTCACTTCTGCCTATCCGTTCGATGAATAACAGGCATAATCTGATATTATGTCGATTTGTCTAGGAAGTACTAGTCGCATACTTTGTCTATTAATAGCTTGTTGAGTTATCAATCGTAATTAATGGAAATACCAACTTGAATTAGACTAAAGTAACTACCGCTCACGACTCCACCCAAATGGTTATTCAAATAATTATTTTTATTTTACTGCATACCTACCTAAGGTCTAAGTTTAGTTCTAAATGTTGGTGCGACATCTTGTTTAAATAGGGATAGTTTAGATGTGGATCAAGTATGAACCTAAACAGGTACTAGGTACGGAATGGTAATCGTTCCTTGTAAAAAAAATGTAATTCAGTTAAGACACATTGCCGAACAACACCAATTGCAAAAATACCAGGAGAAGAAAAATCAAAGTCAATTCAAAGTCAAAGTCAAAGTCAAAATCATTTATTTCAATTAGGCCAGAATGGCACTTTTGAACGTCAAAATTATTTCCAACGTTCAAAATTATGCATTGTCACCATCATTCCGTCGGCTACTGGGCAAGAGGTATCTCTAATAACTTGACATATTACATCTGGCCACCAAACATAAAACATATCGCATAAGTATATCTCAATAAACACCTACTTACGACGTAAAAAACCAGAAACTGTTTTTGTAAATCGATAGGTTATAGATAGGTACTTCTATTTATAGATGTTTTGAATTCTAATATTAGAAAACTTCTATAAATAACTTATTTAAGTAGGTTATAAAGATCAACTTAATTATTTGGAACGTCGCTTTTAACAACGGTTTGTTAATCGTTGGATGGATACTGTTACATTTCGTTCGCAAAGCAAACTTTATATATGATCACACATAATTCTTAACATCACGCCTTTTATCCCCGAAGGGGTAGGCAGAGGTGTACATTATGCCACTATACAATGTAACACTCACTTTTCATATTTATGTTATGAGTCCCTTGTAATAGGGGGTGAGCCTATTGCCATATACCGGGCACAATTCCAGACTACGTGCTACTACTGAGAATTTTTAAAGAACCAGTAATACTTTGCCCGACCCGGGAATAGAACCCGAGACCCCTTGCCCGGCAGTCGCACTTGTGACCACTCGGCCAACGAGGCAGTGATCAATAATTAAATATTATGACGTTTCTATAACCTGTAGATACTCTCCTCTACTACTTTTTACGACCCAGTTGACTCCTTGTTAGCGTCAGTCACGATGACCAGTTTCTAGAACTTGGGTACTCATTTTCATGATCCAATGGGAAGGTATTAGGTACAACCGACTAGAGCGGTTAGGATCAAGACATTTAGACTAATACATACTTTTTGAATAACGTCAAATAGATCCGTCTGTTCGACAAACATAATCTAATAAATAAGTCCCTAATTTAATAAAGATCATTGAATGATTCTGTCAAAAGCGAGGTGATCTTATACACTACACATAATATACTTACTGTGTTAAAATTGCCTAGTTCAAAGCTGTAGTTGGTCGTATTCAATATGGTATTACTACGAGTTTCTTAGATGTAGAGGTAGGTACCTTACACATAACATCTTCTTTATATGTTCTGTGGTACCTTATTTACTATAGACCTTCGGGAAATTAATTATATAGATATTCTATTATTGCGTCAATTCTCGTGTATTTTATAGTGTAACCTTAGCTGCTAGCCAATATTTAACTTGCATCAAGTAAAAACATAAGACATTAGCTCACTACAAACGAACACAATTTTCCTCCTCTGTTGCATATAAAAAGATAAACATTGAGTTTATAACTTCCTGATTATCTTTAAATAAGAAAGTATGTGTACCTATCATTACAAGGATATAGTCAGACATTTATGGCAACCTCGATTTAAAACCGTTATTAAAGTGAAATGTGCAAGTTGGCGTCAATTTGCGGTTTATACCAAGATTGATTTAACCTTGCTTGCGATGCTGAATAAAGCTTTGTTCATATCGTAAGCAGTTTGTATAAGAATTTGCAAAAAATGTAGAATCGTCATTTTCAATTATGAAATTAAATAAATAAATAAATAAATAAGCCTTTATTGCTATAACAAGAATTACTGTTGTAACCAAAGTTGTAACAGAGTTAAATAAACAAACTTAAAAAAACTACTCTAACATTATTTCAGCAATTGGTTTCTCTCCTCTTACAACAGCTTGTCTTTCGACAAAGGCCTCCTCTAAGGATTTCCACTTGTTTCTCTCCTTTGCTACACGTAACCATTCTGGCCCTGCTACTCGTTTCAAGTCGTCTTCCCATCGTTTATGCTGTCTTATGAAATTAAACGTTCTTAATTAACTTAATCACTTTATACGCTAAAACTAATTTAACAAACATACATTAACTACAAGATAAAAATTAAATAATAGAATACTAAAAATAACTATTTAAAATACATAAAAACTAAAACTAATAATAATAATAAAATATTTTTAATTGGTCAAACAAAAAGTAAAAAAACTGCGTTTAAAAAGCGAGTTCTTTCGTCATAATTTGTTGAAACCAAACACAACAATCTTGACCTTATCTGCTTATTTTAGCACAATATTTATCTCAACCTTAGTTCACCAAAAATAGAAATACCCAATATAGAAATATCAGCAAATCTTCCATTACTACGAGACGTCACTAAAATCTCCACAAAAGTACCGATACGAATTGATCTTTACGTCTTTATCCTTCGGTTTTTACGCATGTGTCAGCAGACTAGGCGCCCACTTACCTCACTGTATCAGATCAACCTTCTCCAACGTGTTTATTTTTTCATTGGAACTTCAACTATGTATCAATACAATAAAGTTGAAAATCTAATAAAAAAATGACAGAAAAGAGTATCTTAAAGTTCTGGCTGTATCAAATTCGTCTCGTAAACATTGGAGAGCCGGTTTTTTTCATTGCCGGAATATTCCTGGCTTACAATAATCGATGACGCAGGTAAAAGTGGCGGACAAGTTTTACAGATGGTAATACCAACATGTTTGTATCATGGTGATATTTATTATTCTTGTTATAATTTACTTACAATTTGTTTCCTAGTTGTCGTAGTTATAGGGAAGTAACTTATTTAAGCGACATCTTAATTGAGATCTCAATTAAGATAAGAAAGATAAAGGGACACTCGAAGAATTACCTCCTTAATAATAGTTGGCGTGAAGTTGTTTTTAGTCAGTAAGAGTCTGATACTCCCTTCTCGCCTCTCTCATGGCGGGAGAAGATATATGATGACTTCTCCTCAAACAAAAGTTAACTAAATGGGTCGAATGAGTGTGTTTGGTACAATCTTTACCTATGTGGATGAGAAGGAAATATATATGAAAATATTTATTTATTTTATTTATTTATTTTAATTCGGGTAACCAACAGCTATAAAACAAATAATAAAATTTCAGAATATGCTAATACAAAGCCAATTATAGGTTTCCACGTCTAGCTATAGTATATCTTTACAGAGGTTTTGCGAATGCAATGCACATACAAGTATAAAACATGGATAGTCATTCAAAAAATTTTAGGTTTAGTCGCCTACGCACCCTGGAACTGCTTGTGGTAAATGGATCAAGTCCTAAATCCTTGCACAATCTATTATAATTCCTACTCACTCGCACAATATAGGAATTTTGTCTATAATTTGAGGAAGAAGTTGGGACAGCAATTGGTGGGTTAAATCGAACCGACTTTTTCGGAACAGTAAATGACAGCTAATGCAAAAGGTCTGAGCAATCGATTTCGCTATTCAGTTCTTGGCAAAATAAGTGCAATCCGCTATGCGACGGCGATTTATAAGTGGGTGGAGATGAATTTTTTTGCATAGTTCCATATAATTCTCCGATCGATACGGTATCTTCAGACGAAAACAAAGAAAGCGAATAAATCTTTTTTGGATGCTCTCAATGCGGTCTATGTGCTTGTCATAGCAGGGGTTCCAGATTTGGGAAGCATATTCAAGATGGCTTCTGACGAATGTGCAGTACAGGATCTTAAGTGTTTTGGCCTTTCTGAAAGAGCCCCCGAGCCTTTGTACAAAACCCAGTGCTTTAGAGGCTTTTGCCACCATTTGCTCAATGTGAGTATTAAATAAAAGTTTTGAGTCATGGTAAACGCCCAGATCCCGCACTCCAAGACTACTAGATAATATTTGGCCCTTTAAGCTATCTATTAAGTCTGAAATGGAACACGCTTTCTGCTAAACGTAACGACAGAGCATTTAGCGGGGTTTAAATCTAACCTGTTGGACTGACAGTAATCGGTCAGACGGTCCAAGTCAGACTGTAGTGACAGCATATCATTAGTTATAAATATCTTCATATCATCGGCAAAACAAAGAAGTTTAGAATTATGAAAACAAGAGTCTATGTCATTGACAAATATTATAAACAGTAATGGCCCCATTAAGGATCCCTGGGGCACCCCACTGGGAATTGAAACCCAGCTTGAAACATAATTATTGACAACTACGACTTGCGACCTATTCTCCAAATAAGAGCAGAACCAACGATGAAGGTCCCCTCTAATACCATTCAAGTTTAGTTTCATTTTTAGAATGTAATGATCGATTCTATCAAAACATTTGCTATAGTCCGTGTAAATCACATCGACCTGCTCACCATCGTCCATTCTCTCCGTCAAATAGTCATTTAAAACTCCGTCAAATAGTCATTTAAAACTGTAGACCTTCCCCGAAGAAACCCATGCTGGGATGAACTGAACGACAATTTCAGTGCTGCATACACTTGATCATAGACCACTCTCTCAAATATTTTAGCCAATATGCGTAGTTTAGAAATTGGTCTATAGTTTATAATTTCATTCTTATGACCCTTTTTATGTACCGGAGTAATAAACGCTGATTTCCAAATATGAGGCACAACACAAGCGGAGAGTGATTTTTTAAATAGTAGGGAAACTGGTTTAGCAATTGTCTTTGCACATCCAATAAGGAATTTAGGTGATAAATGATCAGGGCCAGCCGACTTAAAAGGGTCAAGTGTACTGATCAATTTGGTAATGGAATCCAGATTAATTATTTGACCTTGAATTCATCGACAACAGAATAAAAATATTTTATCGCCTCATCAAGTGTCATATTAAGAAACACCCTCTCCCAATCAATAGCCAATATATCTTGGTTAATCGAAGTAAAATCGATATAATGTATGAAAGGAAAAATAGGCAATCATTTGAAAAAAGAAGCCGCAATTCAGACTGTTCGAAGTACAGAAATCCTTTATGGGGTTAGGTATTAAATGCTATAATAAAATACCAAATAGCATACTAGATCTCAATGAAAGTAAATTTAAAACATATATTAAGCGCGAATTATGTAATCAAGCTTACTACACACTGACAGATTATCTTGAAGATAAGAATGCTTGGCAGCATGTTGGTTCGGCTCCACTGGACAATACTCAAATGTAGTCAGTAGTTAAATTCCAATAGTAGGTAATATAATACATAATTTAATACTTTATTTCTAATGTAGATAATCTAGTTTCCTTATGGCATCGAGCATTTCTTTCTTTATTGAAACAAAGAGTTTCCTTTTTAGGGTTCCGTACTTCAAAAGGAAAAAACGGAACCCTTATAGGATTACTTTGTTGTCCGTCTGTCCGTCCGTCCGTCCGTCCGTCCGTCTGTCTGTCTGTCAAGACTCTTTTTCTCAGGAACGCGTGGAGGTATGAAGCTGAAATTTATAATAAAAATATAAAGCCAACGCAATCAAAAGATACAGCCGTTTATGCCGCAAATTTTCGACACTTGCAAGGGAATCAAAACCTATAGGGTGCTTCCCGTGAACTCAGAATCTTGAAATTTGGTACGAAGCAACGTCTTATAGCATAGATAAAGGAAAAATTACGAAAACCATAAATTTTTAGTTACATCACATAATATATATTTTTTTAATAATTTTAAACTTACTACCCATTTCCTCATAAAGGTATTAAATTGAAATTCATACCAAATACTCAGGTCTATAATACCTTTAAGCTGTAACAAAATCAAACTTCTATGTCAACGCAATCAAAAGAAACACCAATTTAAGCTGCATATTTTGAAACTCGCAAGGGAATCAAAACCTAAAGGGTACTTCCAGACGACCTAGAATCTTGAAATTTGGCATGAAGCAACGTTTTATAGCACACATAAAGGAAAAATTCCGAAAACCTTAAATTTTTAGTTAATGACTCGATTGTCGTAATGAACGAACTTTGTAAACCTTGCAGGTTTGTACGGAACCCTCGGTGCGCGAGTCCGACTCGCACTTGGCCGGTTTTTTCTTGTATAGAAGCACTATTTCTATGGATTGTCAGTATGCATATGTGAGCACCATGTTAGACTTAAGATTTTTTTTTATTTTAGTAAGTTATTACCTCGTTGGCCGAGTGGTCGCAAGTGCGACTGCAGAGCAGAGCAGAGAATCGAACCCGAGGGTCTCGGGTTCGATTCCCGGGTCGGGCAAAGTATTACTGGGTTTTAAAAAAAACTCAGTAGTAGCACGGAGTCTGGAATTGTGCCCGGTATATGGCAATAGGCTCACCCCCTATTACATACGACTCGTAACATAAATAGTGAAAAGTGGGTGTTACATTGTACAGTGGCATAATGTACACCTCTGCCTACCCCTTCGGGATAAAAGGCGTGATGTTATGTAAGTTATTAGTATAATGCGTCAAGCGTGTCTTTGCATTGTTCTTACATATGCGTACAGTATTGAAATATGTATCAGAGACATTGTAGAACATACTTTTTTAAAAGAGTAACGAATGGAGTTTCTTGCCCGTTCTTCTCCATTCGAATCTACGTTTTGGAATGAGCACCTAGCTTCACCTAATTTCACTGACGGACTGACTGACAGACTATTATTTATTTTGTATTTGTTGACGTTTCAAAAGTACCAAACTATGGTTTAATTGAAATAAATGCTTTGACTTTGACTTTGACTTTGAAGGAAAATAATAAATACTTATTAATAAATGAAGTCATTCATAATTACTTACGTCTATTTGTATTAGTCTTTTCGTCATTGGTCATATCTATTATTCATTTCTCTCCGCTCCGTCATTGTTGGGTTTATTATTGTTGTGCTATTATATGCAAACCCATAATAGGTAATATACGAGTTAATTAAGCCAAAGATATGCAAACAAATTATAAACCTACAATAAAATCGATATAGAAAATTATTGGATGCTTTTTTCCCAGCATAAATCGCTTAGTCATGCATGACACGCCAGTCAAATAATAAGTATATTTAGAACCAAGTTAATTTATTATTTCCTAAGCTAACAATAATTATTTTTATGCATTTTAAAATCAATAGGTAATTATTTACCAGTTCATTAAATCAACGGTTCTTGTTTACAACCAATAGTTGTAATAAAAAAATATTGACGCAAGTGAACACTTTTTGTTTGCGCCTTTGTATCGACGAACCAATATTTATTTATTTATTTATTTATTTAAGGACAACCAACAAAGCATACACCAAAATACATGATAGGTTTTTAACATAATATTTTAACACTCTATAGTGTAGCCTTAATTAAAGGCTGCCACGACATGCATTATAAAACAACAGGATATTACAACAAAAAAAAAAAACAAAAAGTTCGCTTAACAAAAAAGACATTAATTTCAATCACAATTTTTAAATTTAAATTTTTACTTCTTCTCAATTTTTAAATTGTAAAATTTTGATTTGAATATGTAGTACATATAGTGCAGTTTAACTCTGTGAGAATGTCCTACGTATAGAGCTTATAATTATATAGATATACTGTCTGTGGTTTAACTAATGATATCTGAGTATAGATCTCAAAAGCTGACCCCACGATCTCATTCGTACGTCATCAGTACAAAAAATAACAGATAAATTATTATGACGCAAAAAACATGGACGTCATCGAAATCTGTCTAATTCTATGAACCTTAATCAAAGCTGTCAATCATCAATAAGACGCGCCAGTTTTTGAGTCATAAATTCGGTTTTTTATTATTGAATTTGACACCAATAGCTGGATGCTAATAAATAGACTAATAGTGTTAACAATTTGCGGAGGTATGATAATTGTTGGGATAATAAGTATTACGTTTGTATTATGAATGAACATACGGATATATATATTATATATTTAAGAAATAACCAAAATCGATCGAATTAAACTGTATTTAAAAAAATAGTTCTGCAAATCAAAGCCATGGTGTGACAAAAGTTTGTTATATACTCTACTAATACCATAGCTATGGAACGCAATGCATGGTTTGTTTTGGAAAACTTCTTTGTCTCAGTGCCCTTTGCACAGTGCACACATCTTATTTTTTTACATGATAACTAACTTTACTTCTTATTTCCAGACTTGGTACCGCCTGGACAACAATTGGGGAGAAGTCGGTGAGCTGTCGGTGACAGTGTACGGAGCTGAAGGGCTGAGTGCTCTCGGTCTGAGCGGGAAGGCAGACTCCTACTGCGTTTTAGAGTTGGACAACAACAGAGTCCAAACGCATACGGTGCCTGGCACTTCAGATCCAACGTGGAATAAAAGTTTTACCTTGTAAGCACTTAAGCATTATACATATTATGTACGAAATTGACAAAAAGCATCAGCCGTATATTAAGCGAAGTTTTAAGAGTATTTGGACATAAAACTGCACATTACAAACATATTATACTTCTCCGCAGATTTATTAGTGTTCTTAATTCATTTTTATACACTTTTTTCTTGACATCGCACAGGCAATAAGGCAGATTAACAGGTAGCGATAAAAACTTAGTAAATATTTTAAACATTACAAAAAATAAGGTAATCCGAATTTTGTTTCACATTTGATTTATAGCATAGCTCTTTTTATTTGCTAAACGTGTTCCTATAAAAAAGCATTAGGTTTTACCTCCTCAGAATACCAGGTAATTAATGAACACAATACTATAAAAACTGACTTTGGTCCAGTGGACTTTGGAGTCGAATCGGATTTCAACTTCCTTCAAAGTGGATAAAGTTTAGGTACATGTACACTATTAACAGTTTAGGAGATTACCTGACGTTACTCTTTCCTACAAACAACCCAACGAAATTAAAAAAAAATATTTTCTTTTGTCAACAGCCCAATAGACGACGTAACATCGACACTAACAATAACAGTAAAGGATGAATCGATTATAAACACAATGAAAGATGGGACACTCGGAAAAATATCGATACCACTACTGACAATAGTGAATGATGAGAAAGCATGGTTCGACCTCAGTAACCGACCGAAGAAATCGGTGCTAACGAAAGGAAACTCCTCGAAAATTCAATTACAAATGTCCATCGCGTGGAACCCGGTAATTTATACTATTATTGCTTCCAATGTTTTAGGCATAATAAGAAATGGAACTATTTCTATCCCCGCTAACTGCGGGGACTTTATGAGATTGTTTGGCCACTGGAGGGTTCCTGACATGATTTCACAAGCATTTCCATGATTTTATTCATTTTCTTAGGGCATTAGTAACAGTGTTCTGTTTGCTAATTTATTATGTGACACATCCAACTGCAAACATAGTAATAATATATACTATATATATGCACTTATTGAATTTGTTCCATGAAATAGTAATGTGTGCAATACTAAAATCACTGGCAGCGCTTCACGTGAAAACCTTAATGTCTAGATTTTCCTATTGTTAAGTAGTATTTAAAAATGTAATTTATAGATAATTTTAAATTTATCTTGCAGATAAAAGCATCATTACGGTTATTAAGTCCGAAAACGAACAAGTATACGGAACCAACGCCGCGAACGTTTAGCATACCGCTCATCTACAACAATCTGAAGTTCATCAAAGTTATATTCTCGGCTGTGTACTATGGAAATGAACATTTAAAGTGAGTGACATTTAAATTTTGTTTTAATTTACAATGTAAAACCACCAACCATCCCTTAACTAAAAATAACCTCTTAAACTAATCTCTTATTTGTACTATAAGGTGTCACTTGTATATGTAAAGTAAATGTCGTTAACCGTCACCTATTTTAACTTACGCATTCCCTAAACTTAGGTGGTGAAAATTGGCATTAGTAAGTACATATGTAGAGGTAGATTTGTTAAGTACAAAAGTCAGTGATTATATTTATTGACAAAAGCAAACTTGGGGTAATAAACTAACATTACCTAAAACCATTAATCCGAAAATTTCTCGTAAATTCAATAACTACTGGGCTTTACAATATTTGATAATTCTAAATTGGGCTATATTTTATTAGAACACCATGGTGATTCAAGTAGTCGACGCTACCTAACAAAATTTATTTAGCTCTACAGAGAGTTATCTACACACTGGTGTCCACTTGGTTGCGCAACCAGCTTACTCATATTAGGTTGGTAGTGGTGGCTGGTTACGCCGCCATGGTGTCCAGGTGAAATCTAGCTCTCAGGATAGCTTATTGTTTTGCTATAACCTACCTAAGAAAATAAAATCTTTATTCATATTAGCTAATGAAAAATTTCGAGAAATACACAGAAAGTTCTATGTGAAGTAATTATACGTACATTATATAGAACCGGGTTGTTTAATTATTTCTATGTAAATTGTCTAACACAGTTTCTCGTGTCGTTCGTTGACCGTAGGCGCCCTATTGAACGGTGCATCGCTTTGACAACACATTTTAATTACATATTTGCATTTCCTTTGACAACATCCGGACATTGTAATTACTTTTAAAATAAATTTAATTTAATTATAACTGTTATTTATACCTATACGACCTAATTACAAGTATGTACTTCCCGGATCGTAGCACAATATATGAGAAAGCATTTAATATATTAACTTTATGAGCCAGCCTGAACTTATTATACACGGCAGTCTCCTTGTAGAGCAAGATCACGGGGCCCCCAGACCTTGCTCATCTGGTCTTAGGGTCTTGGACTATTGGCTATGTGTCTGGCTTTTTCGAAGTATGTAATGTATGTCTATAGTTAATTATCATGTTTAAACTAAAGTGGTGCAGATTATGCTAACTGAACTTCAATATTTGTATTATAGGCTCACCTCATACACTTCAAACCAGTGTAAGCACTTTACAGCCACTTGACCAATTCGGTATTATTAATTACCTATTTATAAAAAAAGTTTCGGACTTTGGACTGAACTGATGATTGGTGAATCATAATATTTATTCAATGACTAGCATTTTACTCAGTAAACTTCTCCGTAGATTTACATTCTTACATGGTACCTATGTAGGTATGATGTCAGCCATACATAGAGGTAAAATCGACAAAGTTGGCAGTCGATTCTAATTATGCGATATTCGCATGCATGCACTCAGCGGAAACGGACCACAGGGAAAACAAGGCGGTAGATAGCGAGTTTGCCACAGAATTTTGTTTAAAAAGTATTTTACCGTAAATTTTTCCGATACGGACGCACTTACTGATCATCATATGAGTGGGTAAAAATAGTACATGTACCCAGGTATCATTAAGTCAATGATGAATTCACGTACTTAGACAACGAATGTCTCTTAACTCATGTCTTATGACACAAAACGAGCTGGTGACATCATTACGTGTTAAAACAAAGACCAATAATGTACATAAATGTGTAATAGTAATTAACAACACAAAATTGATTTTGACCTGCTTAGATGACTGTGTCCTAATGAAAAGAATAAGTAATATGTATGTAGAATAAGTAATATTACCCCTAAGCCAAGACAGGATTTTTTTTTGTTTTTCCAACATTTAAGTGACACCTAACGATAAACATAATGGATTAGTTTTTGGGCTTCCCTAACCTAACCTAACTCTTAACAGATAGTTTAGCGTTGGTTGAACACCCATTATACTATTAACTATCTTATTAACGATTACAAACTAAATACCCACTTATTTACTGCCTCGTTGGCCGAGTGGTCGCAAGTGCGACTGCCGGGCAAGGGGTCTCGGGTTCGATTCCCGGGTCGGGCAAAGTATTACTGGGTTTTTAAAACATTCTCAGTAGTAGCACGGAGTCTGGAAATGTGCCCGGTATATGGCAATAGGCTCACCCCCTATTACATGGGACTCGTAACATAAATAGTGAAAAGTGGGTGTTACATTGTACAGTGGCATTAAGTGCCGTAATGTGCACCTCTGCCTACCCCTTCGGGGATAAAAAGGCGTGATGTTATGTTATGTTATGCTAACGATAAACGTAATGGATTAGTTTTTGGGCTTCCCTAACCTAACCTAACTCTTAACAGATAGTTTAGCGTTGGTTGAACACCCATTATACTATTAACTATCTTATTAACGATTACAAACTAAATACCCACTTATTTATGCGTGTCCCACTCCCGCATAAACCGCCGAGTCGACTGGAGTGATACCACGGCCTCACAGAAAACCGACGTGAAACTTTGCTTGCTCGTCCCCAATCCCTGAATCTCCAACAAACCCCAAATCCTAAATCCTAATTCTAAAAAGCCGGTAACGCACTTGCAATGTCTCTGGTGTTCCGAGTGTCCATGGGCGACGCCGATTGCTTACCATCACGGGATCCGTCTCCTCGTTTACCGGCTTATCTAAAAAAACACAGTCTAAGTAATGTGTAATGTAAATAAATAATGAGTTGTGAAATAAAACCTCAATCGACTCTTTGTCCTATTCCGTAATTGGCACAGGCAAATGTTAATGAGTAACGTTTACCTTAATTACTCATTATCTACTTTAAACTATGAAGTTACTGATTAGTCATCGCTATGCTTTGTAGACTTTTAATTGTTTTTTTATATAAAATAGGTTGACATCCCGTTACACTAACTAGACGTTGAATAAATATTATGAAACATACTGACACGTGCAGGCGTCTACCAAAATGAACAAGCTACTAAACTTAACTCCAATAAAAATAATACGGTTTGATGTATTCTTCAAAATAGATTCCTCCATACGTTGATAATGTCATCAACCATCCAGGAAAACCTGATATTCTTTTAAATGAACGATACTGTAAATGTGGTTTGTGATACTACGCACGCTCGTTACATACTTAACCACGAATGCCACATAATACTTGGAAACCAGTATCTTTCTTGAAGGTCTGCAATAAGATCCTAATTGTATCATCTTTATATATTTCCAGGTATTTGTTTGAGTGGGAGAACCGAGAGAAGTCAGCACTGGCGCTGGGCGTTTGGTTGCTATTTTGGTTCTTCTTTAGAATGTGGATGACCCCACTGCTCGCAGTTGTCCCCTTCGTATACTTCTGGGCTACACGAAGTAAGTTGTTCAGCCGTTTTCGAAATGTATCTGTATAGGTATATCAGTATCTAAAACCTTGTTTAAAAAGATCCTAGACATTGCTACAACCAAATCATCTTAGACCCCAGTTGATACCAAGGTACTAACAACTTTTGAACTCATTACAAAGCTTTAGTTGTATACCTAGAGGTAGTATTTATTCTATTTTGATCTCATATCTCATAATTTGTCGTTTTCAGATACAGCAAATCTGATTCCTATCTCTCAATTTGACGATGATTCTTCAGAAGATGATCTGGAATCAACTAAGGTACGTACCTTTTATAAGTATAGACACGAAAATGTTTATACTATTTACATTTTAGTCTTGTCACCGTACGGTCAAGTCTACTTACACCGCAATGACCATAGATGTAATACGTAAAAATATTTCTGTGGCAATGACCATTATCGCTTGCACTATATAGGCTACGCTACGACATCAATATACATCTACATACACATATACGCCTATCTTATAAAAAGGTCATAAGTACAGCCATACTATTGCTACGCCATAGTTTTGAAAAATTGCTAGTCGACTTCTGACTTCGACTGTACATATTTATTTAAAGAGATTACGACATTGCAGTCGTTCCTCGAATATAATGCATACATAATTATATATTACGTACTTACATATTATTTCTAAGATAAGTACTTTGAAATTCATGCATAAATTAGACGTCGATAAATAGGACGAACTAATTAAGTTCTCAGAAAATTCTATTGTGTTCGTTTTATTCATTATTATGAGGTACTACTTATTATTATGCTGATTAGTGTTACCCATCGCACCTTTATTATTGTTTTAAACTGTCAAACACCAAGTGGTCACCGGTGACCGCAACCTATTGTTCTATAATTGTGTCTATAATGACGGTACTCGACGAGTTAAATCTTTATCTAATCGGATATAAGTAACGTCCTAAAAACAATAAACGTTCTTAGGCATCTCTTCGCCCAAAGAAATAAATTTAAAATTGTCTTAATACATATAAAAGTAAATGTACAATTAGGTACCTGTTTAAAAAAAGAATTAATTTAATCGGTCCAGTCATTCACGCGTGACGCCGTAACCAAGGGAAAAAGAGATTCATTTCTATATAATATGTGGGATAAACATTGTACCTATTTAGTAATTTAAGAACGCAGATTATCGGATTGTTAAAACGGAACGCAACGGATGAAAGAAAGAGACAAGTATGTGTGCGAGTGAGGGAGGAGAGAAATGGCGACAGGGGAGTTACGACAAAGAGCCACGGTCGATGTAACGCTGATTTTTATAACGTGTTTGAAATAAAAGTTTCAATTAATAGTGTTCGATTATTTTGCCATACAATCCCACATATATATAGATATGTAGATGTTAGTTTATTTAATAAATTCCCCTCAGTACGTAATAAGTCACATTGTAGCGTAATACATATATTTACTCGTTGTATGCAGTCAATTACATTTTATTAACTCTAACCTTTACATACGTAACTGCATCAACAGGAAAAATAACGTAGATTCAAAGAAATCCATTGTTATCTATGAAGTTAGCTTGTTGATTACTACGTAGGTGCGTAGGTATCAGTTCTTCCATACAAATCTACACTTCTATAAGCATTTTACACAACATTATGATATAACTTTATGATTTGTTATTTTTATACCAAAATATTGGAACCAAAATTGTTGCCCTATAAACACCAAGACGTCCTTCGTCAGTACTGTCATTTGTTGTGGTGTTCATAAACATATTTATACACCAAACCCAGCCCATTTTCATTAGCCGGAACACGTTACACTGTAGTCATTGCGGTTTAAAAAATATTAATGTTAATGTATCATGAGCATTTTTAAGGTTATATACCGTACTAACATTACTTATATCAGATATAGTATTTTTTTTTTTATAAATACGTCGTCCCACACTAGGATTGTCTCCTGTGTCGTGGGTGCGTTTACAAACATACAAGTTCACATACACAATGACAACCAGACCCGAAACATCAATTTGTGGATCACACAAAGTGTTGTTCCGTGCGGGAATCGAACCCGCGACACGTTGCACGGCAACCAGTTGCCCAGCCACCGCACCAACCGTGCAGTCATCAATATTGGATTTATTGTGCCAATTAATATATTTTTTTATTTATAATGTAGGTATTAATTTACCAAATTTCAAATTTTTCTTTCAGGACGACAAAACAATAAAAACTCGTTTGTACGAACTACAGGATCTCACATTTACAATTAAGGATAGCATAGACTACATTGTATCTCTATTACAGAGGGTCAGAAAGTAAGTAGCATATTACTACGTTTCCATATTTATAAATATTCCCTTTAAGTAATGTTTAAAACTAGGCGAGAATTTATATGTAGATCTGACTGACATACTCCGAACAAAACATATTCATATTCATTTAATCATTTGCAAACATGGGTACATAATATATAGGTGTTAACAAAGTTTATAGTTTCTCCATATTTTGCCTTAACTTGGCATGCAAAGATATGTTATAAAAATAATTACATAATAAAATTAGGTCCATTGAATTGAATTATTTGTAATGTTGTTAGAATACAATAATGTCAAAGAAACTATAATTATTCATACCACTGAAGTCAAAAAATTAATGTCAAATTAGACATATATTGTAAAAAAGTAAATGTCAATTATATTATAGAATGTCACACAAGCAATGTCAAATAAATTAAATTAATTATTGACCATAAGGATTCCCCTCAAGATAATCTTTTACAGTATAGTACACTTTGTCAATAAGAAATTCTTTTAATTTCAGTTTAAACAAGTTGATGTTCCCAATTTCTGAAATACAACATGGCAGCTTGTTGTATATCTTGGATAACATGCAAAAAACACTCTTACTCATTAAGGCAGACTTACTAGGAATACTTCTAATTTTGCCTCTATATCTGGTACTAGTAAGCTTATCAAACATATGCATATAACACCGAAACAAATCAGAGGTCAGATTCTTTTCAAAAGTCGAAACAATGATTGACATTTACATTTACATATTTTAGGAGAACCGTTTAAAACTTAACTATTTAAATCAGATGACCTAAAAACGATAAAAAGAAATAATACGTTTCTTCGTAATTGCTTTTCTTTACACATTTCTTTGTTTTACAAATTAACACCATTGTCTACCGATTGTCTAGGTTTCTATAGTGACCTACAAATTTCTGTTATGAGTACCTAGTTACAATCGGTATATAATATACTTAATTGATTAATGAGGAGTGTTGTTCAGTTACACGACTCAACGACATTATATAATCAAAGGACTCAACTATCTTTGCAAATTGAATGATAGAATTACACACAAGAAATTCTTAAAAAAGCTCAATAATTATACAATTTTGTTATTACTGTCATATTGTTATCGTTTTTAAGTCCATGCTTAACATAAGTTTTCAAATAATTTGTCGAAATTCAGTGTCAATCGTATGAGAACCTAACGGGTCGCGGAGAACCTAACGGGTAACCGGGGCTCCGCTCCGGCTCGACGTGCAGGGGAAGGAACGGGGTGGTTTTTAGTCAGTAAGAGTCTGACACTTCCTTCCGCCTCAACCAGGCGGGAGCAGTCATTCGATGATTTTCTCCCCTTTATTCATTCGTTCAACTAGCGTTTAGATAAATTCACATTTGTCTGAGGGCTATATATTAATTTATTTCTCTTGTTACAGCTTATTTAAGTTTGCGGTACCGTACTTAAGTTACCTCGTGATGACTGTACTGATTGCAGCCACCGTTGCACTATACATCATTCCCATCAATTATATATTTATGGCATTAGGTATGTATTACTTTAATATACATACGTACATAATAAGATGTTAATTATAGGTTTAGTCCTCTAATCATTGATATCAAGAATATATTTATTAGATATGCTTCGTTGTAAGATTTCCATTATTAACTTGATTGCCTGCCTCGTTGGCCTAGTAGTCGCAGGTGCGACTGCCGCGGCCCGGGCCTCGGGTTCGATTCCCGAGTCGGGCAAAGTATTACTGGGTTTTAAAAAATTCTCAGTAGTAGCACTAAGTCTGAAATTGTGCCCGCTATATGGCAATAGGATCACGCCCTATTACATGGGACTCGTAACATAAATAGTGAAAAGTGGGTGTTATATTGTACAGTAGCATAATGAGCACTTCTGCCTACCTCTTCAGGGATAAAAGGCGTGATGTTATGTTATGTTGTATTAACTTGATATATTTGTCTGACCTAAGTAATAAAATAACTGCTAAACATTAGATTGTATTCATTACATTTCAAATTCGTATATTTAGCCATTAAATACTTAAATGCTAATTTATGTCATTTAGATAATCTGATTTATTTTGTAGCACTAAATGAAGAACCTATACATTTGTTTGTAGTTCAATATTATCTAAAACAATGTATTTTATGTTTTCAGGTATCTACAAGTTTATGCGCAAAGTGTTAAACCCTGACCGCGTTCCAAACAATGACATACTGGACTTCATATCACGGATACCGGACGACAATATGCTGGTCAGTATTTATAACAGACGATGCGATATAAATATATATACAAGATATTTTTCATACAAATGTGGATTTTAGTTTGAAAATGAAAGCCCTAGAACTGAAAACTAACTAAATCACATGCAAATTATTCAGTTACCGACGTCATGTAACTACGTCGATATATCTATATTTGGTAGAATAAACAATTTATTTACGTATACTGCGCATGTAATTAAGTAATTTCATTTACAGAAACAATGGCGAGAACTGAGAGTCCCGGAGAACAACTTCAACAGAACATACTCGAAGAGGCGATAAGTAAGGAGAGGAAAGGCGCACTGCACGCTACGTTACTTACCCGTAATGATGTAGTGTGGCGCGGGCTTTAGCTCCTAAGAGCTCTTCGCTGTCAGTTCCAGTTAACTCCGATCAGCTCTTGTCAGCTCCTGTCAGCTCCGGAGCTATGAAGTCTCACAACCCCGACTACGACCGCCTTGCACAAAATTGTGCAATAAAACTACGTGATTGCATTGATTGCTCAAATTATTTATAATTTAATTTAATCGCATAGCTGATATTAATTATAATTATTTTGCCATTAGACTAATGAGCATTTAGATTCGCAGCCGCATTTTTTAAATTATTTCATTTAAGAAATATTTTTTATATTTTATTTATAAAGTGGTTTGCGGATTTGTCTGATAAATTAGTTATTAGATAATGTTTGTCATTTTCCTATCGATTCTAAGACAAACGACATGATAATGTTAATAACATTTTGTACAATAATAAACCTTATGGTTATTGTAATAATGATCAATGTACAAAGAAAATAGTATGCAAAATGCAAATACCTCCTAATAAGAAGCTAGGTTAACAATGAAATTGTGATGTTTAATTTTAAGAATGAAACAATGAATAATTATATATTCTCTTATATACAAAAATGTTTTTATTTAAAAGTAAAAATATAATAGAAATCTCTTATAAAAACTGATCTAATTTATTCCTAGGTAATTTGGCACAATGACATACTAATCACTACAGTTCCCTACTCTAGGATTTCTTATATAATATCGCCCTAGACTAGGATATCTACTCGTATAATTATATCTTAGATTCTACAACTAGACTAATTAACTTCTTGTCACGTTGAACTTTTCCCTGAAGACGTGCTTGTACAGTTCTTATTGTTTTGAGGTTCTGGCACACTCAGTGGTTTCCAATCCCTCTGTAAAAAAAGACAAAATAATGAACAACTACAAGAAAAGACATTTCTCATATCTGTTAAACATTACTAGATAATAAGAATAACGCCATCTATTGCCCACGATCCTAAAGAATCAAATAAAAACGACTAAGCACAAAACTTTGAACAATCAAGAAGAATACTTAGACTAATTTACTTAAATTGGTTAATCTCTTCGAAGATATTATAAAAAGAATTAATTAATAATGATGTAATTTACCAGTATTTTGTTGTCAGGTATTCTCGAAATGAAGTCCAATAAGTCATTGTTCAGTATTCGATCTGGATTCAAACGTTTCCTCCCGTATTTGTATATGCCTGAAACATTTGATAAAGAAATTTTATAGCGGAAAATTATTAATAAGTTATTATAATTGGAACACAGTCATAATTACATAAAGAACTTCACGCCTGTCTCCCGTTGGAGTAGGCAGAGATTATGGAATGCCAATTGCTACGATTCTTACATACCTCTTTCACTTCATCAACAGTCATCAGTCTTTTCGAGCATGCTCGTCGGTTAAGGGTACTTTTAATTTGGCCCTTCTTTAATATAAACATGTCTTAATTATTTTTTCTTATATCCGGAGATGTAACTTACCAAATCCCATCATGAGGTATTTATAAGGGACAAAGTAGAGAAGTGCTGAATTTATGGCTAACAATATCATTGACAGGATAGTCAGAAACGGGACCTTGAATGTCGCTAAACTGAAAAATAAACGAAAACAATTAACGTTTAATCACACACACGGACACACATAAGACAAAATTACACAGAGGAGGGTGACAATCGGATGACAGAATCTAATTTTTTCTTGCACAGAGTATGTAACTATTCTATTTATTTATTCCATTTTTATTTGTTATTTATCATTTCTTCTTCTTAGAGTTATTGGAGAAACTACTGCGTTAACTTATCACATGGCGACATTTCTTGTCATAACAAATCTTGAATTTCATAATGGTAGCACAATTAATTACAACTTACTTATACAATCTTTCAGCTACCGAGACCAGATATTCTATACCCGCTGTTATAGTCAGTGTCATCTCTGGCAAACCTTTGATTTTATCTGACACAGACTCCCCACCCTGTCCATCATCTCCCGTGTTCCAGTCTTTAGGCCCTTCATCATTTGGAAGTTTCGTTTCTTGATCTAGAATAAACGAATTAATCGTATCATATAGATACATAATTGCTGTTGATACAGATATGAATACAATTAGGTAGTTCAAAAATGATAATTTAAAAGTGTTTCTACTTAATTACAGTTATTGTATCATAAATGATAAATGTAAATAAAAATACAATAACAGAACAGCATGTCTGGTTTTCCTTAAAATGCTTCGTGCCTTCTCTCACTTTTCAATACCCTATTATATTTGAGTAGTGTTTAGAGCAGAATATTAAAAATGTCTCAATTATCATTGCTTCAACTTAAAGTTTTTTCTTTCTTCAGTAAAAAATAGATACATAATGGATTATATTCAGCTAGCGACTGACTAGCGATACAAGCGACATCTGTGGTGTGACATCAGCTGTACAACGTTTGCATGCCACCCCTACTCTGTTGGATACGATATCATAGTCTTTCAGTAGAAAGCAGTTAGGTACTCACACGCTTTCTCGATAAGTTAAAAAATAACTTACGTAATTTGTGATCAATAAACCATATGACTGGGAACAGGGCTGCAATAAGCAATGGTGTCATCCATGGATCGAAATAGTACCAGAATATTAACCAGGAACAAAGTATTGTCGTCGATAACTCTCGATCATCCCATTCCAGAAATATCCTGTGAACATTAAACAAATAAAATCAGATTTTAACGATTATTCCTCCTATTATTGTTTATACCTTTCATCCTCTCCTCTCCTCATCCTCTCCTCTTAACTGATCTCTTAATAGTATAAACAATTTTAATTAATGTAACATTACAAACGGAAAAGCAAAATGCACATCGATTTGAATACCCATTTTTTCTTTTCTGACTAACTACACTATCTCTTTTAACCTCTTGGCTTTTTTATTTGAGGGAGGAAAATCATCCAATGACTTCTCCCGCCCGGGTGAGGCGAGAGGGAGTGTCAGACTCTTATTGACTAAAAACCACACCGTTCCTACTCCTGCACTTCGAGCTGGAGCCCCGGCAACCTGTTAAGACTTTCGCGGCTCCGTATCGGCATTAACCTCTTGGCTATCGATATATTAGACACAATAGAAAACACATTCTGTCTCGCGTGGATATGCGTTCCGACAGTTCACAGGTTAATGAGAATTTTGTAACCCCACATTAACCAATTTTGTTCAACTCAGAAATCACATTTAGAGTAGAATCAAATCGCGTGCATTCATGTTAGAGGTCGATTCAGTGTTATCAGCAAAATGCACATGGATACAATTGCACTTCATACATGTGTAACACACACGTGTGCAGAAATGTGTAAATAAAATAAACTAAGCAGTCAATCACACAAGTCATTAAAAGATAGAGATAACGTACCACGCATTTGATTATGCATTACTTTTCACAAAAATGTGCTCCGTCCGATATGAGAATGAGTTGCAAAAGTCCCTATCTACCTCTATATAGATTTTCCTACTAAATCCATGTAAAGACCGGTGAGTCATGTACATAACTATATGCGAATAACCTAGTACATAATACGTGCATACTTGCACTCACATGTTTTTTTTTAACGGGGGAAAATCATCGAATGACTGCTGACTGCTCCCGCCTAGGTGAGGCGGGAGGGAGTGTCAGACTCTTACTGACTAAAAACCACCCCGTTCCTTCTCCTGCACGTCGAGCCGGAGCCCCGGTTACCCGTTAGCTTCTCCGCGACTGCTTTTGTACTCCAATGTGCACATAAATATCATATTTATAAACTCAGAATCAAGTCAATCATATCAGGAGTTGAATGCTGAGCTAAGGCAGGTGGTGTAGATTACTTTTACCCCCATATCACCGTAATTGGAAAAGATTTAGTCCAGTAGTTAAATACATCACAAAGTTGTGTATACATTTCTGATACAAAAGATACTTACTTTAAATATTCGTTGAATGTAAAGAGAGCCTCAAATGTATCCCTGATGAATTTGCAGTTCTTGTAAATCAGTGGTATGTCAAACTTAGGCGGCTTCGTTATATACTTCACCTGTTTCGGACGAAACAGTTTCAATGAAGCAATCACCTGGAAAAAGATACATCACTTATTTAGACTTACCATAGTACTAACCTATGTATCTAGGTAATGTACTAAAATCGGATATGAATCACCTAATGAATAACCAAATTCATTATTCATTGTGCATCGAACTTTGAACTGTACAAATGTACGATCAAGAGCCATATTTCTGACCAATAAATGAACATACGTCCAAACATCTAATTAAAATTCCCACATATGGCGCAAGGTGAACAATAAATCTCCCGGATTATAGTCACAATCAAAACAATTATCGCTGTTTGTTATCAAGATTAATTTATTATGAAATTGTGTTTTCATAGCACGTGAACCAGTAGGTACTAACGCACCAGGTGTTCAGGATAACCTACGTTCATAGTTCAGAATCCTTGAGTTGAATGAGGATTCTAGATTAACTAACAGTGATGGCGACATAGTTTAAATACCCAATGTCGCAGACAAAAGGATTAAATTGTTACCTTACTGTTTTTATCGAAGAATACTCTAAACGACGAAAAAATTAATGTTTTTCAGATGGTTTATAGATAGAAAAATTTTGTTTCGGAATTTAAAGATAAAAATTCGACAATTCTAGAGTTTTTCCTTTTTGATTCCCATCAATCATTGATTCGCACCTAGATATCAGCCGTCGCACTTACACTAACTTTTAAATGTTTTATTTCATCGTACTTTTAAATATACCTTGATTAAATTAAATGCCGAATGTAGAGGTAGTGTCAGTTAATGTTGGTAAAAGAAATATGTACTTACAGGATTCCAAAATATGTTCATCTCCAGTCGCACTCTTGGACAGTTACCCCTCGCCCCTTTCTTCTTACAGCTGTCTTTGAGTGCGTACCAGCAAGCTTCGCCATTATTTATCCTGAGCAATGGTATAATCACTCTGCCCAGAAAGTCGTAAAGCAGCGAATTTATGGAGCGATCATATACCTTCAGCTCAAAAGTCGATGCCACGTCGTATATATTACTGGAAGCCAAATATATTAATTTAAATAGTAGGTACATTATTTTGTTCGCCGCATGAGTGAAGTCCAAATCCCCAAACTTCAAATTTCAAACCACTAAAACACCGGAAATGCGTTTCTAACTCCTCTAGTGTTGTGGGTGTTCATGGACGGCGCCGATTGCTTACCATCAGGTGATCCGTCCGTTTGTTTACCGGCCTATCCCATAAAAAAATATTTTGTTTAATATTTTGCAAATAATTTACGCATAATTAAAAAGTCTAGCGGAAGATAGGTGACTATCTATTATCACTAGGTACCTACTTAATCCTGCGATAGCTAATGTCAAATTGTTATTTCTTTGATTATTTTTTTTAAAACGTCAACAAAGTATGTTCTTTCATTTGTTATTCGATAGCGTTATCGGGAATCTATGAACTTGGGTAGGAAAAATATTTAGGTAGCTATCTATGTACATACATATTATTATTACGTATGTGTTTTGTGCGAACGCAGGAGGTGTAGATTTGATAAGATAACTCAATGAATCCTCTTATAATGCAAAAAATACTATCCTATAATTATATACTATAATATAGATATTTGAGACCAATTAACATACACAAAAACAAACCTGAAAACTTCAATCTAAGTACCTCTACTACTTCTTATGATACCATTGAAATACATGCAAATATAACTTGTCATTAACATGGTGGAAAGTGGAGGAAACACGGACATGAACGTGATGTAATTTTATTGTAGGGGATAATACGGTTCAACGGATCACCTGATGCCTGATGGTAAGCAATCGGCTTCGCCCATGGACCCCTGGAACGCCTGACGCGTTACAAGGGCGTTATCTGTTATATATCTATATCTTTTGGGGATTAGGAGTTTGAGGATTGCTGGGGATTCATGGATTGGAGAGATTGGGGAAGGGGGATTGGGCCTTCGGTAACCTCACTCACATCAGTTTTCCATCACGTCAGTTTTCTGTGAGGCCGTGGTATCACTCCGGTCGAGCCAGACCAATCGTGCCGAACCATGACTCTCCTACACTTAAAATTCCGAATTCAACGTTTCTATTGGATATAATAACTTTTCAATTTACCTTAATAAATGTTTTTTTATTAACTATCGTGAGACATACTAAATTGTATATAATACTGAGAAAAGCTATACTAGTTTCAAACCACAGAGGGGTTCTTCCTCATTAGTAGCGTGCGCGGTCGCGGCGATGTCGCTCAGCCTACTGGAGTAGGCCTATCATGTGAGTAACCCGCGAGTTTTAATTAATTTACCTTTATAAACATAAATAAATATGAATAGATAACACTCACAACACGTAAGTTTTGTTCCAAACAGGTTCCGAACTAGAACTGACTGATGGAGTTTGCACCTTCTCATTGTCCAATTCCAACGTGCAGTATGCATTTGGTTTGCCATAAAGCCCCTTAGCTCCAATCACTTTCACATGTAACTGGCCAACAATACTTGTGTCTGGTGTTAAATTATAAAAGGCCTGAAAAATAATAATATTATTACAAAATGGTTCAAGAGTAAATGCAATGCCCGATAACAATTATGTTGACTTTATTTTTATCTGTCAATTACTTGTACAGAAGTTATTGATCTCGTTTGAATGTGACCTGAGAGTGTTTCACTTTAAAAAGTATTAGACAAAATTCAAGCTAAAGTAAAAGTGTTCCTATTTCTATTATACTTTAAATTTACTATTATTTTATTTTATTTATTTTATTAACACTTCTGTATAACAAACATACGATGGCGGACTTAATGCACTATTAATGCCATCGATATTCACAACTACGTTAAATTATACTCCAATTTACATTTTCACCCTTAACGCTACGTAGGAAGGTCTACGCATTCCTGGCTACGAAATCTACGTGGACGTAGCACTGCTACGTGTTGCTACACCTGAAAAAATTGTAGACTGCGTAGTCCATTGTTAAGCCTACGAAGTGCTACGAAGGTGGTCTACTTTCGAAATGATTCAATACTTATACTTACTAAATTGTATATACTAAAATGAGTACACTTTTTAATTACGTACATATTTTGATTGTAAGCCTTCTACATTTGGTTCATTGCTCGAGGTCGGTTGATTAGGGTCTTGTATCGTACGTGTGGTACACAATGTTACTGACAAATGTACAGATCCGTAGCCTCCGTCCAGGTCCTGCCATATGTCATGTGTACGCTCCCTCTCACGAGCCGACAGGTCTAGAACACAACTTTTAAAATAATTTAACTAAGTACCTAAGAGAATGAAATATTTTTCATAAGTAAAAACTTACAATTAAATAATCATTTGTCAAAATGATGCTTGAAAAAGAAAAGAAAGTTTTAATTTGTGCAGGTAGCATAATAAATGTATAGGTAAATTCTATATAGGTATCTATGAAAGCTTTACTTAAAAATGCATTTGACATTACTCGACCCGGGACATTACACTTAGGACCCATCATGCGATATTATATGCATTTGAAATATAGATCTAAAGTCCCTGGCTAAGGACCTTCGACCTAAACAGCAAAAAATATATGGAATAAAATGTCCAAGTTCAGTGGCGCTCTGCCCAGTACCTATTGCCACTGACCTGGGGGGTTAAGGTCACAGATAAGCTGCACGTTTATACAAACAACCAATCAGTTTGTCTACTGTATATAATAATATATACTCATTAATTAACTAGATCAGACTCCCGTGTAATAAACACAAAGTATATTCTATTTAATATCGGTTTGTTTACCTATTAGGTTAAACAAATTTAAATGGACTGTGATATGAATGTTACAAGCCGCATTTTAGTGTCCACGACCAACTCTATTGTTTTGTGGTTTGTTGACAACATTTCATTTTTGCTTTGGCTGCCAATAAAAAACTGTTGAGGGCAAATCCTCCGCTAATGTCGATCACCGGTGACTGCCATGGCGTTTAACGTGTTAATAAAAAACTATGAATAAATTAATGTAAACCTTTGTCTAATACGTTAATAAGTCAAAATTGATATAATTTGTTTTCGGAAGTGAGAAATTAATAGGCAATTGGGTAAACCAAAAACAAATAATATTTATTTTTAATCTATTGAATACAAAAATAAGCACGTAGACAATATAACTTCGTTCTTAGTACATAGTTATCTCTATCTTTTTTAATCTGTGGAGATATATTAAAGGTCGGTACATATATTTTATCGTCTGTAAATAGTTCAATGAGAGAACTCATAAACGGATATTCGATAACGAATAGATGCGATTGCAAAATCAAATACATTTATTGATGTAAACAAATATCGATTGTACTTATTAATTCTGTAAGACGTAATTAATCTCTAACTGGGTACCTAATTGGCCCGTGAGATTATAGCTACGCATCTACGATGTCTAAGCAAATATTACTAGTCGAAAGTCAATTTATAGGTATCACTATATGTATAAGGTGGATGATGGTCTGTTAAAACACGTTAATCTACATACTTTCATAAATATTTACTATATTCCAATATAGTAAATACTTATAAAAGTTAAAAGAAAAAAAATCAAGCCAAAAGCATATATTCCATATCAAATACCTACGTATAAAAAAATGGATCTAATTATGTTACATTTTTGCGAAAATGTACGTTAATGGGTAATAACAATGTAACAAGTGAGTGAGTCAATAAGCAACAAGTAATATAAATATAATATTTTCCCATACCTGCCCATAAAATTTTTCTGTTTTCCTTTATCCCATAACGATATTGTTAGTAGCTGATCGTTGCGCAGATGTAGCCTGAAACTTTCCCGCCATTGTGGCTGTCTTGTGGCGGGAACGGACTTAGATTTGTAAGACTGAGAACCTAAACTGTAACAAATAAGGTGAAATTATATGTATTAAAATATTCTGTAATTTTTTATGAGTCATGTTTTACAATCTTACTAGGATTTCCCTTGTTAACTTCCTTTGTCGATTAATAATTTAAAAAAGTCCCTTCTAGTGTAGTATTTAGTTAATCAATGTTGATCACTATTTAGTAGGTATTTAGTACCGTGATAATACCTTATTTACCTATGCCCTATTAATTTAATGTAAATATTATTAAGGCCTTTATTAACACAACCTTTGGACAACAAACAGTAATTAAATCATTTACAATATTTCAATGGACATTTACTATTACCTATTTCATTTTCAACGAACTAAGTACAAGTAAAATGGATAATAAAATACTTTTTACCGGAATTTGCAGTAGACTGCGTGTGAAGCGCCATCCTGCGGCTTGTTTGGAAGACCCTTAGCTTCCACAATGACCACATTAACGACTGTATTTCGTATGTTTTTGTCAAACCTTAGAGAGAATTTCTTGTCAGTTTTTGGCTGTAAGAGAGTTAAGAAATTTAATGTATTACATAACCAAACGTTAATAATCAAAATACATTTTTAGGCATCTAATTAGGTAGGTAATGTCGGATGCTATCTGTTTAAGTTACGGGTAACATATTAAATGGATCCCTTTTCGTTGTGCTGCTTGTGCTTATTATTATTAACAGAGCGAGGTTAGCGTAAAATATAATAGGTATATAGTATAGGTACACAAGTATCGGATTCACAGGAAAAGTCTGTGAACAGCACCAGACACAATCTAACATACAACAACTATTAAGAAAAATCTCCACAATCCTCAAATGTCCTCTCTTCATATTCCTAACCCCCAAAAGGCCAGCAGTCCACTTGTAACTATACAATAGTGTTGCTATAATCCATGAGGGGCGCCGATTGCTTACCATCAGGTCTAGGATCTATCTACTCGTTTGCCGGCTTACCTATAATATAAAAAAATACTTTTGTTACCTTTTCATCAGTGGGTGTTTGAGGAGGTGTAAGTAACGCAGGAGTAGGAGTTCCTGGACGTCTCCGTTCATTGTTTACATTATTGCTCGGTTGTGGACTGATGCTGCCATTATTGCTGCTATTACTGTTGCTTTGAACATTGTTTGCGACAGTCCCATTGCTTATTTTGTTTACAGGCACGGATTGAAGTACTGGGTCTGGTCTTCTAAGGTAGTCACTGGCTATGTTTGCAATTGATGAAGGGCGCCACCTGTCGATAAAATGTATGTGATTGGAACTAAACTCTTATGTGTCAGTTTTTTTAATGCTATCTTAAATTAATTGGTTACCTTATTTAGTTAAATACAAATACATTTAAATTTAGTTTAGTACAGTAATTAATTAGTTCCCGGATATTTTTAGCTTCATCTTGTCAGTAGGTACCTGTACCTACATTTTGTACTCGCACTAACAGACTATGAGACAATAGAGACCATACCTATATCTAAAAATTCAATACTACCTCTAGAATATTATTTTCAAGTACTACTTTAGGTACCTACCTACTAACCTACTCTTTATTTCTACATTCTGCAATAGTGTAGAATAAAAATTGAGTAAAAGCTCTATTAGTACCTAGGTTAAAAACTATAATATTATTTAATTATTTATCAGAAATTTCACTCATTCTACCTCCTTAAGGAATAGCAGACGTGATGGCAATGCGCGTGGTAATTGAAAAAAATATGTACCATACATTATAGTGAAGGCATACTTAACCAAACACTTGATTATATTTTGCCCATTCAATAGGATTATTGATATCCAACAATAGTACTATAATATCGTAAAACACTAAAACTGGCAGGTACTCACTAGTTCAACACTAAGACTGACTTTGACAACAATCTTATAAAAAAAAATCATGGTACTTAATGTATTAATTCCGTTCCTATTTTACTTAAAACATAACTAAAAACACCTAGATTCACACTTAATTTTAACACAAAAAATATATCTACTTACAATCCAGAACCATTTTTAGACACTAAAGCACTATCTAGAGAATGCCTCGATTTTTGCAAACTTCTATGATTCGGCTCCATAATATATAATATGGCCGATTTATTTATTGTTTATTTGTGACACAATGAACACGACACCACATAAGAGCAACGATTTAAAGCATCTGTGGAGGAAGATGTTGACACACTGGAATTAGCCTTGTATAAAGTCCGATAACAAAATTATAATCACATTAATAATTACTAGATACGGCATAATATATATACCTACCAAACATAATATAAGTAAATGCTATCGAATCTTATCTATTTAATTTCAATTCCAATAATTTGTCATTCCCACATTGTTGATAAGTTTTTAGACAATAAGTAGCTTGTGCTGTCGTCAGGACTACCCGAAATTGGACCTGCCTAGGTACCTATTTCATAACCTAACGTTACCGGTTAAGGTCATCTAAGGTTACCGGAGGCCCAATTAGCCCCCTCCCTAATCAATCCCCGAATCCCTAATAATCGTCAAATTCCTGATCTCCAAAAGGCCGGTAACGCGCTTGTAACACCTTTGGTGTTTCGGGTGTCCATGGGCGCCGATTGCTTACCATCAAGTGATTAGTCTGCTCGTTTACCGGCTTATTCCATAAAAATAAGGCAAATGTCATACCTATGCATTTTTATAAACACGATTGAGAGAAAACTAAATATCTTCCTGCTATAAAGACTTAATTAAGATTAATAATAAGTTACTTCCCAAACGGTATTAATTATATTTATCTAAAAGGAATAATAGTAATGTGGATATCTAAAATTTATCTTGGTGGAAGTCTTCCTTCTTAGATATAAAGTGACCCTTAACTATTAGGTACGATAGACGATATCTGCGAAGTTTCTGTTTACTTTGATGCCGAATTTTAGCAGGTAAAAATATAAGGAGAGTATTTAGATAGGACTAAGTTACTACTATCGAATTGAGCTGTAAATGTGATAGATAGGTAATCATCTACTTAATCTTTAGAGCCAAAGACCAATTAAATACTGGAGAATTAAGTAGCTCAAACTAAAGTGTGAAAGTTCATAGAACTTGATATCACTTCCTTTATTCTCCCTGAATTTATTGTCAACGATGTTATGATTATTTTGGTCTTAGAAATGTATATCTGAAATGAATAATCGTAGATACCAATGGTATATTCAGTCACATAGTATGCAATCTCTCAATCATAACTCGATTTGATCAAATGAAAGGAATGGTACAATTATTGCAAAAAAAATGTAATTGTGCAATACAAATAATTGCAAAAAATAAACTGTTACTGACAGTTTCCTGCTGCAAAGCAATTAAATTATTCGGGATTTCAAATCACATTTGAATAAGAAACTAGTGACATCTAGTGTGTAGTAGTTGAAACAGAACGTTTATATCTGCTTACCGCTAGGTGCGCTGTACGTCGGCGTCTAGGAACGCGTCACTATATTTTGTGGCGCTAGTGTCATTAGAAATTACAGTTTTCGTTTGTGATTTTGTGTGGAACGTAAGAGGTTATGGAGTAAAATATCAATTTTATTTAGTGTGTAGTGCTGTGAATTGTTATCCAAGATGACTACGGATACGAGAAGGGATAGTTTATCTTCCTATAAAATATGCCGTTTTTGTTTAGCTCAAGGAGATTCGCTAACAAGTATTTACCAAAAACGAGCTACAAAAAATATCATTCATCTGCCACTAAAAATATTATCATGCGTCTCGATAGAGGTATACAATATTTGTGTTTTTTTCTACTATCTAGTTTCATGTAACATATTTTATTCCAGTTATTTGATGGTTTTTGTCTACGTACAGCGCAATGGCGCCGAATGTACATATTGAACAATTAATCGACTGTTTACTTATTCCCCTGTATAACCGTTGTTGTATAACGTACTATGCCTATGTTTTGCATATTATGATTCTATGAAATTGTTTGGTTGATGTGTATGTACATAATTCGTCGAAATTTTCAATTATTTTGTTCTGCAGGCGCCATCTGGTGTACACAACCATAATGATGTAATTTCAGTAGGAAAAAATACAACAATAATGTCTAAAATAATGTAGGTACCTACAATATAAGGTTCAAAGGTGTTAACTATATTAACATTTTCCAGGTCTTCCCATCTGACAAAATGCCAACATATATTTGCAGCCGCTGCAAATTTTTCATGGAATTATGTTATGACTTTAAACATGTATGTCGGCAAGCTGATGAACAGATCTTGCAGTATGTGCAGAATGCCACACCGTTGTCTGCCATATCCTGGCCACAATCCCTAGTTAAAGTAAGTCAGATTCAAGGAATGTTGTAAAAATTGTGTACTTATTCACAGATAGGTACTACAAAATAGAAATTATGTATTTCGTTGATAATAAATCTTGTATCTTTCTTCAGATATTTCGTTTAGCTAATAATAACAAAATAGCTGAGGTGCCTCTGATGAAAACTGTAATAGATGGAGGCACTACTGTTCAGGTCACTGCCCAAGAATCTGACTCCGATGAGGAAGATGATGAGAATGTGTATAATGTAAAAGTAAGTAAAGTCCAAATTATTCCAATGTATATTAATCTATACAATATGAAGTCCACGTTGACAGAAGAAAAAACATTGAAACTAAAAAAATTTAAGTAACCGAAAAGACAGTTACAAGCTAATGATAGTAATGAAGTAGTCTTAGTACTTTGTATATTATGTAGTAAATTTTGCCATTTATTTTGGAGCAACTTTTGAAACTATACACTTGCATTGAGTATACTTTTGAGATAAAACTGATTACTACTAATAATAATACATATGTAGTTCCAATACTATATTAAAAGCTCAAGACTTTGTTTGTTTAACCCGTTGATATCCATCCCCTAAATTTGGTCATACAAAAGTATTCTCTAAACATAAGAAATAAGGTCTATAATGTAATGTAATATTAGTGGAAAGCGGTCACCGGTGACCGCTTGGTGATTTATATGTTAAACATACTAATCTCAAGAACTAGGTACTAGCCTAATTTAAAAAATCTTTTTCTGTTGGATAGCCCATTTATCAAGAAAGGTTATAATAAGCTATAAAACACCATGCTATTATCAATAGTCGCCGAGCAGGGCTGGAAATATCGCGCGAAAGTAGCAAGTTTCTAATAAAATAATTAATAACTATAAATTAATTGTAGATTGGAGATGGTACTGAAGATGGACCAAACAGTGCCAGAGTGAAGGTCGTAACAAGTGCTGACAAACATGAGAAAGCAAAACAAAAACGTGGAGGGAAAGGTAAGTAATGTAAAACATTATTTTCACTACTACTTTATTCTATAAGAACAGTTGTGCTGTGAAAAATGTTCCCAACCACAAAATACCTAATTAAGATAACTTTATTGATTCTTAAAAGCTGACTAAATGTTAATTAAATTCTTTGATCATGGTCCACCTTAAAGCCTACTAAGGAGGGGTATTTCTTATATACCAATATTATACTATTTCACAAAACATGTCTAAGATAAAAAAATGTAATAAAATACAAAAAAATAAAAAATAAATGTAATAAAATAATATATTTCAATGGATACATTGAAATATATTATGTGATTCACAAGATAGGTTGCGGTCTTCGGTGACCGCTTGGTGTTTGACAGTTTAATGCACACAAAATAAGGTACATAAGGCGGACTTAATGCCATGTGGCATTTTCTCCCAGTCAACCTTTATTTTAATTTAACTAGTATGTAAAATGGGGTTGATAGGTATTGAAATGTGAAAACAGAAGAGAGGTGAATTGATATTGGAAAATTTTACATAGTATCAATTCACCCCTCTTCTGTCTCTATTCACATCTCGATCCCTATTCACCCCATTTTACCGTTACCTAAGTATTGATACTTAATTCACCTGGATGTCCCATACCTATCACAGGTTAGTTTTCTTATTGGTGGAGCATCTAAATAATATGCAAATCGAAATACGTTTGGAACATGGCCTACCTGAATTCTATTTCTTGTGATTACCTTTGTACACATATAAAGCTATGAAAAACCAGTATAAACTGGAAACGAAAACCAGTATGAACTATTCAATATGTAAAAAGATCATACGAAATAATACCATGGTTAACTGGTTATGTACAGTTCAATGAGTTTGTGTAGCCATAAGTAGTACAAGTGCCTAAAATGTGCACTTAGATCAATGTAACTGCATCCAAGGAGCACTATTTAGCCGTATGTGATTCTTTATGAGAAATAAAGATATTCTAAACTAAAAAAAAAAATTGGTTGTATAATGACAGAGATGGCGCGATATTTAAGTACTGAGTAGCTTTTTAGATTGCTAAAAGGCTACTCAGGGTGTCATTCATTCAGATCAAAAAAAGTCAGAACACAACTTATTAGAATAAAATATTGTACTGTGAAGGACACAGCCCAAATGAATAACCTATCGTAATTCAAAATCTAGATTGAACTCTGTTTTTGACATAAACTCCACACAACTTTAGTCAAAAATCGATCTTAACTAACAGATTTTGGATTTAAATTGGTTAATCAATCAAATCAAATTATTAATTTGAGCCTTTGTGTTCCATGTTCATATCAAATGTGAATGGGAACATTTTCACATAACTTGTCTTCCTATAATTTATGTTTTATTTTTTATTTAAGTAAGAATGTCTTAAATGTATAGGAATCTCTATTGCCATGTGTTCATAGCTTATACTATTATCTACACATTTATTTTTAAGCATGCTTGCGATGTCTGCGTTATCTGCCGTAGAGGTGTCAAGTTTGACAATTGTACTGTAGTTTTACTTTGCATACTTGATTAATGCCATAATGAACCATAAATAGTTAAATATAATAAACGAAGCACTAATGTTTTACCTACCTTAAACCATATCTTAAGTAAACGTTATTTAATGTAGCACTTAAACTAACTTGTATTGTTAGCCACTTAGGTGTCACTTATTGGTGGGTGATAAACAAAATGTTCAAATGAAACCTACTTTTGCTTGGGGTTCTTTTAAATATTGAAGTGGTTAGTGAAAACAGCCACTTGTATTTTTCTGCAAAATCAAAATGCCTTCTAGTTCATCATGATGTCAGACTCAGAACTCAGTTCAAACCTGGCACAGACTACACTTTTAAGGCAACACTTGCGGTGTATTATCTTCTATTATTTCACGAATGTCAATTGCGAAATGTGTAGTAATTTGGTAGCAATTTGTGATCCATAGCTTATCCTTGCAGTCTTATGAAAGGTATGTGACTATTCTGTGTGTATGTAGTTTTAGTACTTACTATCTGTTTAATGTAAAACTACGTCTTTATTTTTTTTAATGCACTGTCGTTAGCTGCACCGACTGTTTGTGTTCCCGCATGTTCCCTGAGCTAGTATCTTTAATATTACAGTGGAGTGAACCCAAATATCATAAAATTAATGATTTGCTTTAGTATGTTGCAAGGACGTATTGGAAGATGAGATTGAGCCAGTCGAACGCTACCAACCGAATCCAGAGTTTGTAGAGTAAGTTGTGTTCATCACTACCTACTTGGAATAAGTCAGCCAGCCGCGTTTCTTCCAAATTTTGAATTTTTATATACCAATTGGCTTTTTTAGTGTATCGAACGTCGCGGGAACACTCGAGTTAGAATAATCAGCGGGAATGCATTCTTTAATACTGTGTTGATTTTATCCTGTACTAATCACTAACCCTTTCATATACTCTAGTTAAAAGATTAACCAATCATATGTTGTGAAATTGTTTAATTGCTTGCACCCTGTACAGTGATTAAAATGTTATTCCTGTATATGATAATATAGAATATTATTATATCATATCATAATATTATAGAAAGGAGCTGTCTCATGAGCCTCTACATGCAATCGAAGCAATCACTTCGGACGCATGTACGCCTTCCGTTGTCGGGGATCCCATGGTCCTCCGATAGGAAAAGACATACAAAATAATATTGATTGTTAACTCACAGATCCGGGACTGTAAACACCGCGCACGCGCGGCGGACTGGCGATTTTCCGAAATCGCCATTGTTTGCAGATATTTTGTCAAAATGTCGGAGTACCGTAATGGTAAACGTTTTTTTACAGAATCCTTAGAGAAGCCATGATCAAGCAAACTCGGTGTCGGAACCACACGATTATGCCGACTTTTCGGTGTAAATTCTGCCCACTGCGTGAGTGCAACGAGGCCAGCAGAATCTAAACAATTAAAAATATTCATTGACTACATGAGCTATGAACACACGTGTATTTATGTATCACTTAGGGCCACGGATCTCTGCGAAAGAAATATTTATTAACTCCTAGTTTCTAAAAGTCTACAAAATATTTTTTAAAATGAATAATTACACATCTGTAGTTTAAACATCGTTTATACTGATCACGCTTTCAGAAGCTAGGAGAATATATTTGAATGTTTTTCAATGTGTCACATACATACAGTACAGTCGACCACGCATGTGGTAAATAAAAGCGCTTTAAAATCATATTGCTGCCATAGAAGTGGAATTGACTGTACAAACCGTTCTAAATAAATATTCAACATTTTAATGTTTTTGTTAAAGGGTTCCACACGTCTCAGAAGCTGGCGAAGCATGTCCAGTCTCACAGCGACAACAGATCGTTCCCGTGCAAGTACTGCAGTAAAAGTTTCGTTAAATCTCATCATTACACAAGGTAAAATGTACTATATTATCATTACTCTTAAGAACCTGCCCTTATCCTCAATCACTTCTAAGTCATATAATAAAAGTGCTGCTTTTTATAACCCATTTACAAAACTAAATTAATTATTTCATCAACAGCAATATTGTATGCTGTCCATTATTTATACCATTAAATCGTGAGTGCATCTCCCACAGACATCTTCGTTTAAAACACCGTGAAACAATACGTACTTGTCGAGGTCCGTTCGGCGAGAGCGACCAGTACCGGTGCGAGCAATGTGAGGACAGTTTCGCAACTCAAGACGAGTTGATCTACCACTCGGCTATACACGCCACGCAGAATCTCACCTGCCCACTCTGCCAGGAAAAGTTCGAAGATGTCGACGGAGTTACAACACACATTAAGTCTCATGTCAGTGGTAAGTATTCTCAGAATCCTTATAAAATAGTTAAAAACTAAATTGGGTCACATAAATAATTTAATCAAAGTTTGCAACAAATACCATAATTATATTCTTTAAATATCAAGCTAATTATTTATTATTTTAAATACAAAAATAATTAAATGTAAAGAATGATATATACTTTTATCCCAGATTGTGTGTCTGTGATCTCCGTAGGTACAGAATACATGTGCGAGTTATGTGAGCTGGTATTCACCTCTAAGATTAAGCTGAACATTCACATGCACGTAGCACACGACGAGGAACTGCGCAGCGTACCGGTAATAATTTCATGCTACTCATTACATATGCATGTTTTAACATTTTAGGAACTTAGATTCTTGTACAACGTACCACGCAAATTCCGAACATTTCTTTCTCATATTGTGACATTTATAACAACAGTGTGAAAACACCCTTAGGTATTCTGAATTTGATTACCGTAGTCTACAAAATAACTAAAAGTTTACTATATAACTGTAAAACAGAATAACTGCTTCCAATTCTAGTACTCATTTCTATCTTTTTCCTTTCAAATCAAATATATCAACTGAAACTTGTAATTAAAATTCTACATATAGTTTAATAAGACATACACACCATAAAGTTTACTCATCTGTTGCAGGAGCTGGGCCAAGATGAGTCTTCCACAGAGATGGATGTTGATGAAGAGGATGATGACTCGACCATCAATGGTAAGCAGTGTAGTGTAGTACAGTGGGTTTATACACACAGACTCATGCCATTGTCAAGAAGTATAGAGTGTCTTCTAAGTATCTTCTAAGCATCTTTCTGCCTTCCATAAAAACCAGTTAAGAGTGGTTCCTTATCAACCCTGAAACTAAGAACTGAAGTTCCAAAGACTAATAGGATTGCAAATACCACCCTCATAGTTTACAAAATAGTGACTATGTTTTATTAAAAATTACATTAAATCACTTTTTTTTTCAGTAAAAGAGCTGGGCGACCACATGGTAGTTGAAATTAAGAAGACTGATGAATTTTTGGTAATTATAATTTCTTTTTATTGACTTGTTTGAGTATCCAAACAAATTAACTCACATGACTGACAAATTTATAGAAGTAAGCATAATGTTAATATTTTTTCCACAGATATCAAACCCCCAGGAGGAAATAGAATTCAAAACTGAAGCCACAAATTCTGAAGGTATTTAATTATCTAAATTATTACAAGGTTTAATAAGAAAGTCACTAGTAACATTTTTGTCAATAAATAATTGTTATTATTTCAGAGAGCGAAAATGACACACTACCGGATCTTTCGACAGCTGTAGCGATAGTTAGCAAACCTACAAAAGATGCAGAGCCAGTCTCGATATCCACTCTAGGTGGCGCCATTATCACAAAAACTACTGCAGTTCCCAAAACCGATAAAGTGGATAACCAGGTAAGGGATTACAAAAACAATTAAAAATATGTGCAATATACTACTGATTTGAAATGAAAGTCTCTTGAAAAATACATATTTTTAATGTTACAGCATAATACTGCAAACATTCTTCGAAAAGTTGAAGAAATGAAGAAGAAAGCAGTCCCGTCACCACCTCCACCTGAACCGAGTTAGTATATGAAAACTTTAACTTCTAAAGTAAAGACAATGTCCAAAATGGCCCTGTCCAATAAAGAGTATCGGAATGTACGATAATTAATCTACAATTTTATTATGTAAGTTGCAAATACTTCTGTATCACGGACATCACCATCTTCGCCTAATGTAAAATACCTTCGCCTAATGTAATAAATAAATAACTAAATCAGCAAGTTCAATGTGATGTCGCCGTGTCGAAAGTGAAATAGGATGTCCAATCAGTTATCATCAATCGATTGTTTTTTTTTTCTTTATGAATGCAGTTAAATAGGTAGTAAGAATAATACTATACAGTTATCAAAACTTTTTATATATATAAAATCATACAAACATTCAACATTCGTTCAAATATTCGTTGTTATGGGTAGATTATAACCTCAAAATCTGATACTTTTCTGCAGCTAGTCCGCTATAAAAACAAGATCTTCTAGACATTTGTCTAGAATTATATCTTTGTCGGATAATTATGTATTGTATTCTCTATCAAATGATATTTGATGAAGAAAAACTCTCTATCAAATGATAGAGAATACAATACATAATTATCCGATACTCTTGGCTCCAGGGCCAACAATGTATGGATGCAAAGCAATGCCCTTTGCTGACAACCTTTTTCGAACTGAGTTAGCATTGAGTTTTATATAAACCAAGTTACTGAATATACTGAATATTAGTATTGCCAGTTAGTCCAAGACCTGCTAAAATTTATTCTTATTTCGTTGTCCTTGTAGTTAAATTTTTCAAATACATATTTGGATTTATGCATCAAAAATTCTGATTAGTTTAATAACTTAACGAATTCGCTGAACATAAAACAAATAACACATAAGCATCTGACTTCCATTACTGCAATTAGAACTAATAAAAAAAATTTGAATGTTACAGAAAAAAATACTGTTACAGTTGCTGAGAAGAAGACTGTAAATAAAACTGAAAATGGCAACACAGGTGCTGGTACTAGCGACAAGTCACTCAGAATGTTGGAGAAGGACTTGCAGGAATTGAAGAGGGTAACTATATTCTTACAGTTTGACTTACAAACAACATTACACACAATGTGTAGTAGATTCACTACTAATTAACAACATTGATATTTCTCTGGTATACAGCTGTTATCTGTAGGGTAAAAATTACGCCATCTAGCCTTTTAAATTTAAATTCACTGAACATCATCAGAAAAAACTGACAGAATCAAGTCTTAGTTAACACCCTCCTTAGGAACTTAATAATATACAAGTTAAAAACATATAATTCAATTATATATTTAAAATTGTTTACATATTATATTTATGTTTAATATTAATATGTAGTTTATATACTGTACCTTTATATATATATGTTCATTTAACACCCTCATATTTGAACAGATACAAACTTTTTTAAAACCTACTGTAACACTTCTCTGCCTCACCCTGTGATTGGCTGGTAGAGAATGCCGCCTAGCATTAAGCCCGCCATTGTATAAATATTTGTACAAAAAGTGTTAAAATAAAATAAATAAATAAAATCTCCAACAAAAGTGGTACAACTTGTTACTGGAATAACATTCAATTCAATTTCAGACCCACCCGCCTAAAGAAGCCGTTAAGACTCCAGCGAAACCAATAGACACATTAAGAAATAGACGAGCACAAATACATACTTCAACTCCTAAAGTGAGGTGAGTACTTGAAAATTATAAATTATTCATTTTTATCATTAAAAACCACTAATTTCACAGTCATGAGCAATAATATGGAACAGTCTATCAAACTAATAATTAATTTAAAATTTATTTTGGTACTATACTTCTACCATTTATAATTTTAAGGCATGTCAATTACAGGACCCCAACTGATGAACGCAAGACGCAAGTGGTGTCAAAATCCCCAGTACCGGAGAAGAAGATTCCCGAGCGGCGCGCCCTTACCAAGGAGAACAAGGAACCGAAAGAAATTAAAGAAAATAAAGCAAATAACGGTAACGCGAAAGAAGAAAAAGAGGTTAAAGATACCAAGGAGAAGCTCGCTAAAGATAAGGAGGTCAAAGAAAAGGAGGCTAAAGAAAAAGACGTAAAACAAAAGGAGGAAGATGTAAAACAGAAGAAAGAAGCTAAAGAAGGAACGCCGAAGGTATGTCTTTTGATATTAGCTATTTCTATTAGATTGCAGCATGTTGTTTTGTAACCTTTAGGACTCCATCGATAATTGGACTATCCAACATAAAAAGACTTATTAAATTCGAAACAGGAGGTCCAGAGATTAGCGTGATCAAACAAACATATTATAAACGTATCGTAAAAAAAACATACATATCACGCCTTTTAATCCTCAAAAGTGCAAGTCTTGCACATACTTTTTACCAGTTACGGTAATGTAACTCCATACAACTCCAAACTCCATACTAAAAATTACTTACGTTTTCAGAATGTTGTCAAAAATGGAGGCGAGAAACCAAGTTCAGAAGAAGGAATCCGTCGGTCTACCAGACCATCTAAAATTAAGGATTACGCCAAGATGATTAGAGACAGGTAAATTCATAGTTTATTGTATAAAATAGTGATTTAAGTTTCTCTAAATCTAACATATACATATTTTTTTTTATTGTAGCGTGAAAATGAAATTTCAATATAACACAATTCAATTTAAAATGCACATTCTTACAGGTCACAAGATTCTGACGAAAATGATGATTCAGATGACGCTGATGATGAAGAATATAAAGAGGTCGAGAAACCTGTTGATGTAAGAATAACTTTTGTAACATTAACCGTCTATTGTTTACTATATGATTTTAATAAATTTACTGATATATATTCACGGGGTGAATCAACATCCCAATACAATCCCCTCCCAGCCACTGCTGGACTAAGGGCCAGTACAAAAGATTTGGTATAATGGCAAGTGGCTTAGAAAATGCAGTTTAAAATCCCGTTCTCTATTAAATAAATTAAATATGAAGTCGTAATAAATTTACCTGCTCGATTTATTAATAAATATAAAATGATAATGTTACAGCCCAAATCTAAAGCCCGCAGAGCTAGTATAAAGACTGCGGCACTGAAGACAGCCATATCGGCCACTCCCACACCTAGGAAACGTGGTCGACCACGCAAGGATGCTGTGTAAGTACTCATACACCATACTTTTTTATAATAATTGAGACCTTAAAGAAGCTTTCGCGCCCGGGCCACGGTATTAAGCTGAGCTCCGGCCTTTTGCGCCGCGACGCACCATGGTCCTCTTTTTTGTGTACTTATTCTTGTCTACGTGTGTCGTGGCGTAATAAATCTGTTTTCTTTGTTTCGTTCTTTCTTTCAAAATTTATAGGTACTAATTTCAGTCACTAAGACTCGTATTCATAACTAGTGTCATGCGTGACGCGGCGACAGGTCTTCGCGTACTCTACCTATTGGTTATTTAACACACTAAAATTGTCATATATTACAAATTACTCCATTTGTCTAAAATTACCGTTGTACTATTTATTTAGACCTCCAAAAGTAAGGAAAGAGGAAGTTGAAGATGATGAGGCTGAGGGTTCTGACAGCGAAAAAGACAAATCCAAATCTGCGGCAGAACCAGAGCCAGAACCTGCGCCTGCGGCTGAAAAAGAGAGGGACACCAAGACTCCAATAGACCCCGTGAGTAAAGAGCCAACTACCCGATACTTTGTCAAGAATGTTTTTTTGTAATAGTGACAATAGAAATACATCATCTGTGAAAATGATCATGTTCATGAGATACAGCCTAGCCTAGGGATAAAGGGTTAATAATATGATCCCGTTTGGTAGTACCCATTGATCCTGAATAACACGGTAATACTTGTCATTTTATTCATTTTTAATTTTTTTACAATTTTATATTGCAGGTAACCAGCAAGACACCAGATCCAAAGCCACAAAGTACTTTGGTATCACCTACCGGACAGACATTGAAAAAGGTAAGTCAACTATTCTCTTAACGACTTTATCTTTTGAGACTAGACTTGTAGTCTTATAAAATTACTTTAGTCTCTGAAAATCAATATAAATAAAAATCATTATTTACAGATTCCTATCAGAGCATTACCTCCTGGAGTAAAACCTATGCCGTTACCGGTAAATGCGAGACGTAAGTGTTGTTTTTAGCGTTTTATTTTACAACAACGTAACCTATAATACATTATTAACATAAGCATGTTGTGTTTGATACAGCTATGGGTGGCGGTGAAGTATGCGAGATGCAGATCGGCAAGAAAGTCGTCAAAGTACAAAAGATTGTGATGACTAAAGCTGAAGTCGAGGCTATGGCTAAAAAGGGTCTAGTCGAAATGAAGGTAAAAACTACTCTTAATCTATGGTATAAGTAATTAATTAAGGAATAATATCAGACCAGGGAGGGCAGAATATATGGTTGTGCTCTATCGGTCTGGTCCCTATAGTTATGTACTTAATTATAATTCTTTTGTTTGCTTTCCAGGATGGCACTATGGTTCTCAAACAAGGAATCAAAATCCCTACTACAGATCCCTCAGCGCTCAAAAGTAGTCTAGTCGGAGAAGGTTAGTATCATGTTACACATTTACACAATACTTTCACAAATCTATGATGCTTTCATACTCTTACAATATTATGAATACAATAAAAACTACAATTTCATAAGACTATATTTATTTCAGCTGAACCCAGCACTAGTAAAGAATCTCCTAGCAAGAAGGACAAGTCGGCCGCACCAACTCGATGTGACTTTGGAGAAGACACGTGAAGTGCACAATAACTGTTGTTTTATACCTATAGCTTATCATAATAAGAAGACACATATGTGTCAATTATATATAGTTAGTGTTAAACACCACTGTATTTAGTTAAAGACTTTCTCATAGACACTACTGTAAAATGTAAGGTATATATGATTATGTAATGCACCGATTCTGTTGCAAACCTTTTACTTCTAATGATCTTAAAATGTACTTTATGTATTTGTAGGACAATCACTACATTTTTATTTAAGTAGGATGGTAAAATTTTAAATGTATTTAAAAGTTCAATTACGCATTATGCTAGTAAGAATTGTATACAATAATAAAAAAGTTATAAATATATAATAATCCTGCCTTTTTATTTTCCCTATAAAAAATAATCATTGGTATTTCTGAACACAATATACCTATGCGAGTCGCGGAGAACCTAACGGGTTACCGGGGCTCCGGTTCGATGTGAAGGAGAAGGAACGGGGTGGTTTTTAGTCAGTAAGCAGTCATTCGACGGTTTTCCCCCCTTAATATATATATATACATACCTATACGAAGATCATGATTATTTTTTCTACACCACCGTCACAAATTAGGGGTCCAAACATGAAGCATACTCCACCACTAATCCATACCTATCCTTTTTCTCGGCCACAGATCACCCGAATTGTCCCTATACTCTTTGTCCGTATTATATCTTAAATATTTTTGTCGTATTCCGTTCCCATTTGTTTTTTTTTTGTTTTCATATATTATTATCTGCACTAGACAAGTAGCCATGTAGAAATTAAAAGACATAACTTATACAATATCTAGCTGGAATTCAACCTTATGAATGAACAAATAAAGAAAAATTTTCCATTATTGTCTTGCGATCTATATCGTTTTGTTTTGTTACGTTTTACTTTTTCAAATTTCGATTTTCGCTACAGGAGGTATGTATTGAGTCGCGTTGAACACTAAAATAATTTTATAATATGAAAATTAAGATTTCGGGATCTTAGTATACATCACTTATTTTTATTAGCGGTACGTTTTTGTGTATGATATATTTATTTACTTTATCGTTAAAAGTCTAAGTCCAAGTCAAAATCATTTATTTCAGTTAGACCAGGAAGGCACTTTTGAACGTCAACAATATAAATTTAAAAGTAAAGCTATTTGCTCATTCCAAGGTGTAGATTCCTATGGAGAAGAACGAACAAGAAACTCCATAGATTAGGTACTCTTTTCCAATCAGGTTACAATACAATTTTATTTTACAATACAAATCGACTCCATGCATCCACTGTTCTGTTTAAACAAATGTTTGTGCGCGTGTTGGCGAGGCTTGGCCAAGGGATCGCCAACACACGCACAAACATTGGTGGCGTTGGTTTATAATTGGTAATTTTGTCTAATTAGATATTATTTACTAGTTTAAAAGCTTAAAATATAACTTATACTTTATGTACTTATCGAAAGTAAGACACTCCGGCCGTGATACTGCTTTTTCGGTTATTATTTTTGCAACTTGCAATTACACACTGGGACATTGTGAGACGTGATAACGTTGGCCATGTTTGAAGCATACTAAACAAAATGTTGTCGAGACGATTTTCTTGCGCCGACCCGATATCTAGTTGTTATTGTTGATCGAAGTGCCCTAGCCTCAAATAGTATAATAAGTATATGGGAATCTAGCCTACAACGCGTCTCTGTTACAAGTTGACAAACGACAACCACGCCATTAGTGAGTCATGCTATGAAATTCCAGAAATAGGGAGCGCTACTAAGCCTCTCGTGAATTTAATTGTTTATTCTACTGAGCGCTAGATGGCGTCACTAAAAACGTTTATTCAGATGTCGCTAGTGTTCACTATTTACCGCGCTTTTCAAGAAAGGCAAGAAGCGGCTGGTTTAAAACATTTGTTCAAACGAGATCAAAAACGCGCGACAGCCGGCTGCGGCAGACGACATCGCAACAAATACGGATTGCAATTTAAAGTTTTTACACTTATCCAGAATTTAATTCTGAAATTTATTTAGATAAGTGCGGTGAATCGTTTCTATTTAATAAAAAATCCGGGAGTTGAAAGCCTGCGAAAACTTTTTCACGGAAGATCTTTTCGTCTGAATTTAGGTGAGTGGATATTTTATTATTTATTTTTATTAAAATTAAGTAAAAACATATTTAAACAAAATGACAAACCATTGAATAGTATTGTAAATAATTTTATTTTCTTGTGTTACACGTAAAATATTCCTGTTTTTCGGAGTTTTATTGTAAACATATAGGTACCGACTAACTACCTATTTATAAATAAGCTTTTTTTTTTTTTTTTTTAAGGGGGGAAAATCATCGAATGACTTCTCCCGCCTGGGTGAGGCGGGAGGGAGTGTCAGACTCTTACTGACTAAAAACCACCCCGTTCCTTCTCCTGCACGTCGAGCCGGAGCCCCGGTTACCCGTTAGGTTCTCCGCGACATTTATAAATAAGCTAGGATGACAATAACTCATACAAGTAGGTACCTACGATATCTTAACCAATTTCGATTCAAATTGTCGTATTTGATGGTAGTTCTTATAATTTCTCGGTGTTGATACTATTTAAACCTACCTCTTAAAAAAATTTGGCAACATGTAGGATGCTACTTCATATAAATAATTAAAACAATAAGACCTAGTTTTCTTAGCTATAGGTATTAGTTAGGATTTTTTAATCATTTTCTATTATCCATTGAACTTATAGTTTGACTTGGTAGGGAGAAATAAATATAACTACATTAATGCTTTACGTACGTAGGTTCTAAACATAATAAATGAAATAATAAAATAGTCTACATACAGATCAAATCTTTCTTAAACTGTTGTTTTTATGTTAAGGAATTTAATTTAGTAAGTAGATTCTGACGATGTAATTTTATGGCAGGTACAAACACAAATTGATAAATTGGATAAGATAAGATACGAATAACAACTGTACCTTACGTTAATTCTCATTGTTCGCAGTATTTTACAACAGTCCCTATCTATCTGAGTACCGGTTTCATTATACTTCAATTTTAATTTCAGTTCCAGTAAAATATTGGATGATAAAATTCAAAGTTTCCTAAGGTGTACGTATCTAGTTTTAGTCGGTAGGTATCTTCGAATAATGTCAATAAAGATTTTGTACTATAGTACCTAGATCTACACAACTCATTAAGTACTGAACTTAACTTACCTAAAGATAAAATATATGTCATGTACCTACTTAAAAACAATGCAACCTTCGAATGAAGTCAGATTAAATTAGTCCAGTTATTCAATTTTCGTCTTAGTATTAGGTTTAATTGTAGGTACCAAGTTACCAAACTATCTAAAATTGACTGTATAAGAAGTATCTAAACCCAACTCAACTTGAGTGTCAATAACAACATGATCTCAAGTTCGACTCATGTCTAGACAGAATGCGTATGCGACTAGTTGACAGGGTAATTAAACACAATTAGGATAGAGGAAACCAATATCCGGTCATTATAAGCTTGCAGCGTATATTGACTACAATAAAAATACGTCAATAAAGATATAGAAATCACGTCATAAATTTGATTATTTTCCCTATAGAAATTAAATATATTTATTATTAGTTTAGCTTCACACAGCTTCAGAGTTCGATATAAGTTATTATAGGTACATGATGTAACTATGAAAAATGTCTTCAGGTTTAAAACATTCAACCATTTGACATTGAGACATGAAAATCGTGAGGTAATTGACAATAAAATTAAGAACGTCAACATTGAATAGTTATCACGGTGCTGCTAGGTTTTTGTTGTATATCTAGTTGAGCCCCAAACTTGCTAAATGATCAGACACGGTTGGAAGCGAAGCAGGAAACTGAATGAGTGAACAAGTTGTGACTGGGTGGACAATATTACGTAACAAGTCTAATTCTAAAAGCTTGTCCATCATTTATGTAGCGGATAATGACGATGTCAGTTAATTCGTATTAAGTGCAGCTATTTTCTCAAGTAGTCAAGTATCATTCAACTGACAAAGATTATTTATTTAACTGCTTAGGTCTACTATAAATAACGAAGATTTTATACAAGTTTAAAAACCACAACATATATGATGATATTTGTTGGAATTAACACAAAATAAAAGCTGACTGGTTAAACAAATTCTAGTCCGGAAATCAGTTTAATTCAATAGATCATTTTTCCGTTCAATCTCACTCCACAGATTCAATTAATTCCATTGACAAAGGCGATCATGCGATCTCTTTGGGGTTTTTCCTGCTTTCATGATTCTTGCGTCTCATTCAGCCATGGCTTTTTTTTATCTGTTCAGTCATACATAGATAATTAACTAACTAATGATACCTAACCTACCTGTCAGCTACAGCCAACTAACATTTCAACGTGGTTTTTCCTGCATTCGAATGCTTATTACTTAAATTGCAGCTCTGACTGATCAAAACACACAAAAAAGGGTGTCGACAAAAAAGAATTAAACAACAAGAACAAACTAGTTAGTACTACTAAAGCAATTGCTTTAGTAGTACCTAGTTTTATAGGAATTTTGTTGATTTTATTTTATATATGACATTGTTACATGTTGATGCTTATTTTTTTATTAGATTATCATGTATTTTAATAATGAAGTAAAAACATAGTTTGACATTAAAATGTACCTACCTAAGTATGAGAATTTAGTGAATAAATGTAATATTGTTAAAAAATATGTCTGCGTACTTACCTATGTCTAAATAAAAAATATGTCTGCGTACTTACCTATGTCTTAAGCAGATAATTCGTAGAACAAGAACTTAGCTTTTAACATTATGCAGTCATCGAGAACACGAACTATCTGAATACTAATGAATAAAGTATAACGTTATATTGCCTTTACATACCAAGTTAAATACTAAAAATCTGTTTGTTGCCTTGTTAACAAGAACCTGAAAAATATGTAAAGTAGACGCAGCACACTCTTAGAAGCTTTAATTAATCCTCTAATCTAAGCTGTAACTCGTTGTTCAATCAAATCAATCAGTCAAGCAGTTATAGCCATGCCGTCAAATATAAAGCCGTACTTATTTAAATTATCATTTTAATTATGTCACATGAATAAACAAAGCGTCAAATCGGCAAAACATATGCTACGAATGATGACCATATGTGTGCTTCTAGTTGTATAACTGATGGTGACAGCTACTGGCTGCTGATTGGCCGTGGCACTATTGTACCTACTGCTAGCTAGTAACTACTCGTCACTCAACAACGAGTGAATTCGTCAACGACGGCTACGATCACCGTAGCGAATCAAGCTTTTGAAATGGATCACGCCGCTCTAGTCTCACCGACTCCATTCATTAGAGTAATATGTAAATAATTGTTATCTGCATGAATGTTACATTAACCACTAAAATTCTAAAGTATTTCAAACAAATTTTCCGCATAGCGTCGCGTCGACTAACGGACACGAAAAACGTTTCGTCGAATTGTTTTCAAACATTTCAATGAACTTGTTAAATTCATTTAGATAAGTAAGTAGATATAAAGATTACTGGGCAAATGATCTCTGTGACATTATCAAACTGGCACCTCCCTCAGCACATTCTTCTCATAGCATATAAAATATATTAATAGTCGCTGTCATTTAGTTTAAATTACCCCAAAAACGCACCTGTCATATGATAATGCGAACCAAGGTCTTTAATTAGTTTTCTTAGACCAATATTTACATATCTAACGTTAATAAGTATACATACTAGGTAAGCCTATATAGGTACGGTACGCGTTGGTCCTATGTTTATGGAGCAGCGTGGACGGTGTCCATCACCTGGGTTCTTTCTGTTCAACACTAGACCGTAACGAGTGACAGCTGTTTCATACAAATATTTGCCCAAGTTTATCTTTCAGCTTGTAAAGATTATGAGTTACGACACGCTGTATCAATTGGGTTTGCCGCCAAAACGCCTCGTTCATCATTTTGACGTCACACTCGTAAACTAAACATGAGCTTAACGTAGAAGTAATATATTGGTGGTAAAAAGTATATTAGGTATGCAAATTAATGCGGTTCTTTCTGAAGGCTAGTTGCCAGCCGGTGAAGTATATTATGGGGAAATGTGGACCGGACGTCCGACTGTGTATATGCTTACCTCTATATATAAATTACAGGGCTCTGAAACACCTATTATACTATCGCCTTGAACTTGCGAAAATAAAAAGCCAGCTTTTCGAATTGATACTGCGGTAGTATGAGGGAATTAGGGGTTGTATTTAATAAAATATGTCACCATTATTGTTACTTGTAATCTTTTATGGGAGCAAATTACGAATTCCATAACCTAGGTATTGTTTTTCAATAACTACTTAAACCTACTGCAAAGAACCTTCTTTATTGTTTAGCTAGTTTAAAAGATACTTAGGGGAAAATCATTTTTAATAATGGTCTACAATTTAACACCACAGGTAAACAAAGGTTTGTAGGAGTAAAGGAAAGGTATTACAAATAATATTTCCCTGTAATATGATAAAAATAGTAATATTCATAGGTAGGTATACTTTAATATGTAATTTACAATGAGTAAGTTTGAAAATTCCTGATGATCAACATATTTATTTATTTAAATTAATACCTATGTTTCCTTCCCTTGTTATTAATACAATATATTATTTACCTGCTCCAGTAGACATGATTCATTTGTTCATTTGCGCACTACCCCTACGGTAATGTCTATAATTATAAGGAAAATGGATGATTTTCCTTATACTATTTTTACTATTTTCATTTTTCTACTACAAATAAACAATACGTGATATCATGTAAACAATACGTACATACCTAAGAACTTACATTACAATACATTTGTTTTCCTGAATAATTAAATAAAATTGTAAAATAAAAAAAAGCCCAATTTTCATTTACAAAACACAACGTAATGAAATTTAATAATGACTATTATTGTACAATTTGCTGATTTTAATGAAATTGAATGTAATTTTTATAGTATATCTACCTATTAAATTTGTACGCCACTATTGGCGAAACATGAACTGGACGCACAAGAAACTATTTAATATTTGCATGTCTGACTACTCAGTTTATATAAACGCATTTTTGACAAATAAACGATTCATTCTTTTCTTTCTTTCGACATTTGCGAACATCAAACGAATTAATCCACTGGCCTAATCTGTCATTAATATTACGATATGAATCTCTGAATTGTTTACACTTTAATGTTTCTAACAATGATTAAAAATATAATGATAAAGCAATAGACGACTTTAGGTAGGTAATTAAGTTGGTAATTAGACGTTTGTAATTGAATCAGTGCCTCGCAATTAGCGGTCACGCGATGTTGTGGAGATTATAAAATGTATTCATGGTATTCATGTATAAGTCTACTCTGCTGCAAAGTAAAAGTGGCTAACTTCCATCAGAATGTCAAATAGGTACTCATTGCCAACTCCTTATTTCCTGACTCCTACTAAACATAGGCTTATCCATCATAATAACACGCTACTGAGCTCGAAATACAGCTCCTTATGTCCAAATTGTTCAACAACCGTCATCCACTGCGGATGTCGTCGCTGAAAAAATAATTAGTTTTACGAAATTCTATTATTTCATGACTTTCCCAGTATTCGAAGCCACCAAGAATGTCTACAGTATTCATGGTTACTGCTATTTTATTAAAATGCTTCTATTTTAAGACTGGATTAATACATAATATCATGCCTTTTATCCCCGAAGGGGTAGGCAGAGGTGCACATTACGCCACTGTACAATGTAACACCCACTTTTCACTATTTATGTTATGAGTCTCATGTAATAGGGGGTGAGCCTATTGCCATGTACCGGGCACAATTCCAGACTCCGTGCTACTACTGAGATTTTTTAAAATCCAGTAATACTTTGTCGGACCCGGGAATCGAACCCGAGACCCCTTGCCCAGCAGTCGCACTTGCGAGCACTCTGCCAACGAGGCAGACTGGATTAATACTTGCCATCATAATCATACAAAACAGTAGTCATACATACTGGCCTGTATTAAGTGGCTCTACGGCTTCGAAAAATTGCAATTGCCTTTCATAATCTAAGGTGAATAAATGCCCAAACAAAGCTAATCTAACATCATTAGAAGTAGATACTTAGGTGCGTTACGATAAAGACATTAATGACTGATCTGATTACTGACTGGGTCCATTTTCAAGCGGATATGTTCCAGTGTATAGACAAATCGGTCGGCATTTCGTACGGAGCTAATTAATACAAGTAAAGTAAAGTATAAAACATTATGCCGCATTTAAACCTGGTTTACGACCAAGTGTAATTGAAGCATAAAATGCGTAATTGGTAATAAACTTATCTACAGTAAATTCATTTGATTTTCACGGTGTTCTTTGAAATATAGTTTTTATTGTCAATCGAAAATAAAACTACTTATACGTATATATTTCTTGTGTCAACAGCTAGGCTATTCTGTAACTGTCAATTCGAACTTTCGAAGTAAGCTTGAACGCATTCTCGCTCGTCATTGGCCGAGATTATTCTCACACCAATGACATGAGAAACTGTGATCGAGTTAACTTCAATCTTTCGAAATAAAAGTTTTAGGAAAGCCTAGTGGCATTCTATTAACAATAGCTAGTTTTTATTTGATTGTCGTGTTACGCCAAGTAGTCGCAGGTCGATCAGGTCGACAGATATTATTACACGTGTATCATGTCAGATAGTCAGTACCTATCAGGACTATCAGGATCATGATAGAGGCTCACGTAAATTTTGCTATCTTAATTAACATTTGCGTCTTACACTCGACGATGATAAATTATTTACTTAGTTCCACTTCAAGCCTCTGTTTGAGATTTTTAAAGTTGATTGTGTAACCAGCTTTATTAGGCAGTATAGCTCCCGGCCACTGCCGCTTCGGTTCAGTGGCTCCAAACATCACCTTGACATTGGATACGGAACTAGTTTACCAGGCCCCATAACAAAAACTGAGTTAATGAGACTGAATCATAGCGATAGTTTTTGTATATATTGCAGGTACACACCTACATACATAGCCTGAATATAGATAGACGTGGCGTAATTAACTTACTATAAACTAAATAACAAACGGTTTGTATAAATAAAACTGTGACTAAAATGGTCCGGAAGGCGGGCTGGCTCACGAACTTTGGTTTTATCAACTTTTTGATATAAATAGTTACGCCTTCATTTCTTCATTGGTCACTATTGCAATTGCTAATACTAAGTAAAGGGATTTGCTTGTAATTCCTAGTCGGGCCGCGCCGGTTTTATATGCGTTCTATTTTCCCAAAACTTGAGATTCATTACACAAAACTCTCGTCACTGCCTTTAAAGAGAAAAGGGTGTAGATTTTTCATGTTATGTAATCTATGCGTGTTACAAGCCCATTTCTGATAAAACCCACGTGTAACATCAGATAACATTCTATTTTTTATTTGTTTACAATTTTCACATCACGGACATCACATCAAAATTTTCTGCACCTGCCTGCAATGCCAGTAGCCAAATCTCTTGCGTATGTAGGAATTTTAAACAAACATGGTACGGAATATTTTTACATTATCTAAACCAGATCTGCTGTATACTTCAACAAGACGTTTAGTACTTACTCTGTTTGCACCTGAAACCTAATTAAAATTCTTAATTTCGTATAAAAATGTCGAAAAAGAAAACATTTTTATACTGAGCACATAAAACTAAGCTCGTTAAGCAGTATGATGATAAAATGTAGCAGATACTGTAAGCAATTATTTACCTGGCCACATCTTGAGATAACTTCTTTCATACATATTTATTCTGTCCAATGCTTCTAGTAATGTACATACATTGACTCACTTTGCAAATTGCTACTTCGTTTGAGTTAAAGAATTCGATACGACTTATTAAAAGGAAAAAGATACCTTCTGCGTTATATGTGCATCAACAACTATCAGTTAGAATTTAAAGTAGGTGCCTACTTAAAATACGTAGGTCCTCTTTTGTAAAACATGTGGATGTAATCATCGTGTCCAACAATCAAATAAGTATCCAGGTACTTACTTGTACTTAATCTGTTATTGACCTGAATCGTTGACAATAATAGAAGATGTATTGTTTGATAAGTTCTATGAAGGTGCTCGAAAGTACTTCAGGGCTTACATTGTCTCAATATAAATCCTCTTTACATAAATAAAATATTTTGTTTCTGTACGATAAATCATAATATTAGACGAAAGAACGAACATGGTCAAACAGACACGCAGCCCTTCAAACCTAGTCCCGTTGGGCAGTTACTGAACTGTTTTCAATCATAAACCCAATTGGAAGCTACTAGAACTTCACAACTCCATTATAAGAACGTGTTAAGGAACGAAAAGCCTGAGGGCACTTACAAAAAGCCGAAATATTTCATTTCTTGTACAAAGGTTTTATAACAATCAGAGCGTGTCCGAATAAGAAAAAAAAGTTAATGGATATTGAACTTAGTAGCTCGTCTGTCCTTTTCAAACTAATGTTATCGAACAGAGACGTGATACTCAGAAAAGTTTATTTTTTATTCTAACAAAATTACCGAGTCATGTGATCTTACGGAGCGTAACCCCATCGTTTTCCTTCTCAATTCTCGGGATGCAATTATGGCTGGCACGGAGCCACAGCCATTATTATCGGAGAGAAAAAACACGCGAGTACGTAGATGTATGTACCATAGATAATTGACTCTACCTCGCGGCAACCGAGCGCCGCACTTCCATCCAGGCCCTCAGATGAAATTATGATCATTCAAATGTGCTACACGTTAATATTATTGTGGCTGGTTTAATTTGTAAATTGTTTGTAATTATAAGACAATTAGTACATCCTCTACAATTTTATAATATAATTATTGTGTATTACACACGTCAAGTTGTCGTTACTTTGGTTGCTTTCGTATATTACCCGCCACAACTAACAGGTTTTTAGGTTGTTTGACGACATTCTAATATTTCTGTATTTGTTTTTTTTTCCTATTCAAATCATTCGAGTGGATCGATTGGTTTTGACGGGATGTCTTAGAAGGAATACGTAGGTACACCCATATAGTCTGATAAATTAAACTTTTCGTTGGTTTGGGGCAAAACAAACCATGTGTAAAATTTGAATTATCAAATCGACAATAACCATCACCCAACCTATAAAATTCCTAAAATTGAGATGAAAATAGTAGCTATAATCGTATAATCCATTATTATTATTTCGTCAGATGTCAGACATATGGGCACGACAACAGGGCACGACACACGACACACAATCAATCAATACAAATAATCTGATAAAATTCGGAAATCAAATTCACAAAATCAAAAAGAAAATTACGTCAACAATTAATTTTTGGAATGCGTCAATAAAAATAAAAGTGATGCTATCGAGGTTAATCGAATAAACTAATTATTAAAAGTAATAAATGATAAGTGTCGCAATCATACCTACTTGGTTGTATTCGAACCAACTTTTACTACGATATTTGTAAGTTAACAACCAGTCTCCAATTCAAAAGGGCCAATAAAAGAAAAGAAATCAAAAACTCAACTAAAGAACTCCTTTCTCTCTCGATGATGATGTGGATATAGCCACATCTGGTAATATCTGCTTCTATTCATTTTTGGCATTCCACAAAACTGCTGCCGACTTGTTCTTGCGACATGTCTTCCACCAGCTACAAAAACTATACAAAAATACGTTATGTTATTATTACATTAATAAATGGTAAAAACGTTATGACATCCTGATGACCATATACCAGACCCATAATAAACCCACGTAAGTAATAAATCCTCTACTCAAAAATATTTTAACGTCAACTATATAGTAGCAGTTTGATAGTCGTAGGTGGTAGAAAACACATGTGAGCAATTTTACTAGGTCAGTCCCTCTGTGATCATTGGTCATAACAATGTAGGGATACGAACCTGTGTAGGTCGCAAATATTATGACCGTACATCGAGGAAATGAAACAATGAGGGTCTATTATTCTAAGTAGATTCTTGGCCGTCTTGATTATAGGTGTTGGTATGGTATTACAGGTCATAAGTCGGCACCGTAAAATAATTTCATTCAACTCACTTCATGTTTTGTTTTGTTTCCTTCCGACCTTGTATATTCCGTATCTTTAAATAAACTTTAAACTTTACCTTACTCTTACCCTTAAACTTTACAAGGCGTTTAAAAATGAGGTCACCAACTTCTGGCTCCAAAATTATCGAAAATTGGAAACAATCTTAACATCTGTTACCAATTATAGCTGTATTTTTTATCCAACTTCGAAATGGACTATGGCCATCTGTGTGACAGTTAACTTGTAATTAATAAATTACAGGCTACTTCTATGATTGTAGATATTAAATGGCTACTGCGGACATTGCCATCTGAAGGTAAAGGTGTCTTTCAAGCAAGGCTGCAAGCAATGCATGAAGAATCAAATTACATTACAAGCAGTCCTTTTCGTCCTGCCAACATCGGGTCAAATGTAGAATATTAATCCGTTAGCCAATAGAAATGAATCTTCGTAAAATAAGTTATACTATGAAAATACAATTTTATTGACACGGTGTAACTTATAGGGTATATTAATAGCGAGGTAACAGAAGGGTGCCGATTCGTGCCAACCAGGGTCACTCTATTAGATCCTTAAATGACAACCCGGAATCTAAAATGAAAGATAGATATTGTATTTCATTTATTTACATTTTATTTAGGGAAAGTAAAGTTACACTGATAATATGAATGATATGAAGTGAAGGTTCCTTTGTAGTTATGTATCTATTTTACGTGAATAGTTACGAGATAGTGGTCAAATGTCGGCCCATCAAATATAAAAAAATGGTATCGAAAACTACCCTCTTAATTAGGTAGGTAGGGATATCACGAAAATAGGTTAATAGTTAACGTAGAAACGCAAAAGCTAAATTAATTGGTATAATAAGAACCTGGATACTTGTTTAGCTCATCAAACCAAACCGAATGACCGAACGATACGCAAAGCCACACCTTTCTGAGGCTTCGTGAAATATTACAATAGCGAAACAATAAAATATTACAACCTTCTTAGAATATTAGAACAGCGGTGTGCGGTGTCAGCGGGCCGTCACGTTAAACAGGCGCGCCTCGCCGCTTCCCCCGAGGGAAGCCGACGATTACCTCATTGCCATTTTTGGCGTTGGTCTCCATTACAACACTGCGTTCAAACTCGATAACTGGGCGTGTTACTTTGTGACTCCCAAATGTACTTTTAATTAATCATATCATAACACAGACAAGTTAACAGTCATTAAATTAATTCGTGTCGGTGAAATCGATGATTCATTTTATGCAAATTAATGGGTTTTCGCTAATGGCCATTTTTAAAACTTGCTACATAAGTAATCTATGAAATGAGACCAATTTTTAGAAAGGATCATTCAAAATCCCCAAGTTATCTGTAATAGCGATGACGCTCGAGTTGATCTCACATTCAGAAGATCACTGGGCTTAGAATTTGCCCATTGGCTCATAATAATATCACCAAACTAAAAAGAGAAACTAACGGAACAAATCCATAACCATGAAAATTTGGTTTAAGAATAGATATATCAAGCAATTGTTGCGTCTGGTTGTGGGTTATGAGTTATGGCTATAGTTTGTCAGCCTTGTTAACTAGCATTGTTTCTATTTAGATCTGGATATAAAAAGAACATGACCTGAACCACTTTGCGGTCACCCACGCTGTAGTTGTGACTGACAATTGAGAGAAGAGAATTATCGTGGTGTCCGTAGGCGAAGATGGATTAACATTTCACATCCTGGGCTACTAGTAATGGGCTTACAGACCTACAAATTAAGACTTATCGACTTTAACTACTCAGCTGTTCAGGCAATTACTTTTTATTAGGTACCTATTCTATTGTTCCAAGTCAAAGTCGCAGATAATACATTTACTTATGTAGTTGTTCCCCATCTACTTAACTTGATCCCTGATTGAGATTTGTAGAGACTGGTCAGTGCACTCTGGATAAATAAAATAGTAGCAAGATTGTTGAAGCTTTTTCTTAGAAACGAAACAAACAGATTGTTGCTAGATGTGTACATACGTCCACCTGGTAAAGTTTCCATACAGCTTGTTCACACATTCCGAGAAACAGAAATGTTAACATCCTCAGCAGATCTGAGTGACAATATATTATAATCCACCTTCGTATGACTTCGTAGTTTAATCATTTATCATTTAAATGATTCATGCAAACGACTATGCAGATAGCTTATATTTTCCATACTCCGTAATAATTATCGCGTGCCTTTTCTAGTTAATCATTAAAAAATACGATTATTTCCTTTATTGTAATGTTTTGTGTCCGGCGTGTGTCACAAGTCACAGGAATCTTTTTATCATTAACGCGGGTTTCTCATTATAATACGACCATGTTTTGAATAATTAAGTGGTTCTAGTAATGATTGCATGCGGGTAAAGGCCGCTTTGCCTCCGACGAAGTCTTTTATGGATACTCGAAGGCTGCTGGAAGCAAATGTTGGCTGCATTTCATCCTCTGGGACGAAATAGTCATTGTGTTGATGTGACATTGAATTCCTTACGTTGATCCTCGTGTAAATCGAAGCTAATCATTAGTTCTTTATAAAACCCAAGGTAATATAAAGTGTAAGCGAGAAAAAATGTTAATAAGAAATTCAGGCCAATTAGGAATCCAAAATGACGCAATGGTATGGGACTTTAATTTACGGCAGCGTTACTTTGACCATGATATATTATTATTGCTAATGCCACGATTATATTTTATCACTGGCGAAAATTACAATGAACCATTTGCTTCTAACAAAGGTGATAAATAGTGTCATACGACGCTTTGCCGACAGGATTAAAAATAACTTTTCTACAAACAAATTCCGTACCTAATGATAACGTTTTAATAAGATAATGTAGACAAAGCTGTGACGTGTATTTATCTCTTAAACCTTACTAAAAGGCAAATTGATAACGCCAAGAATCCAAGATCATCTCAATATCGAATTACTAAGTTTACATAATCATACATTTTTAGAAATGAATACGTTTTTTCAGAAGTAGTAAATAAATACTTGGGTTTTTATCAACTTGATATGGTATCGTCATTACGTTAATCAATATTTCTGTATAAAATGATTTTGTCAATACATACGGCATTACTATATCTCCAACCGTTCATATAAGTTTCATTGTGTGACTCGGTACAATCGTTTTGAAGTAGTTTATTAGTTTAGTGTTTATTTTAGTGCGTGGTGAGTAAATATTATACAAACAAACAAATAATTTTATAGTAATAGTATTGGCAAGCCTATTTGTCGCGGGGTCAGCGGCGTGACGTTGAAACACAGATCGTAAACTTGTGGATTACTAGTGCATTATATCGTTGGCAGAACATTTGTTTTCTCATGAACTTTGATTGTTTATTTGAATTTGAATTTGTATTACAAATAAGTATCGTACTGTGAGTTGTTATACGTTTTAAAGAAACATTTTACATTTTATTTTCATCCTAGCAATGTCTTTCGCTAATCTTATTGAAACTAAAACACAAATAAATCTCAAGCTAAAAAAGTAGATACTGGCTGACAAAACAAGATTTAAGTATAAATAAACAACTAAAGAAAAAGTATTTAGCAAGCAATTAAAAGAGGTCTCCGCAATAAAAGGAAGAGACAGTTCATTTTGTAATTTGTATGTATCAAACATTAACATAGCGGATCAATGCATAAGAAGCAGGTACTACATAAAATCTATTGTTTTTGTGGTCAGTCGGACATATACATATACATGTTTAAAAACAGTGCATCGTAGGTCAATGAACCCTGTTAGAAGGAGTTAGGAGTATATTTAACGCCTAAGCGTGGTTATTTAACCGTGGTTGTCAAAAACCAGTTATGATATTCATCTGGATGGTGACCGCGTTATATGCGCCGACATTAGGATAGGATCCTCTCACGTTTCACTACCAACTGCATGAGATCATTTGATTTTGTGTTAAGATATCGCGTAGTAGAGGTTTTGAAGAGCCTTGCCTAAAGAAAAACAACTTGATACTTGAGGCTGAAACTCTTGCTATTGTTATGATAATACTTAATAGTCGTTGTACTCTTGTCTGACTCTATCTAGCCTTTTTTTTATACCACGACGGTGGCAAAAATGCACACGGCCCAACTGATGGTAAGCGGTTACCGTGGCCTATGTACGCTGGCAACACTTGGGGCATTACATGCATCTTGCCGACCCTTAAGAAACCTATTCACTTCCTTCTTGAAGAACCCCATGTTGTAGCCCACTGGGAAAACCAAGCCAGGTAAGTTCATTCCACAATCGATGGGTCCGTGGTAGGAAATTCCAAACCTATTACGAAACCAGACACAAAAATGTTTCCTGTTGCATAGCAATCGGAAGACAAACCCCAATGTGATTATTTATGCTTTCTTCGATAAATGGACTATCCAACACAAGAATTATTGTTCAATTCGAAACGGTAATTCTGGAGATTAGCCTGTTCAAAGAAACTGATCAGCTTTATAATAGTCGATATTAGTATAAATAAAATATATATAAGTAATCGTGCCAAAATTGACTTAAATCACCGTTGTTCACAGTTCAAAAGCCCACCTTCGTAGCAATTTATACATAGATACTATTATGTTAACATATCTATTTTGAAAAACCCCAACAAAGTACGCAACTTGTAAGGTATGCCCATTCTTAAGAAATCGTAGCAGGAATGTCAATGAAATGTTTAAAGGCAAATCGAATTCTGTACACGGTATGAATGCGTAGACATTGATTATGTGGCCTTACTAACTAAACCGCGTAATAATACGAAGCTGAGCGAAATTACAATGAGCTATTACTAATTAATTAGCTTGATACTTCATTATGATGTAAGCTGTAAGGCATCAGCGACATAAAGTCATTATTTATTCACTGTAATGCATAGATATTTGCTGTTAGTGATACTCATATTTCATTAACACTGCCTTAGTACCGACTATAGTAGTTAGTCATTGGCAAACGTTATGAATACTTAAAATAAATGAATAGTTAATTTAAAAATAAACCCGACACAATATCTTACCTTTAAAAAGTAAAAATCAAAATAAACCCTATCTGAAAGTACCTAAGTCTGTATTAATAATAAAAAAAAATACCCGTGTGTTGAGACCGCGATTTTCTTATTTGTGACATATTTTTTATATGTCAGGGGTTAATAACAGAAAAGTAATATGAATTTAAAATAATATGATTTACATATTACCTTGGCTACATATTTCCCTGAAAATAGTACCTACCTAAGTTAGGTAAGACCTATTATGTACCTAACTTATAGGGATATTAATGTATGGTAAGTAAGAATATTATAGTTACTAAAACGGTGTACATTTATCGTATACTTATCATTTACAATTTATTATATAGGTAAAGGTTCTTGATACAATTAACTTTGAGATAACGATAATGTTCATTGTGGATTAAAACTCTTTGATGCAACGATTATAATTAATTTCTCTGATATTTTAGACTGCACCTGTACAAATTTTTACAACTTACGTATGTTATCAGAATTACCGCACTGTAGAATAATAATGTGTCACGGATTCGGGTATTTTATTCTCTAAAGAGTTACACGGAGGTATTTATAAGGAACTCGACTAGTTTATAGCCATGTTAGAGGCTCATATTCATGAGCAGCAATAAGTGACCCGCGACGCGGAGTTGCAGCGCGACAGTCGTAATGTGCATCTCTACGTACCCCTTCGGGGATAAAAGGCGTGATGGTATGTTATATGTAGATATAGAAATTCCACATCAAGTTTTAAAATTAAAGTATTTAAAACCTTAATGTTCTGAAATTAAGTAAACTTAGTCCCGACTGAAATAACAAAGAAAAACAATGTGTTGCATGTAAATAAACAGTGACATACATAATACAAGTTATCTTAAAATAATAGTGTCACATTGAACTCGCTCGCCGTGACCTCATTCAGTTTCCAGCAGGCTTTCAGTAGTCAGCCACTTATCACTAACAAAATAATCTCTAGTTTCAAAAAATTTAAAGAAATTAAACATTCTCGAATACATGCGCAAAGATATCGAAATCGAACTGTATGTAGCATTTTTCTACAAAACAACGTATTTAAGCGTACGGTATTATTGATCCCCAAGAATCGTCAAATTCCTAATCCCCAAAAGGCCAGTAACGCACCTGTAACTCCTCTGGTATTCCGGGCGTCCATGGGCGACGCCGATTGCTTACCATCAAGTGATCCGACTGCTCCTTTACCGGCTTATAAAATAAAAAAACATATACCTAAGATATTGACATTCATAACATGAACACAGTAGCGAAAAGTGAAAATATACACTTCTCCTTCGCCCTACCCTTTGTCATGTTAATGTATCTAAATGAAAAGCTTTAATCATGATTCCGCTTTAAGTTACCGCTACAAGCTTCAGTAACAAACAATTTAAGGAAATTTCCCGAGGAAACGTTTCCATTTAAAAGAATCCTTGCATTCGTTATAACCGTAAAACTTCTTTTATATCTAAATAACGTTCGTCGATGTTTACCCAACAGTTTCGTGACAAAGGAAGGTTGCCATTTGTTATGTCGTTTCAACGGAAATTAATTGAAAAGCTGCAGAAAGTTACGTTTAGTAATGGTTGCCTTGAACCTGAATAACTAATGTCTTCGTGGCCGTGTCCATACAATATACTGACATGTCGTGTCGTTATAATCACAGTGTTTTACTACAACATATTCTGATACCCATCATAATGACAATTCTTGCTTCTGGAACAGTCAAGGCTGATCGCACTTATCCAGTCTTCCATTATCATTACTGTACCTACTAATAAGTGATAGAAAATACATAAATTTTCATTTACACGCCTAGCTTCAAATCAATTTTCGGTGACGTCAAACTACCAGGTCTGTTGTCAGACTATTGTAATGATATCTTCCAGTATACCATTAGTGGGTGGATATTTTGACCATCGACAATGGTTAATCATCTGTTGATTAGATAGGAACCGTTGATATCAGTGTGGCATTACTGTTTACAAGGCTCATTGTACCGACTGCTTACGGGATGTGCCCTACTTTACATTCAGGGTAGATAGCAGAACAGTTATAACCGAAAATTCAATATCTACTAACAAATAGCGAAGCCGGAAATCAAAATCAAACTAAATAGATAGTAGATTTATGTCCGGATGCGATTAGAGACCTAATAACAATCTATTTCACACATATAGTAACAAATATTTGGCTATTATAATTCAAAACACGTTTCATAAATCCGTAACCATTTTATGCACTCAGTCATGGCGGAAATGGATATTGTAATTCGTTGCCAAAATCGCGAAGTATATTGTAATTTGAAAGTTTGTAAGCAAACGCAACCCCTTCATTATGCTTGGCACGCACCCAGAGGCCAGAACGATATTCTTTAAACCTAACGAATGTCCTTTGGCGGCAATGGACGAACTTGTCACTTCCGCATCCTTGCACAAACTTGTAAAGGAGACCTTAACAGATCGATGCTAACTAAAAGTACGGTACATAGGTGACTACCCGACAGAGGTTTATATAGGTACACGTCCTGTCTAACCAGGACAGTTTACACTTGTTTCCGAGAGCTGCTCAATTTCGGATAACTGGCCACCGTAAAACGGGGCTAATGCAGCTTCATTGTGTCTCTTCCTGTCATGTTCAGGAACAATGTATTAGACTAGTATTCTCCCATGCTCACCCGGGACCGACATTAATATTGTCAATGGTGGTACAAATATTAGCATAGTAATCAATGCGTGACGCTATGGTAAATAATTATTAACACCTGCACGCAGCCGTCACTGGGTCCAGCCTAGCGTAAACACAATCTCCGCTAATTAGAATATGGATATGTATTCCATTCCATAAACTTAAATACGCATTCGATAATGTTTAACAGGGACAGGGTTAAATTGCTATAGCTAATCGTTTTGCTACAACTTGTACCTGTATAATACCTAATGTCTTTTTTTATATGTATAGATCAACTCAGCATTGAATATTTTTAGGTTTAGATGAGAAATTTAAAACAAAGAGCAAAGAGTATTTACCAATAATGAACTATTTGTACGTACATTATCTGTGCAAAAGGTAACCAATACCGGTATTCACGATGTAACTCGTAAAGCCAACTCGAGGTAAATGGTTTAAATATTGATTTGTATTAATAGCAGTAAGTGTTTTCAGGTCACAGTCATTCAAAATCTTGACTTTATTTTCATACTACGTAGGTACGAATTTATAAACCAATTTATGGTCTTGAAGATCATACTCGTATTCTGACTTCTTGACTAAAAGTACCTACTTTAAAAGGAAAACCATTTCGACACCTACGAAACTTTTAAATTCATATTCAACAATGTCATTATCAGAGTTGTACAAATAAATAAGATTAACAACTTGTTATAAGGTAGTCACACACTCGAACAAGAGACGCAGCGACTCACTGTTATCATAAAACATTAACACATTCATGATAGATAAATCTAAATCTGGTGCAAATACCGGCTACCTACTTATTTCATAAGTACATAAACGTATGATATACTTACTTACTTAGATACCAAGATATTGATATTGTAAAACATCTATAGAATAACTTAATCGACACCAAAAATGGGACAAAAAAGTTTCAGGGATCTGTCGCGTAAAATACAAACTGTAAATGCATAATTTTTGAAATGATTGTTCAAAGGCATCGTATATAAGCAGTTGGAACAAACAAATGTGGAACAAAGAACAAATTATAATAAGCGCCAATCTCAGAATAATGATGCAATATTTATTTGTGAACTAGTAAATGGATTTAGTAGGTACCGCATCAATAATACTGTAAGTATTAATAAAGACAACTAGGAAGTGTCATAATATTCATAATATTGCAATAAAATGACTTAATTTCCAAGAAATGACTGGAGGCTACGCCATGCACAAACAATATGCTATGTAATGCCCATAGGTACATAGTATTGCGCCCTTTAAGAGCTGACATCAGGCTTTTATGGCAAATAATTACTCAGTGGTGCGGTCACGGTAAACGGCATGGGCCTTGCGTTTGCTTGCACACACCCGAAGGAACTATGGATTTTACTGCCAAGGTTACGAATGCAATACACGTTTTACACTGAATGTGTATAAAGTTACTGAAAGATAGATCTCAGATGATAGAAATCTAATGGTTATTAAGGAATGATGCAGGTTTTTCGTAGATAAAATATGAATGCATTTTATCAATGAATGGATGTAATTTGTCATTATAAATGTATGCTTATTTGTTTATCGCTTTCGATCTCCTGCCATTTCCAAAAAAAGGATGGTTTTTCTAAATCCGGAAGTAACTTTACAACAAAATGCAGTAAATCATAACAATTAACACTATTCTCCGAAGTTCTCTCACAAAATTAGTTCGACCTTTATCTGGTATCCGCTTTCCCAATTTCCTGTGAATTGTTCTATTCAGTAGAGTCACAGCACAGGAACATGAATCGGTCACCCCATAGTTAATTAGTATAATTTATGTCCGGTCATCATATCACTCATTGCCACAGTACTTGACTATAAGTTATTAGGGAACCGTCGGTTCACCAGTTCTTTTGTTTCGGCGCCCTAGAGCCGACATAGTGAAAAATGTTAATCACGGAACAGTAAATGTTATCAGATTCAGCAACCAAGCCATGTATGACGGAACCTTTGGAAAAAAGCCGTAATTTTATCGTGGGCTTTTATTTACGTAATGCCGTAATTTTACTACTAGCGTATTAAGTAGACTCCAGTCACTAATAAATCTTTTAAAAGCAGAATACTTAATTATGTTTTCCATTAATGTTACCTCGCCCAGCGGATTAGGTTTTAAAATAAATTAGACCCGCAAATGTTTGTACACGCCATAGTTCAACACGCATCAAATTCTCGTCATTCTAATTACTAACTTCATTAGGTTATTAGATAAGCCAATAGTTTGCAGGTACTTAATTAAACATAGATTTAATCACAGGTATCATTTGACTAATATGTTAAAGAACTTCAGTTGCAATCGGGATTTATAAGAGAGCGCTTCTTAACTAATATATCGCTACATAGAACCAAAGGCCGACGTACCGCGATATAAGACAAAAGCATACCTATTACAAAAGTTTGATAAGTTATATCAAATCTAGTAAAAACTGTGAACGTATAATAGTAGGTTCGTCTCTTAATAATATGATAAGTAAATCTTTGAAGCCTGTGTGACTTACGTAATTTTCTTTTTTGTTTACAGAACCATGGGTGAACTAGGAGCGAAACTTGGTCTCGATGAGCTGACTGGAGGAGCTGCCGGCATCAGCAAAGCTTTGCTGGCGGAGTTTATCGGTGAGTCAAAGATACTACAATTATTTAAATCCAACTTTGTCTTTACAACATTCCATATTATCAAAATTTCGATTAGTCTCTACAATACTAATTTGCGCTCTATGTGCAAAGCTATAAAGTTTAATTTTCTGTCATTTAACTGAACCTATCCTGCAGATCATTAAGAAAAAAATTTTATTAGATGACATTATTACTGACGCGACAACATAATAGGCTAACCACAGACGTGGTCAGAGTATTTCTATGAAAAATTCACCTTAATAGGTATGATAAAATTCCACATTGTGTTGACGGAGATACCTTAAACGGAGGCATCTAATAGCCCTAATAGGTGACATCAGTGGACACTTGGCAAGGTTTCATACCGTACCAAGTTGTATTTCATAAATGTAATTTAAATATATTGAACATATTATTGAAAACAAATACTTTTGGTCATCACTAAATCAAGTTTAAGTTTAAATAACCTATACTTAGTCTTGAGTTAGTTATACAATTTGATTTCGTTCTGAATTAAATGATATCGATCATAATAGATTAAACTTTGCATCATGCAGCCATTTTTTTTTTTTTTAAGGGGGGAAAATCATCGAATGACTTCTCCCGCCTGGGTGAGGCGGGAGGGAGTGTCAGACTCTTACTGACTAAAAACCACCCCGTTCCTTCTCCTGCACGTCGAGCCGGAGCCCCGGTTACCCGTTAGGTTCTCCGCGACTCCGAATCGGCATCGGCCGTATTGGGCCCCATCTGTGGTGGTCTGATGGCTCTATGAGGCGCGCGCGGAACGCGACGCGCCGTACGCTCGGGTCTGTTTCTGGTCGGACGGGGAGCCACCCATGCTCGCCGTCCGCAGGCCCGCGCTTACGGTGGCCGGAGATCGTCTCGCGATCCCCGACGCCCGGTGTGTCCTTCGCGATGGCTGGGTTGCGAGGAGGCAGCGCTTCGCTGCCTCACGCGTCCCGCCTCCTCCTTAGCTAGCATCACTGCTTCGCAAAAGGAGGAGACGGCATCCCAGTCCCCCTCGCTCCGCATCATGGCCTGCACTAGGCCCGGACGCGAGAGGTCGCCATCGCCGATCACTTCCCTGAGGACACGGCGGTGCTCAGCCCACGAAGGGCATTCTCCCACCGTGTGTTCCACCGTGTCCTCAGGGCGGTCCTCGCAGTGATGACACCCGGGCGTTTCCTCCCGCCCCATCAGACACAGGTACCTCCCGAAACTTCCATGTCCGGTGAGGACCTGCGTCAGGCGGTAGGTGAGGACGCCGTAGCGTCTCTCAAGCCACTCCTCAAAGAGGGGACTTACCGCTGCGATGGCAGCGAGCCCAATCATGCAGCCATAGGTAATCCCGAGGCTTAGACGAAAATAATGATAATATATTATATCATGCCAACTACATACACGTTCTATCTAACAAAAAATAACGTCAGCATCGGGAAAGACAATATTGTTACTTAACCCAACCATTGATTCTGTACCTTCATATTCTTCATCATACACGCGTATGATGCGTTTACCACCACCATACAATTAAAATACCATTCAATTATCCACTATTACAGTACTGCCTAACAAACCAGTAGGTACACCATTCTGGAGTGCATGTATTGTAGATTATTATCAATAAACGCAGGTAGGTAATTGCCTAGCTATAACTTTATACTTATCTCACGATTAAATATTTTCTAGCCTGATAGGATATGCGCAAACTCGGTTTCCTTGTTGTTAATAGAACAACCTAGAAAATTAGCTGAAGCTTTTAGTAATAACACTAAAGGACTGAAGACTAATTTGTGATAATAGTTCTTCATGTAGAAGTCCCGTGACTGACGTGTGACAAGGAGTGACGTGATAAAAAAATATAAAAAATTTACTTAGTGACTACACCAAGTCCACCACCAGCTAAATGCCAAAAAAAAAAAGAAGAAAGCTTTTCATTTATACCATAAGAGAAAGCTGTTCAGAGACATTTAGTACAAACGCATTTCTTTAAATAACATTTTTTAGTAGTTTCACCAAACCTTCATGAAAGGGCTAGAATTTTTAAATGCTTGGATACGAAAAATGCAAAGAAAAATGCCATCTTATTTAGGTGTCATCTCAATTTACGACGACGTAAAGTTGACATCTTCATTGAAATGTCAATTTTAGCATGCGATAGCCCTTTGTATGAAACCCATTACAAAATATGTATGTATATACGGGATTCTAAAATCATCTATGGCTTTCTAGTACTTCTAATCACACTTTTAATGTAAAAACTTTGATATCCCTTTAATATAGGTACCTACCTGCTGGATGTCACCAAACGAGAGCCACCTCTAAATTTATTTCTGGAAATGTTATTAGAAATTATTCTTCGACGGGTCGCTAGTACTATACATATAGACTATTTAACTAATGCTAATTCAATAATTCATAACCATTGTAGAGCAAATAAGCCTCAATTCTCCACTAGCGCCACCTAGCCAAAAAATGAAGCCGAGTAACTAAATCTCAAATTAAAGAAATTAGGTACTTTGAAATGATTTTATTTACTTCTTTGGAATTAAATACCACGTACGAGAATGTGTATATATGCGCAGATTTCTGTAAAAATTGTTTTTGTTCAGGTAATCTGCTGCTGAACCTGTTCGGTTGCGGCGCTTGTATCAACATCATTCAGGGCTCCAGTGCTCCACCTAACATCGTGCTCATCGCCCTTGCCTTCGGTCTGGCGGTGTTCGCCAGTGTATCGGTATGTACCTTACCTTTACAAACATATTTTTTTACAACAACCTTGTCTTAATCGTCATTTTACGTCTTTTCTTTCATTTTCTTCGATTCATAACATCACTCAGCAACCTACTAAAAATACTGCATTTATTGTAATGTAATCAGAGTATTTACTCTAACTTATTGACTATGAAAAATTTAACAGGCTATAGGACACATCTCAGGTGGCCACATCAACCCAGCCGTGACCCTAGGTCTGGCGTCAACGGGCCGTGTGAAGATTGCGCGTGCGATTCTGTACATCATAGCGCAGTGCGCAGGTGCGGCCGCTGGCTCTGGTCTGCTAAAGGCTCTCACTCCTGACCGAGCTGCTGGAACCCTCGGGACCACCGGCCTCGGTGCTGACGTCACTGCACTGCAAGGCTTTGGAATTGAATTCTTCCTCGGATTCGTACTAATCTTCGTCGTATGTGGGGTGAGTTTGTTACAAAACTTCAAAAATAAATACAAGAAAGTCATACCTAGACGTAAACCTGACTCTATTTAGTTATTCCACACCATTCTCGAACAGTTGTCCAACCAGAAACCCTCCCTATATCAAGTATTGTGGAAAAACACATATGAATTTACTAGCTATCTTTTTGCCCTGACCACAAAAAAGTAGCACAATTTGGTAATGGGGTTTTTTGGAGTAGATGTTGTGTGAGTCATGAAATTCAGATTAAATTTTAATACGTATCTAGGTTGTAATTTAATAATACGTGAGGCAACGAAGGGTATTTCCGTAGACAGATACCTCCAATAGATGAAATACAAATTTCTTAGAATTTCAGGGCATAAATATTTTAAAAGAAATAAATAATAACAATACCGAGAAGTGCAAATGGAAGTACAATAACTAAGATTAGGAACTCAGTATAAAGATTAGATAATACCTGCAAACGTTCATAAATGCACATTATTAGGTAACTCCTAAAATTATTCGAACTTATGTCATTCAGAAATTAATTCCAGTTTTGATAGACGTAATCAGCAAGTCAGGTTTTGTCAGTCACGCTAACGTTAACGGAGAATGAGAAATACATTCCAATTTGTTTATTTTTCATTCATAACATGTACTACCTACTCACTATACAGCTTATTAACTTATTCGGGCGTACCTATAAATAGTAGGATTTTGATACAGTTATTGCCTTCAAAACAGTTGCCATTCCGAATTTAATGTACCGTACATAACATAACATCACGCGTTTTATCCCCGAAGGGGTAGGCAGTGGTGCACATTACGGCACTTAATGCCATTGTAGAGGTACAATGTAACACTCTCTTTTCACTATTTATATTATGAATTAACTCGTCGAGTACCGGTTTTGCAGACACAATTATAGAACAATAGGTTGCGGTCACCGGTGACCGCTTGGTATTTGACAGTTTAATGTGAAAATATAGAAATGAATTTAATTTAAAATTTATTTAATCCTAGCTAAATAATGAAGTCGCGATTCTATGTTAGTTAATGAGTTGGAACGTGATTGTACCATAAAATAATCAGTTAATGACGAATCTCATAGTCTGAGGTACCATCAGTCGTTTCGTGACACAACGTTATTAGCGGAAACGTGCGCGTCGCGCGGCAATCTGTCTTTTTGTAATGAAATATTTAAACAGTTTCTATAAACGGACAATAGAAAAAACAACGTCTATTCGCAAAATTAATTGCATGGAAATAACAAGTTTGTTATATCGCTTTTTTATTAAAATTTATATTAGGTAGCCGTGTAGGGATGTAGAGAGATAGACCTAAATATATTTGTCACCAACCCCTATTTTGACGGGTGTAGTCAGAGACGAATAATAAGGGACTAAGCATTAGACAGAGATGGGACAGTAGCGACTACAAATCACAAACCCCTATACATTTTAAAGTATAAGAAGTAATGACAAACCCTCATACCTTAGTAGGTCCGTCCAGGTATAGACTGTCACGAGCTATCGATGTTATTTTGTTCGTTATAAAGACTCGAAACATAAGACATGGGTATGCAGGGCCGTCTTGGACTACGCTGGGCCCCCTACGGCACGCAATAATTCGGAGCCCTTTTGAAATGTATCTTTTTTTTAACGTTACACCAGACTAGGATTTTCACCTGTATCGTGAGTGTATTTACAAACATACAAGTTCGGTCCCTCGAGGCCCCTGAAGATGCACATTGACATGGGTCCCAAGTGCTCCTATAGTAACGACGGTACTGCCTGAATGGTCTACTTAAACCTACCTGCTTAATCTTCATTTTAATAGGTCTTGAGAGTCCTTAACCTATCAAAGTAAGATATTATATATTGTCTCTAAATAATTTATTGTAACTATTTCTTTTTTCTTCAAACATCCAAAGGCATCATCAGTCAGATAGGTACTATGGTAATGATGGATCATTAATCATTACGGATCAATGGATATCTAAATAAAATTATTATGAACTCAGCTATTGACAAGAGGCACCAAACTGTAGCTATGTTTCTATTCTTTATGGAACTTTGGAACCTAAACACTACCTATAGACAACAAAATTATAAAAAAGTACTTAGTTACCTGAATACAATTGAAGAATATATGCTTTGGTACCTACGTAAACACACTGACTCATAGGCTTACAACATCTTGCCAGGAAAGGATATAAAGTATTACCCAGTATTACCTTACACATGTTATTTAAATATTAATGCAATCGTGATCTGGTTGAGGCAGGAGTTGTAATAATTCAATGTCACCACAGAAAATAACTAGTGTCCTTACCGACGCCTCTTTGTGGTATAATTATGTGTGCCTGTGTGGTTAATATCGATATGACATTGGGCTGGGCCTCGAATGATTGACAATCATTCTCATTTCAGCTTTGAAAAATTACATAACGTTGCTACAGACGATACAAATACAATCCATCACGACAAACAATGTTGAGTAAAAAATACAATCGGTAAATGAAATAGATAGGGTTATAATGTTTTGCATGCATTTAAAGACGACCGGTTCCGTATATTTTGATAAAATACCTAAAACAAACGTTAGGTGTCTAAACAAGGAATTTTTTGAGCATGTAACCTACCGATAATATTTGCATAAGTTTATGTACACCACATAAACTAAATGGAAATAGTAGAAAAATATCTATAAAAAAACTGAATTTTGCAAAAAAAAAATGAGTACGTCTCTACACATCAATTTTGAGACCATGTCTACATAATTAAAAAACTGATTAATATCATCATCTTATTTAGGACCGATTATTCCAATATGTAGCCTGTAAATGTCCACTGCTGAGCAAAGCCTCTTCTCACACGGAGAAGGTTTGAGCATTAATCACTACGCGTGCTCAATGCGGGTTGACGATTACAAACTTATAATTAGAAATTATAAACCCAGGTTTCCTCACTAAGACTTAACTGATGATTGAAAAATCGGCCCTTATCCAAGCGGCTATTCAAGCGAATGCCTGTATATGAGACGAATAGAAAACACATTGTGTCTCGCGTGGATCCACGTTTAGAGACACGGCGGGTTATAGTATAAAAGATGTCGGAAAAGTTAAACGTCTAGTTACTTGTTTATATCAAACACTATAATTACAAGCAAAATAAATTTCGCGAGATTCGCGTGGTGGAGATTCCTAAAAAAATGCAGACAAAACGCGAGGTAACGTTGCGTGACGGAACTCGGTAATTTATTCGAGAAATAGTAGGCAACAATCTACTACAGACTAACATAATCAATATTATAACGGAGGTATATGGAACACGCTTATATTTCATTGATGTTTCCCAACAAGATACAAACGTAAGAACAAGAATGCAGGATGCAGATAATAAAAAAGAAAGCGTGGCCACGTCGACAGGCAATTGTGTCTGATCCCGGCGAGGAGGTCATTCGAAAAATCTGGTTTCTTAAAGATGAGTCGGCAATTTGTCACTGCCTACGTAACACTCTACTACTTACTACTTCCTCCCTAGTGTGGCTACACGCGCCACCAACGCAGCATAGTTTTATTGATAATTGCTATTTTAGTTTGAAATGGGACATGGGAGATTATTCTATTAGATATCTAAGTTTATATTCCACTGGCTACATGTTATAGGTATTACCTCTAGGTACTACACTGCCAGTTAAATAATACCTAGATGACTATGCTACTCAAAAATAATGTTAAGGACCTAGTACGAGCTTGTTTTACGTTTAACCATATCGAAACGTTACCGCCTTTATCCCTGTTGGTTGGTTCATTGGACCAGTCCAATGAATTCATGTTATCTATCTTCATATCCCGCCTCAACTATATAAAATAGAACAGAAATTGATCAGAACTACTATTCATCCCTGATGATATACCACTAAGGAAAATATAATACAAAGACTGCATGAAATTTTTAAACGAAGGTTTAGCCAAATCATAGCGATTGGCATCGCATCGTAAAACGTGGAATTTAAATGTGACATAAATATATGGTTCAAAGTGTTTCTGTTTACATTACCCACCTACCTTCAGTAAAATATCGAATGATTTGCGATATCCGTACGTGCCTGCAGCGAATTGCGACTAAGATGTTTTGTAAAAAATGTTGAGTTTTAATTGTAACTAAGTAGAGTTATTATTTCCTAAAGTAATATATATGACAAATAAACCATAAGTACTAAAACTATCAAGGATCAGTGGCGCCAACTATATGTACAAAAAAAACATCAAATGGAAAAAGGCAAATAAATATAAGAATGAATGATGGTAGAAAACATAAGAATATAAAAATATAATTACTTGCACTCCTATATTATTAGAAGACAAGGAACACCGTTACTCTATAAGTAATTAAGTAGACGATGCAACTCGACCACAACTCACCGCTGTCGGTTAAACAAAACAAAACTAATGTCTTATTATACGCTCCGCTGCCTTTGATTGATTTCTCGTTTTTGGGCAATTATTTACAGTTATTTTATACGGCTTAACAATAAACCCATAGCTTCAAATTTAAGCACTGGTATCTTAATTTGATTATCTTGATTCTTATTAATATTTATTACTACCCAACAATTTTAGTCTGCCAGGCGTAGGTCATTATTGGGTCACCATAAAAATTATTAAACATTTACAACTTAGGTAGTAGCAAAAATGTGACAACACGCTCTTGTCACTTCTTCACGAGATGAGATTACCATAAAATGTGACAACACGCTCTTGTCACTTCTTCACGAGATGAGATTACCATAAAATGTTTTTTCATCAACAATCCACCTCGTATTATATCGCTAAATCGAAATAAAAAAAACTTACTAGCTAAAAATGATAAAACACTCGGGAACAACAACGCTATATTGGCTGGCCAATCACAATATTAGTAAAAAATACTTCCACGTTCTTGCAGCGCCATCTGTTGTCGAATAGAAATATTAAAATTTCTTGGTTGCACCTAGATTTTTGGAACTCATTCTGAATTCTAATTTATTAGCAGAGATCTTTACTAATAGTACATTATTTTCTTAGGTATGTGACCCTAACAAACCTGACAGCAAGGCCACAGCTCCCCTGGCCATTGGCCTGACGGTGACGCTCGGCCACTTGCTCGCTATCGACTACACTGGCTCTGCCATGAACCCTGCCCGCTCCTTCGGTTCAGCACTCGTCGCCAACGTGTGGACTGACCATTGGGTAAGGATACCATCCTTAATATACTACCAAGTACTTACCACCTAAGTCCCAGGAAAAGGTTTTCCAGACTATTTGTAAGTACCTCTATAGTACTTACATTGAAGATGTCACAATAATTAATTTGGCTCACCAGATAATCAAACTCATGACTCAATAAACGATGCAATCACTCTTTAACTCTTTAGGAATTAAACTGATGTTATTTCGAAAACAAATAATTTTTAAAGATATAAATACGCCACTTATTTCCAGGTATACTGGGCGGGTCCTATTGCCGGTGGCATAGCGGCTGCGCTATTGTACGTGCATGGATTCTCAGCCCCCGCTGTAAGCACGCCCCCGCGCTACCGCTCCGTCGCAGGAGACGAGAAAGAGGTAAGCTCAACTTCACAAGAACATAATACATTTACAAATTTAAGAATAAAATCTTCCATTTGAGTATTTTCCCAAGTTAACTGATAACATTGCTCATTACAAGCGCACTGGACGCCTAGCGCCAACAGCTTGGACAGTAGAACAAAGTGTAAGTAGCCACGTGTGCTCATGATCATCCACATCCCATCAATTCAAACTGAACAGAACAGTAACTGTATTCCATCACTGACTGATGTGTGAAGTACCTTAATGATTTGTGTGCCTTCTTACTCTCATTTGCCCACTTCAACAGGGCGGTTTTATCTAGGTATGTATGCGTGTGTCGATATCACAAGTTTTTTATCAGATCGTAGTTAATGTAGCGTGTTTTTGTTTAGCTGAAGAGGCTGGACGGTAAAGGCGAAGACATGGCTTGAGAGCGCCCGCGCCGGGCGGCGAGCCCCGCGCGCCCCGCAGCGCGGGCACTCGAGCGACCCGCGCCCGGGGCCCCGCTCGCACTCCACCACCACCTATTGATACAAAACAAACAACAGCTTTAACTGTACCTACAATAGCTGACAAACTATAGTGCCCCTATGAAGGACGCTATCCACACGAACCAACCATAGTTATAAGAAATCTGATATTTGGAATCTTATCTCGTGTCAAACGATATCAAGTCTCGAAGTCATTCTCATTGCTCTGCTGAGTATATTGTGGAGTGTACTAGTGTAGAGACTTCTTGGTAAGAAGCCAATCGACCGGTTTGTGTCCACACAAACAAATGTTTGTACATTGTAAATAATATCTTTACATCGTATTTATGCAGAACTACAAGCTTATTTCGTGTTAAGTATTCGAACAATTTTGATATCCGCCCCATACTTTAATATTAAGTTTAACGTAAAATGTTTTAAATGTGTTTGACGATAAATTATAATAAAATAATTGAGATTTTATACTATTTGATATTTGGGATTATCAATCTTTCTAAATTTTACGCGTGGGACAAGGGAGCCAAGAATATGACCTTCCAAAAATCTCACTGTGTGGCTCCCTTACTAGTGTAGTTTAATTAAGTACCTATAAATTACTTTAAAGTATTTTGTTTACTTCAAATCGACTTACATTCGCATATTTACGTCATACATTTAATGAGGATACACACTGTCCATATAAAACCTTTACATTACATTTACCTTTACAAAATATACCTACCTACTATACCTAAATAGCAAAATTAAATGTACCTTTTTATTAAAATTCTATTTTGAACAGAACCTATGTAAGTCGCTTTGTAAGCTATTACCTAAGTAGTACATAGAACCTAGCGAGTTTCAAACCGAAGTGTTCAAAGTTATACCAACTTGAGAATAAACAAAATGAATGAAATTATTTTATAACTGATTTGTGCGAATGTCAAATTAATAGATACGTAAGTACCTTATACATATAAATATGAATGTAAACGTTTTGTCTTGATAATTTATTATGGTAAATAAATATGATATTATTTTAATTTTGTGTTTTATTTGACGCGATGGTAAAACTAGAATTAAGTAATGCTATAAATGGAATACCTCTGCCTCTGACACACCTCTGAGAGTCTGATACACCCAGAGTATAATAAGTATACATACATATAGGGTAGAGTGTTCGCAAGTGCAACTACCGGGCAAGGGTTCACCGGGATTCCCGGGTCGGGCAAAGCATTACTGGGTTTTTTTAAATCTCAATAGTAGTATGCAGTCTGGAATTCTGCCCGGTATATGGCAATAGGGTCACTCCCTAATATACATGGGACTCATAACTTAAAACAGAGAAAGTGGGTGTAACATTATATAATGACATTAAGTGCCGTAATGTGCAACCTCAGCCTACCCCTTCGGGGATAAAAGGCGTGATGTTATGTTTAAATAGAATATTACTTAAAACTACTTCTTACTACAACACTGTTTTCCAAACCGAGTCAGCAATAACTGTGCTCAAAATCGATCGCGAGATTCTTGATTCTAAAGTGCAAGACAATCCCTGTCCGAGTGCGATCTGCATCCGATCCCAGATCAAATTAGTTGGCTTAGACTAAACTCGTGTGTCACCTATCGGGGACGTGACGGTGCTGGTCGGCACCTCATGTCTTGCGGTGTTCCACAGGAATCGGTCTTAGGGCCGCTCCTGTGGAACATTGGGTACGACTGGGTGCTGAGAGGTGAGCTCCCTTTGGGCGCTGACTTGACGTGTTATGCGGACGACACGCTCGTAACCGCCCGGGGGAGCTCGCACAGGGAGGCGACGTTGATAGCCACGGCTGCGGTGTCACAGGTTGTGAACCGCATCCGGCGCCTGGGCCTGGAGGTGGCCCTGAACAAATCGGAGGCCATGGTGTTCCACGGCCCCCGACGTGCGCCGGCGCCGGGATCGCATATCGTGGTCAGCGGGGCTCGCATAGCTGTCGAGTCCACCATGAAATATCTGGGATTGGTGCTCGACAGTCGATGGGAATTCGGACCCCATTTCCGGCGGCTGGCTCCCAAACTGATGGGTGCGACGGGCGCGCTTTCAACGTTGCTTCCCAACTTGGGGGGCCCGAGCGCCGCCTGTAGGCGGCTGTATGTGGGAATCGTGCGATCCATGGCCCTGTACGGGGCCCCTGTGTGGGCATTAGACTTGACGGCCAACACTCTCGCTATTCTGAAAAAACCGCAGAGGGCGATGGCTGTCAGAGTCGTCCGCGGGTATCGCACGATTTCCTACGAGGCGGCTTGCGTCCTGGCCGGATCCCCGCCCTGGGACCTAGAGGCGGACACGGGGCTCAAGGCCGGTGCAGCGCCAAATCAAGCGGCGCCGAGAGGAGCTCCGTCAGGTCTTAGTGGCGGAATGGCGGCAAAGGCTTCTGCGCCCCACCGCCGGCTTTACTACCGTCGAGGCGATCCGGCCAGTACTCGACGACTGGCTCGGGAGGAAGCACGGCTCCCTGTCGTTTAGGGTGACGCAGGTGCTGTCGGGGCACGGCTGCTTCGGCAAGTACCTGTGCCGCATAGAGAGGGAGCCGGACGCCCGGTGCCACCACTGCGTCCATTGCGGGGAGGACACGGCGCAACACACGCTCGCCGAGTGTGTAGCTTGGGAGGAGCAGCGCCGTGTCCTCAGAATTGAAGTAGGAAGCGATCTGTCGCTGCCGGCCGTAGTGCGGAAGATGGTGGACAGCGCAGAGTCGTGAGACGCGGTGGTGTCTTTCTGCGAGGATGTGATGTCGCAGAAGGAAACTGCGGAACGGGAGAGGGAGATCTTACTGACTTCCTTTCCCAACCGCAGAAGGCGCACCGGGCGTAGGAGAAGGGCCGACAACGCCCTCTTCCGACCCCCATGAATGGGTCCAGGGGCGAAGGACTTGGGGAAGTCCCCGCCCCCGAATCGATAGACCCGAGTCGAAGGCGCGCGCGGGTGTCGGCGTGCGCCTTTGAGGCGATGCACGTGGTGGCCCTGATTTACGGGCCGGCACTGTAATGCGGGGCTGCGGATGAATTTGGACTCCCGCGGCCCCACACGCACGTGCGAGGAGACACTGGGGTGGTTTTAGCCGGTAAGAGTCCGGCACACCCCTCCGCCTTTCCCCAGGCGGAGGCAGTCCATGAGGATTTCCCCCATTAAAAAAAAAAAAAAGACTAAACTCGTCCAAGTTGACGGATGCGTGGGGTTCCTATTTCTACGTAACCAAAAACTAACTTATGATATCATATTTTCGAGTCAAATAGCACTTATTTCTGAAACAAAATGCTAGAATAAATCAAAAATTAAGTATATCGTCAAATATGTAAATGAATGAAATTGTAATTCTTTTTGAATATTTAATTGGATTGAAAAATCAAAATAATTTATCTAAAAACGGGCATTTTAATTGTTATTTAGGTATCTAAGTGAGTAAATATGTCAGTAATAAATATTGTTCATTACACAAAGGGACAGGTATTTTGATTTGTTTACAGGATAACTTTATGAATACATACCCGACTTATCTGTCTGCACACTGGGGGAAATTTGAAGTACAAATAATGAAATAACACAAACCTTTATAACACAAAAATATCAAATTAGTAACATAAATTGCAAAGGTTTTTCCTTAAATATTTACTTAAAATTGAATAAGACTAAAAATTAAATTTATCCTAGTCAGTAAGAAATGTTGCAATATCTTAGAATCTATCTAGGGGGCCAACCTAAAAAATAACAAGTATTCCGTTACCCCTATAGTGTCACACCCGCCGGAAAGACATATTGCCAATTGAGACAGGATGGAAGTGACCTTGAATTGGATTGGGCACATGGATTAAATATTAAATACACATAACATAAACACATACATGACTGCCTCATTGGCCGAGTGATCGAAAACTGCGACTGCCGGGCAAGGGGTCTCTTGTTCGATTCCCGGGTCGGGCAAAGTATTACTGGGTTTTTCAAAAATTTACACTAGTAACACGGAGTCTGAAATTGTGCCCGGTATATGGCAATAGGCTTACCCCCTATTACATGGGACTCATAACATAAATAGTGAAAAGTGGGTTTTACATTGTACAGTGACATAATGTACACCTCTACCTACCCCTTCGGGGATGCCTCAAAGAGCCATCAGACCACCACAGATGGGGCCCAATAGGGCCGATGCCGATTCGGAGTCGCGGAGAACCTAACGGGTAACCGGGGCTCCGGCTCGACGTGCAGGAGAAGGAACGGGGTGGTTTTTAGTCAGTAAGAGTCTGACACTCCCTCCCGCCTCACCCAGGCGGGAGCAGTCATTCGATGATTTTCCCCCCTTAAAAAAAAACCCCTTCGGGGATAAAAGGCGTGATTTTATATTATGCTATAAATATACACATAATTCGTCGATAGATACGAATATTGATAATTGTACCTTAGGATACTTTAGGACTCCTAAATGCATGTCCTAGTCCGCATGAAAATCTTGATCGAGTAATATCTCAAAACCTGAAGATAAAAGAAGAATCGGAAAGACATATCAGTTGCTAATTGAGGAACAGAGTGGGAGTAACTTTGGCATGGATTGGACCCATATACAAGCTATATTTGCAAGGCAAAGAAAGATTTTGATTCGGGGAAAGCCACAGGTAATACTATAGTTAATTCAATAAATTAATATAGTAAAGGTACACACAGTAGGTATATCAGTAATATAATCCGTAGTGATCAGTTAATACTGGTAGCGCGAGTAGCTGCGGTTGTGGCGACAAGTGTCGTTCGTATTGCCACCGCATATTACTCTTGACACCGAAATACCCAAGGATACTAAGTGATTCTATTACATAACTACATAGGTACCAGGACAGTCTTAAACTACGCTTTTTTTGAGGGGGAAAATCACTAATGGCTTCTCCCGCCTAGGGTTAGGCGAGGGGGAGTGTCAGCCTCTTACTGACTAAAAGCACCCCGTTACTTCTCCTGCTCTTCGAGCCAGAGCCCCGGCAACCCGTTAAGCCTTCCGCGGCTCCGTATCGGGCATCAGTCCTACTAGGCCCCATCTGTGAAAACGAACGGAACACGACGCATCGTACGCACGGGTCTGGTTCTGGTCGGGAGGCGAGCTACCCTTGCTCGAAGCTCGAGCTACTCTTGCCTGAACCAGAGCCGTACGCGAGGTCGCCGTCGCCGATTACATCCCTAAGGGCACGGCGATGCTCAGCCCACGCAGGGTACACCGCCACCGTATGCTCCACCATGTCCTACGGTCTTAAACTTCGTTGGGGCCCTGGGCATACAATAATTCGGGGCCCTTTTTTAATAATATATTATCCGCATAAGGATTTTCTCCTAAATCGTGGGTGCATTTACAAACATACAAGTTAACATACATATGACATCCAGCCCCTAAACAATATTTTGCCCCGTATGGGAATGGAACCCGCTACACGTTTCGGGATATCTGGTTACCGAGCAACGTGTAGCGGGTGACCGTCGTAGAAACTATCGGTCCTTCGGAGCCCCCTGAGGTTATAGTAAAGACGATACAAACAATAATTGTCACGTCGGTTGTTAGGCATAAAATAATACGATCAGATAGTGCTTCACTTTTGTATTTGACTAAATTGTTTCGTTTTTGAAAATATCTTTATACATAATGTTTAAATTATAAAGTTAAGTTCTTGACTTACAAGTTCTTTTTACAAACCATAAATGCAAGATACTTTTAAAAAATACAAGTACATACCTAACTTGATTACAAAAGTAAAAAAACGACATAAACATGATTTAAACTTATCCAATAATTAAAATAAAATAATGTGCGTCAGTCTTGAAAAAAAATCTAAAATAATGAAGTTCGTAAATAATCTAAATAAAAAATTACAGTTTCATTAAATCTTATTTAAGAAATGACAAACCACAAAAAATTAATTACAAATTGTTATTTTTATTTGTCAAAATCCCGCCACGTAATGTGGGGAAAAGCTTATAAAAATCCTTATTTGTATAGGTTGAGGATATTCAGAAAAAAATCCTGAAATATGACGCTCTAAACTGACACATACATTCCTGAGTTCACATGTAACCATATCCACGTTATTTGGTAATATTAATGTATGAAGTGACGCACAATGGTAGTAAATAACAAAACAACCAAACTTGTTTATTGATATACAGTAAGAAATTCAGTTATTTTAATTTAATATTAATGAACGATTTTGTTCAAGGGAGTCCCTTATCCATATAACAGCTGTGCACAATAACACCCTGGCGCCTTTCTAAATGACAACTCTCATAAGTGTACAGATGTTTTGGCAGACCATGACATTTGGCGCCCTCTAACACTTAGCGCCACCAATATTTAGCGCCTGCTAACACTTGGCGCCCTATAACAGCTTGTCCCCCTTAACACCTGGCGCCTGGGAACCCCGCACTGTAGGTAAGGGCGCCCCCAATTTTATTCGTATTGAAATTTTATATATCTTCAGCTGCCTATTATTTTTGTATTTACTATTATTATGTACAGTATGTGTACTTAATTCATTATTGTCATTAAGGGCCACTGCTTTACCATCACAAAATGAAGTTTCTGTTAGTTTAACTGACACATTTTAGAAGGAAAACATGTAAAATGATTATACCAGATATGAGGTACCAGTTAAAATGAACTAAAGGTGAAACAGATGTTCAATGTCAAAATAATTTTGTTCTATTGCATTTTAAGACTATTGACAGTTTCATCGAAACTACAGCAATTTTCATTCAATTTACAATGCAGTCGAATTGTAAATTGTACAACCTCCCTCGCTTTTTTGAATAGGTTAAAAACTGAATAACGGTGTATCACTATAACTAAAAATCGTCTTAACTCTTGTGTAACATCTCCTATCATAGCTAAGGAAATTATATTCAATAATTTTATTCGGTAAACTTGAATGTACAATATGATAAAAGTATTATTTCATTATAATTACGTAGTACGTACCTAATTATCATTATATTTACAAAGTTCGTTCACTTAGGTACCTACGTATTTGAATATTGTTATTATTTACGCACCAAAAATTATTCTTAAACAATTAATCAATTCCATTACAAAAACATTTTAAAATTACGAGACTCGCATGATTTGATCTACATAAGTAATCATTACTATTCTTATATTACACTTTTATGATTATAAATCAAAAAGTACCATTTCAATAGAAAAAAAAACGTAGAAAAAGAACTGAACAAATATATGTATCTGATTTATATATTCTTTTGATATATTAATTCTCTGCAACATTGTGTGCATAAAGCTATATATTTCTTTATTTCTTTAGTTTCAATTTCTATTATATTTATAGTACTACGACCCGACGCGACGACTTAGAAAACCGAAAATTAATTGAATATTTCACTTTTACCTAAATTCGACATTACATTTAAACTTTATTATGTTGTAATACGGTTGAAATTTTATTGAACAATTGGACATAATGATTTGATGTCAGTTGCGTAACTACAGGGTGGCGCAAGTTGGTAATATGCTATAGACCTATAGCTGGAAGGGGCACGCGTTCAGAGGTTTCCATCAGAACTACTTTGTTTTTTATACGTAACGAGGACCCATCCGATAAATTTGCCACGACCCCGAAAGGTATAATTACGCCACTGTCTGCAATATTGTATACACAGTTATGCTAGTACCACTGATTTCGCTAGTATTGTCTAATGAATTAAATAAATAATTACTACAATTAGCTATGTATCCACAATTATGTGGATTACGAACAACCGGAGACTATATAAACTTGAAACATTTCTGTTTATCGTGCGGTATCCGTGTCTTGAACAGTACGGAGTCGGCGCGGTACTGCGTTGTTAGTAGAGGCGTGTATCCCATGACCTATGGAGAGAATAAAATGAAATATTAATTGGCTAGTTTCATTTAACGATCATGAAAATAGGTCTAATTGGCTTATATTGGAGTTGTAATTACAATAAGTTTTAAGTCTAAGCTCCTTTGGTCAAGTTTTTATATCTTTGGGTTCTATTTCGAATTGAAAAGATAGACAGATATTAAATCTCTTATTATCGATTGCGAAATTACGTGTTATTGATAGTCTCGCGTAATAAATGTCATGCGTTATAGTAATAGGATACAATACATCATACTGCTGTAGGCAATTATAAATTTATCATTTTATACATATTCCATACCTGTGAGAAGAACTGTATACATTTATGTCTCTCGTGGAAATGTGTCTCGTCTGCTGACAGTGTAACAGGGCAGCCAGGACACCGAAACGTCCATCTTGACGTCACCTGTGTATGGCAATACACATTATGTACATACATATATATAATACATAATATTAAAATCACTTTTCTACACGCCAAACATTCGTGTGATGTGTAAGAGCTGATACTAGATCTAATAATTAAAAAGTAATGGATCCATAGTCATTGTAGGCGAAATCGGTTTGGGGTATTATCATCTTACAAGTAATTCAGTTATAACTTCAAAATAGTCAAACCGCCCATATTTTTAGACATATTGTTGCTAACTTATTGGAATTACTTGCACATCTCGGACACTGCTGTAAAGTTTTTGATGAAATAGGTATTGTTTTGCATTTATGCCTACGTATTTAGCTATATTTTCTAAAACTACAACAAAAGATAAAGCGTGATTATATAAATAAATACTGGCGTGATAATATAAATAAATACTGTTCAAACAATGGCCAAAAAATAAAAACTTCATCATACTTTGACTGGGGGTTTCCTAGTGATATGTGAGACTAAGAAGTTCATAGCGATGTCCTCGCAGTTCATGTATTCATCCACGTAGTCTCTGATGGCGGCCGGCAGAGTGCGCCAGTAGGCCCACAGGTAGTACCGGTGTACGAACGCAGCGCCCGTCAGTACCATGCTCAGCTCACAGCTGGTCATTATTGCAATATACGAAGATTAGTATTTTGTACGTAGATGCGTAAACGTTCATACGATAAAGAAACTCTAAAAATCGCATCACACCCAGCTCTATAATTCTATTTCGTATTATGTGACAAACATCATCTATCACGTGAAGTCCTGGGACAAGTTTGTTGAACTACTAATACTGCTAAGTTAAGAACTGCTGAGCTTGAAACTAATTGGGCATTCGTAGTCGTATTCGCATCGTAATATAATGACTAAGACAAAAGTGGATCAGTTTACCTGTAGTTAGAATTGTATAGGAATCCATTGTTAAAGTTGAGATCCCACGCATGATACCGGCCTGGGAAGCCGACGATACGATCACGATGTTCGCGCCAAACCCTTGATACATACATACATACATACATACATAAAATTATTAAACTTTAAATTTTTACTTTGCTAATTACTTTAAGCTACTGTTAACGATTTCTTTAACCAAGGGCAAGACCAATATTTTAGAATATAATATCCTAGTTATATTAGAAACTAGAACACTAATTAGTATCAATTTTTTGGTTTGGGAAGAACCTCTTGAAGTCTAATATTTGTTTTAAAAACACCAAAAATATCAAAAATCTGGCCATCGATGCTGCACGTCACAAAACCCGTTATATTCTAATTTATACTAAAGGACCGGACTAGTTACTAGCATGATATTATGGTGTAACTAGTGTCACATACCTAAAAGCGAAGACGATTTCATCATGTCTGAGATGGGCGTCATCATCGACACAGAGTACTGCCTCGGTGTCAATGAGATGGTACGGCAGGAACCGGTTGTTGAGGGAGTTGCGCGGCGCTCGCACCACTGCCACCGGGGCACCACTCTCCGGCCACGACGACACGCTACTGGGGGACGACGGACCGTTCCATACTACCACCACCTGATATAAAGGTAAAAGACATGAATTATAAAAGTATTTACTTAAAAAGAGTAGTCGTGAAGACTTTTCCTACTATTCATTTTAGAATTTAATGTACTTTACCTTATTCAAATACGGGAGCCCCCTGAGCCTTGCCAGGGCTGCAGCTAGTACGGTCTCCCTCTCGTACGTGAGTATGACGACAGTGAACTGTTCCCGCGGCCGGTCCCCGCCCAGTGCCTCACTGAACTCCCTCCCCGAGCCCCCCGCCCCCGCGCCCACCGGCCGGAACCCTGCCGCCGACCCCATGAACCTAGCCTCTGACGTCACTACCGGATCCCACGGTAACTGCGGATATAGTGCGAAAGGTTCTCCCCAATCGTTCCACATCTCGTACCCATGTAACAATGCCACGGAGAAATTGCGACGGTAAGCAGGACTGGGGTAAGGAGCCTCCAACGGCCCGAGGGTTTCTTCCGGTTCAGCATCCACCGCGGGAGGTTCCAACCGCGGCGGGGAGTACGAGTCGTTGAAGGCCGGGGCGCCCACAGTGGGCGACACGGGCCGCGCGGGGATCAGCAGGCGCGTGCGCAGGCTGGCCAGCAGCGCGTCCACGCCCGCCTGCACCGAGCTCAGGTAGCGCTCCCACAGCACGCGCGCGTGTCGGCGCAGCGCCAGCAGGTCGGCGTCCCCCAGCGCGCGCAGCAACACGTGCAGCTCGGGCACGCGCGCGCGCGGCACTGACACGGTCGCGCGCCGCCAGTCCAGGACCTCGTCGAACGGCAGCCTGATGCGGTCGCCACCGAGTATCACCGGGATAGCACCCGATCGTAACGCTTCGTATAGCCTTGCTTGCAAGAGAGCCGTCGTTACATAGTTTCTATCGGCAGGAGCCAGTATGAGTGCGAATGTAGAGTCCCTCAGTACGGCACGGCGGGAGCGGTCTGTCCCACAGAGCGCCCAGTCCCCGATGGGCAGAACGGCGCGTTTCTCAACTGGCGGGTCGCACTCGAACTGCAGATGGAATAGATCAGACGCTGGTGCAGACTTCACCATTTGCTGCAGAGCCTCGATCAGAGATTTATCGTGATCCTTGTCTATTCCTTTCGGCGGCGGCTGCGAACCCTGAAAACTAAATTTTGCTCATGAATTCATACCTAAAGAATTGACAGAATACTCCATTCGTTACTCTTTTAAAAAAGTATGTTCTACAATGTTTCTGATACATATTTCAATACTGTACGCATATGTAAGAACAATGCAAAGACACGCTTGACGCATTATACTAATAACTTACTAAAATAAAAAAAATAAAAAAATCTTAAGTCTAACATGCACCATGTCACATATGCATACTGACAATCCATAGAAAAAGTGCTTCTATACAAGAAAAAGGAAACTCTTTGTTTCAATAAAGAAAGAAATGCTCGATGCCATAAGGAAACTAGATTGTCTACATTAGAATTAAAGTAATAAATTACCTACTATTGGAATTTAACTACTGACTACATTTGAGTACTGTCCAGTGGAGCCGAACCAACATGCTGCCAAGCATTCTTATCTTCAAGATAATCTGTCAGTGTGTAGTAAGCTTGATTACATAATTCGCGCTTAATATATGTTTTAAATTTACTTTCCTTGAGATCTAGTATGCTATTTGGTATTTTATTATAGCATTTAATGCCTAACCCCATAAAGGATTTCTGTACTTAGGACAGTCTGAATTGCGGTATAGCTAACTTATTTTTGCCTCTAGTATTAAAATTGTGTCTATCGCTTCTTTTTTCAAACAATTGCCTATTTTTCCTTACATACATTATATTTTCATATATATAAGGTGCTCTATAATTATCTGCCACGGCTTTAATGGGAGGTAGTGTTATGTTTACAGATTACAATTGTGAAGAAATTTCGTACCCCGGACCAGTTAATTACATAAAGTAATTAAGTAAACATTGACTACTTTCTGCATAATGTGGTTCACAAATTACGCGCGATGCGTCGCTTAGTCAATGAAAACAATTGCTATCTCTTTCCACATGTACTGAGAATGAAAACGGAAATCAGCTGACTAGTTCGTCACTATCTAATCTACTAGATACTCAATAGGCAGACCGCTCAGCGCCGGGCGGCTTGGAGCACGCTGCACACCCCCGCGCGCCCGCACCCTCTCCTGCACTCGTCGCACGCGCTGGTCAACCGGCCGCCGGGCAGGCGGGGGTTGAGCTACTGATAAGGATGGCAACAGCGTATGACGGGGCGTTCAAGTACGAGACAGCACACCCCAGCAGAACACGTCGCACGCGCCGCCCGGCCGCCAGTAGCCCCGTCAACCCCCGCCTGCCCGGACGTTCGTTAGTTTCAATGTCGGAGATACGCGCGCGCTACGTAAAAATGTCTCCCAGGCGACGAAATTCAAATCAGAACTCGAAGAGGAAGTGTTAGAGTTCTTTCGGTGTCATCCTCTTGCGAGCACAAGGGATACTGCCGGAGTTTACGATGATAGAGATAATAACTTGTGGCGTCTTTTAAATCAAACGCGAAACAAATTAAAAGTGAAACGGACACATTAAATAATGTGATATGACATGTTTAGAAGCGTGCCTTCATTTGTGTGCAACGCGAAGGTGGACTTGTGCAACAGTTTTGTAGATAAGTAGGTAGAGAGTGTGTAAATAACTGTAAAAGTGTGTAAAAACTGTTTTAAGTGTGATGGGAAGTTTATAATCGTATTTACCTACATCAGCTTTTCGGAAGAATGCCGTACCTGGTAAGTAATTGCACTTTTAAAACCCTTGTTAGCCTGCCTATTGAGTATCTAGTAGATTAGATAGTGACGAACTAGTCAGCTGATTTCCGTTTTCATTCTCAGTACACGTGGAAAGAGATAGCAATTGTTTTCATTGACTAAGCGACGCATCGCGCGTATTTGTGAACCACATTATGCAGAAAGTAGTCAATGTTTACTTAATTACTTTATGTAATTAACTGGTCCGGGGTACGAAATTTCTTCACAATTGTAATCTGTAAACATAACACTACCTCCCATTAAAGCCGTGGCAGATAATTATAGAGCACCTTATATATTGACAGGGCACCGTTAAAATATTTATCGTTTTAAACAATTCTCTCAACGATTCGCAACGGCGTAAGTTATATATTGCTCGGATAGCCCGCTTTTGCAGAATAAATATTGATTCTATTTCTGCAGCTCGACCCCACAACAAAATGCCGTACGACATAATGCTGTGGAAATAACTAAAATAGACAAACCTAGCTGTATCTACGTCCGTGAGCTGTCTAATCTGTCTAACTGCAAAAGCAGCTGAGCTCAATCTCCCCGAAAGCGCCTTTATATGCGGACCCCATTGTAGCCTATTGTCTAGCGTAATGCCTAAAAATACTGTCTCATCGACAAATTCTAACTTTTGACCGTTCAAAACAATATCACAATCGTTACTACGCACGTTTGGTAAACTGAATTTAATACATTTTGTTTTTTTTTCATTAAGTGCTAGATTATTAATGGTAAACCAATTATGCACTTGAAGAATGGAGCTGTTTACGTCGTCAAGATTATTTGTACGTCGATCTACTTTAAAAATTAATGATGTATCATCTGCAAAAAGCACCATTCTTGGTTCATTTTTAAATATAAATGGCAAATCATTTATATAGACTAAAAAGAGAAAGGGACCCAATATTGAACTTTGAGGAACGCCCATATTCATCCCAGAGCCCTGTGAGTTAATACCGTTAACATGAACCTTTAACTGTCTTTCTTCTAAATAAGATTTCATAAGACGGAGCGCAGAGTTTCTTATCCCGTAGTGATCTAATTTCAGCAAAAGTGTTTCGTGGTCAACGCAATCAAATGCTTTTGAGAGGTCACAAAATACACCAATAGCATCCTGTGCTTCCTCCCAAGCACCAAATATTTCCTTAATCAAAGTGACACCGGCGTCAGTTGTGCAACGACCTTTAGTGAAACCGTATTGTTGTTGGTGAAAGATGGAATGTTTATTAAAATGATGAAGCATCCGAGACAGCATCAACTTTTCAGAGACTTTGCTGAGAACCGGTAAAACAGACACTGGCCTATAGTTGTTAGGTTCTTTAGTGTCACCACTTTTAAATAGTGGGATAACCTTACTATATTTCATTAGGTCTGGGAAAACACCGTCATCTATACATTTATTGAAAATCACAGCCAGATATGGCGCTACAGTTTGGATAAGTGACTTGCAAACCATTACCGATAAGCTCCAAAGATCCTCCGTTGATTTGGTCTTGATTTCTTTAAAAACTTTTATAATTTCTAGAGGATTCGTATATCGAAAACTAAAGTCGTATTGACATGATTCTATGTTGTTCTTAAGCAAAGTTACAGAGAGGTTTGCTGATGACTTTAAATGTTCAGTTGTTTTAATAGGAATATTAGTAAAAAAGTCTTCAAACTCCTGGGCTACACCTACGTTTGATGAAATCTGTCCCCTTTCGGTATTTAAATTAAATTCTGAGTTTCTTAATCTTTTCCTACCAGTCTCGTTGTGTATAACTTTCCAAGTAGTTTTTATCTTATCATCAGACGATTTTATTTTATTACTAATATAAAGACGTTTCGCGACTCTGCATACTATTCTAAAGGTTTTTGAATAAGATGTTACATACTGGTGAAATTGGGGGTCATTTTTGTACGGTTTCATTCCATAAAGTTCAAAAAGTCTGTCCCTACTCTTACGAATACCTACAGTTGCCCAATCGCTAAATACAAATTTGGTATGAATATCTTTATTTTTTATTGGCAAAATATTGTTAAATTCCTTGTTTAACATCTCAAAGAAATCATTGTAGAATTTATTCAGATTACTAGCATCAAATACTTTCATACATAATTTAGTAGCTAAAGAATTGCTCAATTTCTCCAGATTTTTAAACGTGATTTGTCTATATCTTATTTGAATTTTTAGGATAGGTAAATAAGAGCTATACGCAACCATTAGTCCACAGTGGTCGGATGGCAAGCTATTTATAATATGTTTTTCTTTGTAGTCACAATTACAGAAAACATTATCAATACAGGTGGCGGTAGAGGATGTTATCCTTGTTGGTTCTAAAAAACATTTTTTAAATTAAATGATCCAAATAAATTTAACAATTCCATACTACTAGTACTATTTTCTAATAAATTAATATTAAAATCACCACATATAATTACTGATTTGTGACTAGAACAAACCTTTCTTAAAACATCCTCCATGACAGAATCAAATACTGTAAGATTCTGATAGTTAGGTGGCCTATACACACAGACAATAACATGTCTATCCAGCTCAACACAGGACAACTCAATGGTGTGTTCAACTGACAGTGCTACAATGTCTTTCCTTCCTTTTGATTTAATACTATTTTTTACTAATATTAAGGACCCACCATGTAACATATGCTTTCTACTGAAATTACTAACTACATTATAATTATCTAAATTTAAAGATATTAGTTGGTCCTCCTTAAACCAATGTTCTGATAGACAAATTACATCAAATTTAGTCTTTTCCAGAAACATCTCTAATTCAAAGACTTTTGAGGAGCAGCCCTGAATGTTAATATAAAATAATTGTAGATTGTGCTGCCCCTGTGTATAATTATTGTTCTGTGCTTTTTCCTTGCCAGAATATACCTTATTATTTATATGATTTATGAAGGTATGTTCTGTTGTCTTAAAATCTAGTTTAAACTTAAATTAAAATGTGCCTCTGTGCTGTTAGACACTCTAGACAACACAGATTCGTCCTTAAAACTATTTTCTGTTATACAAGTTATAACAGTGTTAATATTATATGCTATCAGCATAGCAATTTTTTGTCGACATTTATTTGAAAGGTGTACACCTTTCTTTGTAAAAACAAAAGTACTAATAAATTTATTAGTGTCAAAAAATAAAAGTCTGTCATTGTGACATGTCATTTGGTGTAGTGTATTATTTAGTACACCTATGTATTTGTTCTTAGAACATGATAAACTATTAGAATATGGGAAGGCACACAATATTATCTTCCCTGTGTTCAAGTTCAACAAGGTGTCCACACCGTTCACAATGTCCCCTCTAGTTATTCCTACGCTGTTACCTAACATTAAAACTAAAACTGACTTTTCATTTAAATCTGCATGAGTTATTTGTTTAATAATATTTTTATAACTCATGTTGTGGTAACTGTTGTTTATAAAACTTTGATTAAGATGACCATACAGCATTTGGCCAAATCCAGAACCTAACTCATCACTGTAGACATGTGTTTTATAATTTTGTGTATCTTTTAGTTGGGTATTTACTGCAACTTGAGTAGGTAGCAAAAGTGAAGTCTCCGGGGTCTGAGGTTGATTCACACAACTGCATTCTAGGTTATTTGTTAAGGATTCATACCTTTCTGCGTTGTTCTTCACCAAATCCATCAGCTCAGAGGCCACAAGCAGGTGCTCACTCAACTGTTGTTGGGAATATTTGTATTTCTCAAATATCTCCCTCAACATACCTTCCTTTGTCATTAAATCATTATGAAGGCTTGTTATGTTTGAGTCATACATTAATCTACAGCGGTCAAGCTCAGTGGTGCAAGATTGAAGATCTCTAATTAAATTATGTAATTTTATCTTTTCTTAGACTCAGGTTCACTTTTCTTAATTTATGTTTTTTAAGCGATTTCTGAGTTCGTTTAATTAACTTATTAACTTATGACTGAGAAAAGTAAAATGTAGTCATATAATAGCATAATTATGTACATTCTGCTATAAACAGTCTGATATACGATTACATAAAACCAAATTCAATAATGGACAGATGTCAATTCTGTACATAATAATTGTAAACGTGTAGGTACCTTAGCAAATATTTCCGCCTTGCAGGTGCTATAGGTGCGCAGTCAGCCCACACGTCGCCCCCGGGCGGACCGAGTGCGGGAGGCATAACGATATCAAACCCTGGTCGAAACTGTTCGTGTGTGAAGGTGGACTGTGCGATCATGGCTCGGCCTATCGAGGCTCCTCGGAAAGCGTCGCCCGAGCCGACTGACAGCTCCCTCCGCGCCATATTCACTAACACATGGTTTCGTCCGTCCCCACCCCAGTACGGCAAGCTCTTGATTGCAGTCTCGTTCAAGAGGAGCTTATAAGTATCTGTTGTTGGCCTAAAAATAAAAAACAAAACATATTGATCAGTTAGAAACATTTATTGAAATGAAATTTAGTTTTTTAAAATGAAAGCATGACTTACGCGGGAGTCTTGACAAATGGAAAAGCCTCGCCCACAATGACCAGGTAGACACACGCTTCATTAGGGTCACGCGTTATGTGGGTGTTGTAGCCTAATGTTTGCTTGAGTGTCGTTTTCAGGAAGCCGTCCACCTCAGCGCCAGAAAGAGGCACGAAGACGTCAGGGTCGTAGAGGTACACAGGGAAACCTGATGTTAGGGAGCAGCGGGAGTGGTCGAAGCACGAAAACATGCGGCAGTGGACTTCAGAGGAAGAAGCTATAGGCGGCAATATGGGCGGAGGTCTTGAGGGTAGTATTTGGAGTGGTGGGGCTAGTTCTGGTGAGTCACGTCGAATGGCCTCTAGCTGCGCGATGCGGGCCTGGTCGGCGGACACGCGCAGGCGCTGCAGCTCGGCAGCAGCTCGCGCGTGTTCTGCCTTAGCACTGTCCGCCTTAGCACTCGCTGCCGCCGCTTCCCGCTGCAATCGTCCGCGTTTTGCCTCCAGTTCACGTAACTCGGTCGATACTGAAGCCTATAAATGTCATATGTAAACCAAATAAATGTGAAGAACATATAACCTGATGCAAGCACTATTTTTTGCACTACGATTAATCATTGATAATAATATTTAAATTATAAACTAATATTTATATTGAAAATAAACTAGTATAATAAACATTGTTATTCAGATGCAGAATTCAATAATCAAAGCAAATGAGGTGATACAAACATTGTAATGTTTGGAATTAAACTAGAATTTTCACCTCCAAAAAGATACATGATTAAACCCTTTAGGGTTTTGTAGTTTCAGTATAATCATAAGGTATGTATGTGAACACTTTATGAGAGTACTTTTTTTCACATGAAGAAAAAACTATGGTTTCCACTTCCCTCGGTGAATTACTGCAGGAGACAGAATGAATTAAGCCTAAAGGCACAAAGAAGAGACTGTACAACTGGGTGAACTTGTGGTGATATTGTGGCCTATGGTGGAGCATGCCTACCTACCTATGAGCAACCTGTTCTCTTGGGACTTGTTAAGTATGCAACATTCGAATTAATTTAGGTGTCCCTTTTTATTAGATAGTCTTATCAAACAAAGAGAACTTGATAAAATGTATATTACCTTTATTCGCAACATTTCCTCAATCCTTAGTTTCAAATCAGCTGCATTCATTGTTGAGATATCACCCAAAGCCTCCAGCGTGTGGCGCATTGGATTACTAGATAGAGTGCCAGTCTCATCATACTGAAAAATTATATATTGTTGGAAAAATTATTATACTTATACAGTATAGTACACTACACTCCATATCAGACATTATGTTTGATCTTTATAAAAGTAATTGAAACATCTATGTATTATGACAGTTGTGTGCGTGTTTTATAGATGTGTGTAAAAACTTTACAGATGTAAAACTCTTGTTCATGCAATTTTTCTAAGAGAAAGTCGCACTATTAATTCCTAGATCAGACATATTAAATCTTTCTGTTCATAAAATCTGCACATATCAAAATACCAGACTTCAGAAAAATTGTGAAAGCATTAGATCACGAGATACAATGAATATCTTTATTAAGTTTCTCTCGAAAATATAAGATTTTTAGTCCTAACCACAAAAGATAGCAAAAGTAAATATACGGTAACGTACCTTAGATAAATAATAATGTGTGAATAGGGGAACTACAAATAATATTACTGAAACCAGTAATATAACACGGGATAATTTTAAATGTCCTAACCACTGGCAAAACCGTTCGTAAAAATACATTTTAAAAGATTTGTTCTTTTCACTCTTCGTTGTGAATATATTTTGTTACACAAACATAATTATATCACTTTTACCTTAAGTCATAATTGATAATTATTTTATTTAACTATAATAGTAATGAAAAACGATATAATTAATTTAAAGTGCCAGATTTTACTAAAATCATTTACAAATTATAGTTTTAAGTATAAATGCCAAACTCGATACGAGATGTTGACAAAGATAAAAAATTACTTGACTTTGACTTTGACAGATGATGGGATGATACCACTATTTTCCCGTTACATTTATTTAATTTTCATAAACGCAACATTGGCTTTCTAGGTCGTGTCTAGTAGGACCATTGTATTAATCACTACAGTTTATACCTCTAATAATTATTTTTCCATGAGGACGAGTTGGAAAAAAGTAAGGCTTCCAACTCTTTTTCTATTTAATGTAAAAATGTAATCGACCAGTCAGATTAATGACTGAATGTAATATGTAAATCATTGAATCCTAGAAATGGGAAGCAGAGGTGTATAAGGCATATACTTGGCTTGAACTATGTAATACCAATTCTTCACCCGTTTTGAGGTTCTATTCTAAACACACCTATTACAAAACCTATTTACACGGCAAATGAAAAGTTTCAGTCAATCTACCCCTATACTCTTAGGGTCAACTCCTACCTCCTAGGTATATCTGACATCTCCATCTCCAGACATCATCATTCTTACCTTATCAGAGGTGTTATTATGAGTTTCTTTTTCGTTTAAAATTAGCGAAACCAGACGTTCGGCGCTCTGGTAATGTGGTTGTTGTTCTGATTGGATGGTTTATTGAAGCCGGCCAATCGGAACGACGAACGCTTACGAAACTCGTGCTGAGCCCTCGACATATAGGTACATAAACTCACATGGAGGTAGGCAGAAACAACATATTCTTAACCATCTTGGAACGGCACGGCATGCGGCAGCTTCCTTTCTGTATTTAATTACTAGTAGGTGCATAAAAGGTACAAAAGAAAACCAGGATTAAAAATTAAATAGTTTTATTTAAATATTATTACTGAAAAAAAAAAACTTAAATCTAGTGAACAATTTTCACTTCTTGGCAGATGTAAACTGTGCATGATGTACATAGTACAGTAGCCTCTCTATATTACCAATAATTTCACAGATATTTGTTTCTCTATTATAGGTAAATTAAGGCACATTATTACTTTTTATAAATACTTTCGACAAACTTAACAAAGATTATTTTAATAATTTGCTTGAATTGTTTTTGAATTTGCTCTTGAAACCTACACTACCTATCAATCAGTAAAAAATAATATTTATAAATGTCTCTTACTAAAGGTACATACTTCAACTTTCTGATAATGCCTTTTTATGGTTATTTCTTATCCAATCGATTTTCAGAGATGATGTTCATCTGCTCCTATACAAGAAATAGTTAACGCTGCTTTTATAGATGGTACATATGGGAATCACGCCCGCCGCTAGCACTCGAGCGCCCGCGTGCAAATACCGATTATGCCGCCCCCCTTTTTGTTGGGTGGGTAAAAAGTCCACAAATTATTCTTGACGAAGTGACTCCTATAACTCTTACAAACTAAAAAACCACCCCATTCCCTCCAACACTTGCTCAAAGCCAGGGCCCAAGTATCCATATGACAGCCTACCCTCCAGCAAGGCAACAATCCTGGTGGATCCGTCTGTGGTGTCTGATGAAGTAATGACTCCTTGAGGCCTGCATTTTACACGACGCGCCGTACGCTCGGGTCTGCTACGTGTAATGATCCTTGCTTGCCGTCCGCAGACTCGCGCTTACGGTGGCGGAGAAGGCGACGCGATACTACACCAAAAGCGTCTCCTGCGATAAAGATATCTCGAAAATGTAAGATCTCGATAGATTTCAAGTAAGTCCAGAAAGTAATCGAGGACGCTCGATAGATTTTGAGTAACTCTCGAAAGTGATCGAGGAAGCTCGAAAGTGATCGAGGACGTTTGATAGTTTTCGAGGACGCTCGAAAGTTTTCGAGGACGCTCGATAGTTTTCAAGGACGCTCGAAACTGATCGAGGACGCTCGAAAGTGATCGAGGACGCTGGAAAGTGATCGAGGACGCTCGAAAGTGATCGAGGATGCTCGAAAGTTATCGAGGACGCTCGAAACTGATCGAGGACGCTCGAAAGTGATCGAGGCAGCTCAATAGTTTTCGGGGACCCTCGAAATTGATCGAGAACGCTCGAAACTGATCGAGGGCGCTCGATACTTTTCGAGAGACTCTCGAAAGTGATCGAGGCCGCTCGATAGTTTTCAAGGACGCTCGAAACTGATCGAGGACGCTTGAAAGTGATCGAGATCGCTCGATAATATTCAAGGAAGCTCGATAGTTTTCGAGGAAGCTCGATAGTTTTCGAGGAAGCTCGATAGTTTTCGAGAAAGCTCGATAGTTTTCGAGGATGCTCGAAACTGATCGAGGACGCTCGAAAGTGATCGAGGGAGCTCGATAGTTTTCGAGTGACTCTCGAAAGTGATAGAGGACGCTCGATAGTTTTCGAGGACCCTCGAAATTGATCGAGAACGCTCGAAAGTGATCGAGGATGCTCGAAAGTGATCGAGAACGCTCGATAGTTTTCGAGGAAGCACGATAGGTTTCGAGGACGCTCGAAAGTGATCGAGAACGCTCGATAGTTTTCGAGGAAGCTCGATAGGTTTCGAGGACGCTCGAAAGTGATCGAGGGCACTCGATAGTTTTCGAGTGACTCTCGAAAGTAATCGAGGACGCTCGAAAGTAATCGAGGATGCTCGAAAGTGATTGAGAACGCTCGATAGTTTTCGAGGAAGCTCGATAGTTTTCGAGGAAGCTCGATAGTTTTCGAGGATGCTCGAAACGGATCGAGGACGCTCGAAACTGATCGAGGACGCTCGAAAGTGATCGAGGACGCTCGAAAGTGATCGAGGGCGCTTGATAGTTTTCGAGTGACTCTCGAAAGTGATAGAGGACGCTCGATAGTTTTCGAGGACCCTCGAAATTGATCGAGAACGCTCGAAGGTGATCGAGGATGCTCGAAAGTGATCGAGGATGCTCGAAAGTGATCGAGAACGCTCGATAGTTTTCGAGGAAGCACGATAGTTTTCGAGGAAGCACGATAGGTTTCGAGGACGCTCGAAAGTGATCGAGGGCGCTGGAAAATGATTGAGGGCGCTTGATAGTGATCGAGACCGCTCGATAGTTATCAAGGACGCTCGAAACTGATCGAGGACGCTTGAAAGTGATCGAGGGTACTCGATCGTTTTCGAGCACGCTCGAAGGTTTTCGAGGATGCTCGATAGTTCTCGAGGACGCTCGAAAGTAATCGAGGATGCTCGAAAGTGATCGAGAACGCTCGATAGTTTTCGAGGAAGCTCGATAGGTTTCGAGGACGCTCGAAACTAATCGAGAACGCTCGATAGTTTTCGAGGAAGCTCGATAGGTTTCGAGGACGCTCGAAACTGATCGAGGACGCTCGATAGTTTTCGAGTGACTCTCGAAAGTGATCGAGGACGCTCGATAGTTTTCGAGGACCCTCGAAAGTGATCGAGGGCGCTCGATCGTTTTCGAGCACGCTCAAAGGTTTTCTAGGACGCTCGATGGTTTTCGAGGACGCTCGAAAGTAATCGAGGATGCTCGAAAGTAATCGAGAACGCTCGATAGTTTTCGAGGAAGCTCGATAGGTTTCGAGGATGCGAACCTGATCGAGGACGCTCGAAAGTGATCGAGGCAGCTCAATAGTTTTCGGGGACGCTCGAAATTGATCAAAGAAGCTAGAAAGTGATCGAGGACGCTCGATAGATTTCGAGGCCGCTAGATAGTTATCGAGGATGCTCGAAAGTGATCGAGGACGCTCGAAAGTTTTCGAGGTCTCTCGATAGTTTTCGAGTAACCCTCGAAAGCGATCGAGGACGCTCGATAGTTTTCAAGAACGCTCGATAGATTTCGAATTTAAGACGCTACTGACCGGTATAGGGCCTCAAACGTAATACACAACGCTAATATTGCTTTCGTCGAGTGGGATTCTTTCCCGGCGATGATATTTCTTATGCTTTCTGCTTACTCTGGACAATGATTTTGAATAGTAGGTAATGAGTCGCTCGATTTGCCGCCCCCATGATCGTGCGCCCGTGTGCTGTGCACGCTTTGCACGCGCGCTTACGGCGGGCCTGACGGGAATTAAACTAATAATTTCATTATCAAATCTCGACAGGAATAACTAATAGTCTGTTGCTAAATCATGAATTTCACGAATAGATTTTCAAAACACTTAATACGACTTCTTAATCTCTAGAGACAAAATTCAGAACAATACACAACAAACAAAAACAATATTATATTTCTAAAATATGCAACTCATTATTAACATTTGTTTTTACATAATTTTAAGATCAGTCTTAAGGTAATAATGCATATTCTCGATACAATTTCGTGTAGAAATAATTATTTCATGGTGGGTTGACGGGTAATTAAGTTATTAAATAATCCTTCCTTAAATTTTTAGATAATTTTGCTTCATTGCGTAAAAATTACTTACGTGAATATATTAAGAAAAGCTCTACTAGTTTCGAACCACAGAGGGGTTCTTTCTCACGAGCAGCGTGCGCGGTCGCGCAGCGATGTCGCGTAGGCTGCGCGACATTACCGCGCTTTTCTAAACTAGTACAGCTTTTCTCAGTATATATTCACGCGAGTTACCTGCGATTTTTAGTTGATTTATTATGTCTCACGATAGTTATTATAAAAATTTTGCTTCGCATCAGCTAAAACTTAGTATAACCCTAATAATATAAACTTAATATATAATATTTATTAATTAGAAAAATTATAACCAAATTACTCCACTTCTTCTTAATACATAAAATATATTTAACTCTTATCATAGTTATTGTTTTTTATCTCACAAGATTTGCTAGCTGGCTGTCAGCTAATGAGCTTGTTTACAAAAGCGATGTAAAGCGCAGAAGTTATTGAATTCTAAAAGTAATATTAAAAATCTGTACATTTTGTCTAATATTAATCCACGAATTAAGTTACATAATATATTTTTTTCAAAATGCTCATAAAAATGTCCTTTGCTGTACAAAACTACATATATTATAAAAAAGCTGGTATAGATGTATATTGTAGGAAATTGTGAGTAATTTAATTTAGTAGTAGTTTTTTTCCTAAAATGCACAGGAAAAGAAATATTGCAAGAAATCTGTTTGTGGACGCCATGTGTTCAAGATGGCAGCGCGAGCGACGCACGTACGAGAGTGCAAAATGGAAAACAGAAAGAGCGCATCAAAATCTTCAATCTACAACATTGCCAATTTACAAAACTCCCGAAAAACTTTTCAGGCAACCCCCATTTCTCCTCCTTAATGCTGGAACTAATTTTCAAAACACTTAACCAAATTAAATACATGAAACATTAATAAATACTTCTTTAACCGACTTGAGCGGCCTTAAAACCTAAGTAAATACTAAGAAATATATACCAAGAGGATGCACAAATATTCTATAAGGATTCCTTATTTGTTTAAGGATACATATTATTTTATAAATGACCAGTCAACCGACTAGTAGCATCCACTTCTATGTGAGAATTGATCACTCCGGTTAGACTGTCTTCACCAATGCCATATATAATGTTCCAGAATATACATAAAAAAGCACCAGCAATATTCTGAACAATGAGACAGCAGTTTACTCTTACTTGAATATCACAAACTCACGGCGTCTTCCAGATTACGAATGGTATTTGGTTTAGAATAGCTATGAAATGGAATATGCAACTTATAAGCATGCTCTGTCAATTTTATTGAACAGATGCTGCAAGATATGTAGTCTTGTTCTTCGCATGTATGTGATCTTATGGCGGATTTTCTCAAAAAGTGTACACCACAAATGTTGCATTTAGGATACACAGGTATTGGTGGAATAATTTGTTTCTTGGATTTAATATCGATAAATGTATAATCGAACAGACTAACATATTTCTTTTTGTGAGTCTCTCTGTGTATTAAGTGAGCTTTAATGGACATTACAAGTCCACAATCTTTGCATATAGTTTTACTTATATGGCTACATTTTCCTTGGCAATGTACAATACTATTTTTAACCATAAAACAATCGCAAGTCTTACAAAACAGGATGTTCAATTTTTTAGTAGCCTTTTCCAATTTTGTATCCTTATTATCCATAATCTCGGATTCAATGATTATAAAATCGGAATATAACATTTTGTGCTTTTTGTGACTCAAATTATGAACTTGCATGTCATCGCTATTTATTAGAATGTCACAAATTTTACAGTGTGATGAATTTGGTGTTTCAGAATGGCATTTAGAATTGTGTTTCAAAAACATTTCTTCACTGTAATGTACAGCGCATTCAGAACACTTGTACAGTACTGAATTAGAAGCTGATTCTGCAAGTGTATGGACAGTGAAAGTTTTCGATTGTGAATGTTGGTTCTTATGGATTGCCATATATTCACTGTTAAATAATCTGTGGCATTTTGAACACTTTTTAGTATTGTTTAATTTATGCTTTGAGTGGTTTATCGCCGCATCTGATGTTAGGAAACATAATTCGCATGTCATACATTTGAACAGTACACTTTTTAATGCAAACTGATAACTATTTTTTTGAACTATATTTCCATTAGGTCGAAAGTTGACACCCTTTTGTTGCTGTCTATGAGACCTATATAAATGTATGTTATAATACTTCATGTTTGCCAGTTTCGATGAACAAAAGGTGCACTTTGGATCGAATGGAACTTTTTTTACATTAGTTGGTGGCTGTATGTTGTGGTCTGTTATTACATGCCGCGAATAGTGTTTGTAAGTAATATTGTATTTGGAACATATGAAACACCTATACAATAATTCTTTTTCTTTTTTACCGCCTTCATCACTATCATCATACACTATACTATCATCTGTAACACATTTTTTCTTTGGAACATGCTCATTCGTATTATTCTTATTTAATAATTTTCTTTTTCGAAGTATTTTTTGCGGCAATCTGCTCTTGTCGTTTTTCTTTGTAGTATGATTGTTCTTGTGTTTTAGTTGGACAGTGCTAGGTTGTTTGGTATTTGATTTTTTTAAATTATTTACAGACTCATCGGCACATTCCTCTTCGTTATTTTCGTCATTAGTAGTTGAAGCTATTGAAGTGTTATTAGTCTTAATATCATTGGGTTCCAAAACTTTATAAAGATGTTCAATCAGGCATGATTTATTTGGAAATAGTTGTTTACAGTGAAAACAAGAGAGCTCTGTGGAGTCCTCCTGAGGCAGTTGGCCCACAATAATTTTGTTGGGATTATCTTTAGTTTCTGTAGGTTTAGGTGCTGTATTAAGGTGTTGTCTCTGAGCTCTCAATAACCGGTCTTGTTTTTTATGTTTATTAATCTTGTGGAGGTTAAATAAATTCTTTTTTGGAAACACTATTAGGCATTTCTCACAATACCTTTTACATGATTCCAAAAAGTTATCTATCCTCTTTAATTGTATCGTTGCTACTTTATCTATACTTTTATTATCAGTGTTGTCATATTTTGTGGAAGGTTTTGATCCAAGAACGATAATATTTTCATGAATGTACTTTAAGGCTGTATCACTTTCTGTTTCTGCTTTTGAATCTTGTGAATTGTTTGTAATATTTGGTTCATTATTGCTTGCACTATGTGTACCATCTAATTCCGTCTTGATCACAACTTTTTCTTGTTGATTGTCTAGACCTATGCCTTGTGAAGTGTTTGCAACATCTAGTTTATTATTGCCGGCACTATGTATAGCATCTAACTCCTTTTTAATTACAACTTTTTCTTGTCGAGTTTCTACACATTGTGACGTGTTTGCAACATCTGGTACATTACTGTTATTAGTATGTGAAGTATCCAACTCTTCCTTTATAATGTTTTTTTCTAATTGAGTGTCTTCAGGCACATTACTTCCTGAAACAAAATAAACATTGTTGCAATGTATATTCAGATTTTTTTTCTGATTAACTTGTTATTGGCTATTGTATACAAGAGTTAAACATTAACTAGAATTAATAATTATCATTTTACATGCCTCAAATATTAAAAAAAAATGTTTTTTACCTGCAATAAAAAAATATTTTTTATTATGATTATACAAACACAAAACTTTCAACTATTCATATTGGTATACCTAGTTCAACTGTATAAGTATTTGATCAGCCTTCTTTATTTATTTTCTTAGTACATAACTCGTCTAAATATCTATTTTGCATTATATACACCCAAAGATTGTCTGGTAGAAATCACTACAAGTGATAAGACCGCATTTGTGCACATTTTTTTAAATTTTATGTTTGTTATTTCCTTTTTATGTATGTGCTATATTATTAATGGTGTACAATAAAGATTATTTTATTCTACGTTGTTATTGGTCCGTTAACCAGTGGAGTGCAGGAATGCAAATCTATGCGAGACACAATGTTTTTTTATTATGTGTTAACATACTTATTCAAGTGGTTAAGATAATAACTAATATACTCAAAAGAGATTTTATGTATGCATATATGACCAAGAAGGATAACAAATAGGTAAATAAGCAATTTTATAGAAGCAATTCTGAAAATAATCTTATTCATAGCAATAGGCTACTGACTGCAAATCATCACAAAAAATGCCGCATTAGCATTTTAGTACAGCAGTACAATTTCTAGGGACAAAACCTTTGGATAATAAAGCCTCCTGGCCGCATGCGGCCCGTGACTTTTACATGTGGCGCATGACACACATTTTAATCTAAACATCTTCATCTTATGTGCAACAATAATAATAAAATTCAGTATATGATTTGTATGCAAATATAACTAATGTATATATAACAATGTTAAATGTCATTATATAACTGAAAATATTTGTCATCAGATTTTATAATACCTACTATTCCTTCACGGTTCATGCGGTGAGATTGTGGAATTCGCTGCCGCCTAACATACGCGACTCCAAGTCCATCTCCATTTTTAAACGACTTGTCTGGCATTATTATCTTTCGTCCTGAAGTACAGCTTTATTTATATATATATATATATATATATATATATTTATCTATTATCTATATATACATACAATATACATTGTATATATTTATATGTAATCATATTTAAATATTTCTAATTATTTTATTTATTATGTTTGTTATAATTTGCTTAAGTTTATATTTTGTCATTATATTACGGTCATTCTAGTTTTAAGTTCTTTCAGTAATTTTATTTTGTTTTGTATTCGTTGCATGTATCATCTACACTGTGTCTTATATCTTATGTTTAATTTCCTTTTCCTGTCGCAGGTCTGCAGGAAGAAATCCCTTAAGGGATATGCAGTACCTATGTACCTCATGTTTGTAATGTGTTGTCCTTTGTAATATTGTCTGTGTGTACATGAAATGATAAATAAATAAATAAATACCTTATTATCACATTGGGTCCTAAACCTGTAATGTTAACTTGTGTGTGTAATAATAAATAGATAATTTGGTGCAATCCAAAATCAACATACCTCCTTCATAATACTCATTTATTTCTTTTTTTATCACAGAAAGGTCTGGAAATATGCTCTTAATGGAGGGATCATTCATGATATCATGTTCTTCTATATCAATTTCATCTGACATTTTCACTGAAACAGAAAGAATACTAGTTTAGGATAATTATGACACTACCTACCCATATGAAGAATATTGGTCAGTATCTTTAGGGGCAGAGAATAGCAGTTGAATCGTCGATGGCACTATGAATTCAGTAGTAAATAAACAAAAATACTTTTAATGTGTACAATATTTTTTGAAGATTTTTTTCTTTTTTCTTCATGTATATAGGATATTTTTTAATATTAATAACGTAAACATGTATCTTTTGTACAATTTCTACTACAACGACGTGTGTGTTGTAGAGGAGGCTACATAGTACATTATAATAGTAATTTTGACATACCCTCCTTATATTTTAGAGTTGTACCACAAATAAGTATTGATAATTTCACGACAAAATTACGATACCACGATCAAATTAATAACAACCATACAATAAAAATAAAACACAAAATTATTAGATAAACCTGCCGTCGACGCACAAATCAAACAAGTCATAGACAACATTTTTATAGTTTCAAAAATAAACTTCACTTTGACATTAATGACATTATGGCAGGTCTACAATATTCTAAACCGTAGACTGAGAAAGCATTTTGTCTACGGTCAAATTCAAACCATAAAAATATATGGAAATAACAAGGAATCTCATCAAAACATACTGACTTGACTTGACTTTGACTGACTAACTTAATTAATTGATAGTGTGAACTTAATTAATTAATTAGTGGTATTTTTTCAAATTATATATTATATAAAATATTTTTTTTTATGGGTTAAGCCGGTAAACTAGCAAACGGATCACCTGATAGTAAGCAATCGGCGTCGCCCATGGACACCTGGCTAACACCATAGGCGTTACAAGTGCGTTAATGGCCTTTTGGAATTAGGAATTTGAGGATTGATGGGGATTCAGGGATATTTTTTTTTTTTTTTTCAATTCAGGATTCAGGGATAGGGCAAAGGGAAGGGGGTAATTGGGCCTCCGAGGTTGCTTTGGGGTTGTTCGCGGAACGATAATATTGTGTGGATTACCTAAAACTTTGAAGGTTGATTTATAGGGAGCTTTATTGTTATCAAACTTTTATCATATTTTTTTAATAATACAACACTGGAGCTTGTTCTGATAACCCCACATCCCCCCTTCACTCCACCTCACCGCACAGCTGATCAAATGTCAAGAAAATGGAGTTTTGTTACGCATTTTATAATTCAGATTAGAAAAAGTCTCAATATGAAATCAATTATCATTATTTTTATAACCTGCTTGGGTTAGAATGGATAGTACAAGTCCATTTCAACCTTGGGCCACTGACGATAGTGCAAAAAATGTTAAAAATGAGCGAGAACTAGTGGATGACGCGAAACTTCATCGGGAAAATGTCAATCATCCAAAACATAGGCAAACTGCGTCTTACAATAAAGAAAGTGTCGCCGTTCCAAGCAACACTCCGGGATCGTCGAGCTCCACGGCCCCCGGCGGCGAGCCCGCACGGGGCAGCGAGTCCAACATGGACTCTAATAAAATAGCTTCCATGCAGCAGATAGTCGAGAACACCCTCAGGTAATGTCACTCGTTCCAAACTAGATTAAACAAACTATACTGAATTTGTATGTTCATATATCCCCACATATTTTATTATCAAAAGTTGTTTCAGTTATGGAGCAAGCCATTGTTATCAGTAAGACAGCTGTTAGTGATGGTGAACACTGTACATACTCCCTTCATTTCATTCACTTTCTATGCTGATTATTAATATCAAGTACAGCTTGTCATATACAATAAAGCAATGGAAATGCAGTTGTGATTTCACAGAACATTAAAATACACAGTATTGAAGTTATGTGTTATTATTTTGTTTAGGTATTTTGATAATCATACATAACAGTGTGAGACAGTGAAAGTTTGAGATAGAACATATTGCATGAAATACATTGTTACAGTCAGGAGGGTCGGCAGAGGGTAGCTCAGTTACTGGAAGCAGTGGAGGCACTGAGTGGTGCAGAGAGACTACTTCTGTACCTCCGCTTGCCGACCGGAGTCCCACAACATGATCCTCTAAAACAACCAATTAATCCGTTGGGTTCACGGTATGTCTACTCATTCATTAAATACAACAACAACCTATAAAGACTAAAATAACTCTTGACTCAACTTCATTAGTGAAATGTTTAGAATGTATATTGTTTGGTAAGAATTTTCATGAAAGTGTATAATATGTTATAATGTACAATTGTGTATGAATTCCAAGAGTGTTTGCATTTTATCAGACCAATAGATTTATTGTGATATCATAATCATTATCTGATCTGTAAACACCAAGAGTTTTTTAAAGTTTGTATATTTATTAATATGACCAACTAAATAATTTTATTCAATGGAAAATGTAGTGATTAATGAAACTGTACATTTTTAAGTAAAATCTACAGCACACTCCATCTCTCTAAATCTATCTGTCTAAATAAATAATGCTACATTGTTACTTATCTATATTGTATAATATTATTGTAATGGGAACAAAATGTTATCATTTTCAAATTCTAACTGTACTCATGTTCCAGGGCTGAACTTCAGCAGACTGTAACTTGGATACAGACACACTTAGAAGTTGACCCAGATGTATCATTACCTAAACAAGATGTATATGATGAATATATGTGAGTACTTCTATCATATTAATACTTTACTTTAACTGCTCATCCCCAAGCAGTCACCGGTGACCGCTTTCCCACTAACTCCATTATAGACCTTATTTCTGATGTTTAGAGACTACTTTTGTATGAACAAATATTAAGTATGATATATCAAAGTATTTTTAGGAATTTTGAGATAATGTTATATGGAAGTTATAAACCAGTGAAAAGTGGGTGTTACATGTGCCTTTCTGTTTTGGGTGTTAAATGGGTTTTTTTGGGTTTAACATTATGTTTAAAAATGTTTGCAACACACAACAAACTACTATTTCAGGGCCACCTATTATTGTTTTTTGTTTGTACGCACATCTGAGAGCTTGGGGTCAGATCTATTAAAAGCATCTAGATATATGTAGTCGTTAGAATGATTCTATAATTTCCTGTCTAGGCGTCAATCTTAATATATCCCCTGTGCTACACACCTCAGCTACACAGGAACTGATTCTATATCTTCCTTTTACTGACAATCATTTCATAAAACACATCAATAAGAAATTTAAAAACTATGAACAAGAATACAGGCCAAAATACTAACTACAAAACCATGCGACCAAGATGGATCTCTGGACATACATACATACATAACTTCACGCCTGTCTCCCATGGGGGTAGGCAGAGACTAAGGAACGCCAATGGATCTCTGGACAATCAGTATCTTAAAACTCAACTCAAACACCTACTGTATTCATGGCGAAACTAAGTATATTTTCCTTTGGCAGTGCACATTGTATGAGCAGTAACATGAAGCCCCTCTCTACCGCTGATTTCGGGAAAGTGATGAAGCAGGTGTACCCTACCGTGCGTCCGCGACGTCTAGGGACACGTGGCAACTCCAGGTAACAACAATATAATATATTCATTAACAATATTTTACTTACAGAAAAAATTACAAAACTGGTAATATTACAAAAGAAGGACTATCAATTTTTTATGTAATATTTTGTAACTTGTGCGAAACTCTAAACACAAAAATTAGCATGATACCATACGCGCATACACATTATGTTGTTATCAAACTCAACACAAACAATCTCAATGCACATTTTTAGATATTTATGTTTCAGAAATGATTGCTTACTAATAAACTTTTTATAATACCAGTGATATGCTAAATTTCATATCGTTTAATATAAATAAGTAGTATAATAGATCTATTTTTCCTTATCTTATTTATCAATTTGATCATGCATATCACTCATCTAATGTCCCTACACACAGTGCTTATCATAATAGTTTTTATCTAAGTATCTTTTTAAAAAGTGAATTTATAACTGCCTCGTTGGCCGAGTGGTTGCAGGTGCGACTACCGGGCGGTCGGGGAAACTATTACTAGGTTTTTTCAAAAATATCAGTAAGAGCACGGAGTCTGGAATTGTGCCCGGTATATGGCAATAGGCTCACCCCTATTACATTGGACTCACAGCATAAAATAATGAAAAGTGGGTGTTACATTGTAAATTGGCATTTAAGTGCCGTAATGTGCACCTCTGCCTGTCCCTTCGGGGATAAAAGGCGTGGAATTAATTGTTATGAATGTATTTGTAGTGTATGTTGCATAAGCGTCTCAACTTTATTTTAGATGATATAAAAGGTTTAATGATTAGTCTAGCAGCTAGACTAAAGCTAGACAAATTTAGGACTCCTGTACTAGCTAGACTCTAGCTAATACAGGAGTCCTAAATTTGTCTTTCGGTTTCAAAAGTAAACTAGAATTTTCTAAAAATAAAAAATAGAAAAAAAATAGAAAAATAGAATAGAGCACAATCGTAAATTTCAAAATTTGTCAAAAGACAAATTTTGAAATTTACGATTGTGCCTTATGGGTTTCAATATACTTGCTTCATAACATAATATTACATGAATAACTAAAATATTTTAACACCGACGTAACCTAATATAATTATCCTAATATATAGCTCTATATGAACTAAGATAACATTTCACCTGTTAAATAAACAAACCCTAAACGCTACCTAAAAATGTTCCCGAAAATTCGATACAATGTAAACTGCTTAAAATTCATTACTTGCTCTAATTCTTAGTAATGTACTCTCCATTGTATCTCATATCATCGTCATTAGGTTTGATGTCGAACCGTTTTTATGATAATAAATACAGGAGGACCTCAACATCAGATACCTGACATACCTACATATAGGTAATACACTCGGATCGACTCGATATTTCCTTCGTTATAGTACTAGATAAGTATTGTGTGTGTTACGAGATAGCTATATGATATCACAGTTTCGATAATAATTAATTGATAAAGAAGCAATCAGTGCTGTATTTCACTTCTCTATGTAATGTATTTTAAAATAAAATAGAAGATTATAACGCAATAAAAAAAAAATACAATAAATAACAGATTTAATATTTAGAGAAAAAAATGATCTGCTCAATATTTCAAAAATCAAATATTATTATTATGGGTTAGTTAGGAATTTGGATTTTTAAATACGGCCCTGGTAGTCGTTATTAGTGATGATTGTGAATCATCAATGTTCATATAAAGGTAATTATGAATGCCTTTGATCTTACTAACATATTATATGTAAAGAAAATCACTATATTATATTTTCTTAATTATTAAATACTCTGTGCTAAATTCTCATTGTTGAATTGGCCGCTTTATCCTATGAAATATAGATATATTTATAATAATATTGCGCATTAAAGGAAATAAAGACAAAATTGCGTATTTCTGTAAAAACAAAAAAACAACATTTTAAGCCTTTATTTCTTGGTATTAGGTATTATTCCTTTTATGGGAAAAATTAACTTTATAAACTAAAATACAAAATATAACCATATGACATTCATTCTTCTAAAAAATACAGACGTCACAATGGCAGTGACATCTCTTTATATTAATTATTCTATATTTCGATAAAGCGGCCAATTCAACAATGAGAATTAAGCACAGAGTATTTAATAATTAAGAAAATATAATATAGTGATTTTTTTTACATATATAAAAAAAAAATATTGAAGCAGACTGCCCAGTCCTCAAGCGGTCACCGGTGATCGGTCTCTATTTGCTCCATTATATACCTTATTTCCGATGTTTAGAGACTACTTTTGTATAAACAAATGTTGTGGATTTTTCATAATCGGGGATTAAGAACTTAACTGGCAGACCTATTAAATCAATATTATACGACTATGACTAGCAAGCTCCTTGGGGTTTTCCCGTCTTAAATGATGGAATATCCATTTCTCGTATACCCATTATTCTGATATTAACGAAAGCAAGAAAAAATCTGCTATAGGTAGCCAGTAGCCACATGTAACAGTTAGTTAGTAATAGCTGTTGCCCGCGAATTCGTTCGCGTGGAATAGTGATTCACAGCTCCTCCCCCAGAGGTGATAGCGTGATAATATGTAGCCTATATGTTGACCCGACCTGTTAGTAATATTTATGCAAAATTTGAAGTAATCCATGTAGTACTTTTTGAGTTTGGCCCGGACATACATACAGACAAACAGACAAAAATTCTATAAACCATATTTTTAGCTTCGGTGCCGTTTGTAGATCACACCCAAGAATTCTTTTAAAAAAATATTTAATGTCCAGTTTGCACTTTCCTACAATTTTATTATATGTAGAGGTATAGATACAGATGTATAGATACATATAGATTTTTTGTATATCTACTGTAATAACTTATATTGGTAGATCAGATATCTCTTCTCTAATTACGATTCGGCCTTGTAGATAACTAAACTCAGATTTGACAGCAATAATATTGTAAAAATAATGCAATTGGTAATTTTAAACAACTTATTGTTTTTATGACTTGGTATATTTTGTGAAACATCTAAGCAAGATTTCCATCGTTGGAATAAAATATTTCAACAATTTTATAGTGTAGCTAACTTCATACGGATACCTAACTACATTCCGGTTGTAAGTGGGAGTAATTTAAACAATTATTATTACCACTTCATTGCACATAGATTTATTATATACTCTACACATATAAATTGTACCTATATGCTACTGGAAAATGACTAATCTATCTATCCACGTGTATCTGTAAAGTTACGTCAAAGTTCTATTGAGGCGTATTACATAAAACATAAACACAATCGTTAATCATTTAAAAAATAATCATAAACTAATTGTAATCGGTTATCTTAAAACCTCGTTAGTGTATAAAATGCATCCTAACTAATATCACAAATGCAAAATTAAGTTTGATTATTAAAGACAAAGCATTTATTTAAATTAATACTAAATTAGGCACTTTTGAAGCGTCAAAAATTGAGTTGTCCGTCCGTCTGTCTAGGGGCCGTTCAAGTATTACGTAAGCACCATGGGGGGGTGGGAGGTCTCTGTTTTGCTTATTTCGGATGATATGGGGGTAGGGGGAGTCTAGATGATGATTACGTCATCGGTAGTTATTTACTTTTTTACACGAATGGCAACCCTCATATTGAAATTATAAATTACAAGCAAAGACCGACAAAGAACTAGACATTATGGTATCTTGGAGAATATTAAAATTACAATATAAAAAAGATATAATTTAAAATGTTTACTTAAGCAAAGGGGGAGGGGGTAAGATCTTTGCTTACTTTTGCTGACAAGGGGGATGGGGGGGGGGGTAAATAATTGTATAAATCTGCTTACGTAATATTTGAACGGCCCCCTATCAGTGAAGCTAGGCGACATGTTACCTCATTACGTTTTATCTAGCAATCTTCTTTTTGCGTACGTTACGATTATAACAAAATATAGTAACAGCCAGTAGCAAGTTCAGTATAAGTTGAGATTTTTATAACTAATTGCCTTTCATTGAGCATTAGATCCAGACTCGTATTATGCGTCAATCAATTTACTCACAATAACTCGAACGTTATGTGTCAGTAGGTACCTAATTTGCATGCATATTTTCCTGTATTGTAAAAATAAAAAATTAGACACCTACCTACGTTATTATGTATTCTGATCACCAAGTTCAACTAAGTGCATAAATATGACTAATTTAAGTTCATTTACAAAATAAGGATATACAAAGGTGTTATAAACTAAAATAATGAATTTATATTAATTAAATAGGTTCGTGTGAGAAGAGGCTTTGCTCAGCAGTGGGCATTTATAGGCTGTTGATGATGATGAAATAGGTTCGATTCCTAGGTCGAGTAATTGGCCCATAACATAAAGAGTGAGTGGGTGTTACATTGTACAGTGGCATTATATACCGTAATGAGAACCTGTGCCTACCCCTTCGGAGATAAAAAGCGTGATGTTATGTTATATTAATTAAAAGTATTATACTATATTTCTCCATCCAATTTGTAGTGTGATCATCATAATTTGCAATTTTTATCGTTACGAACGAATCTTGTTTTAAAGCATATCTATGACGTAGAAATGAGATACGCACTGATAAGTACATTGCTTCCAGTCATTCCTTTTTAAAAGCAATGACTTGAAGCAATTGTTTTATTCATTTATCGTAAAATATTAATACTTTGAACTGATAACGAGCGGCGACCGGATCACGGTTCCCCTATATGGCAATGTTTACACGAACACTACACAGATATAATGCTCCGGTCTTGCTTTGAATGTTTTAGGTGCCTTTAGATATTTCGCGGTTTCGTTTCCTACATTATCCTAACACACAGGAAACTGGACATTATTTTCTGCACCTATTTCTACCTAAAAAAACCCCCCAAGCGTTATGATTCGAGAGAAAACAAAGAGAATAGAGAATAATAATAAATTATTATGACTCATTAAACCGATTCTGAAAAAAACAAAGTTAACACTAATTAATCGGTTTTGGGAAATATTAGGAAATATTAAGTATATCATATTGTAGTTATTACACTCAAATTCATTTATTCATTGTAGATCACAGGTACCTAATTATTACCTAATTATAGTTGTAATCATAATTGTAGTCATTACTATAATCAAATCAAAATGTAGATAATATTTTGTCAAATTAGGTAACGTAGCGTGTAAATAACTCACTTGTGTAGTTAATCAATGGTTGTCAAAATATTGCACGTGTATCCTATATTGGGCGTACGTAGCTTTTCTTGAAATAAGTTCAAGGTCTAGGGAATCTAATTACCTACGTAATTATAAATAGTAGCGAACGTTAATGAATAGTTATTAAAGCTTGTGCGCTCCTAACAGTGTAGAAGGCGTTGACCCCCATCTAATTATTATCAACGCATGACGTCGATTTATGCATAACATCGGATGTTTACTACAAATACACATGGAAATCAGGATAAATAGAGTAATGTTACGACGATGCGTTATTTATTTTTATAATGACAATCAGACAGTAATAAATTACGTAACAAAGAAATGTAAAGTATTACGTAGGACTACTGATAATGAAGCGTAGGTAGGTTACATTTGTAGCCTCATACTGAAAACCATGACACCGGATATTATTGTGAAAAGTGATATAACATCATATTTTCTTTGATTGTTTTCGATATGGAAAAATGCTTTGTTTATTTTCTTAAATCTGCAAATACATAATAGTCCATAATTTAGCGCAATACATGCTGCGTGATCTTTTTGTAACCTCTTTAGAATAATTTTAAAATGTTGTTTGCAATCACATTTATTTAAGACTAGCTGTTGCCCGCGACTTCGTACGCGTAGAATATGAATTTTAGGACTTACCTTTCTTGTTAAATTCTATAAAATAAAAGTAGCCTATGTTACTCCTTAATAGTACATCAGCTAACTGCCAATAAAGTCCCGTTAAAATCGATCCAGCCATTCCAGAGATGAGCCAGTACAAACAGACACAGAAAAAACATGTCAATAATTTTATTTTGGTATATGTATCGTATGTATATTCATATACATGCAGTAAAAAGGTGTTATTTAATTATTACAGACACTCCAATTTTATTTATCTGTATAGAAAATATTAATCAATAGGTAGTAAGTACTTGATACAATTAACTTTCACATTTCACCACCCAACCGTGTGCTAAGTGCAATGAATAGACAAGTATCTATTTGTAACATTTTGGCCAGAATATAAGTACCATGTAAAAATGAATGTCGTAAAGTTATAAATAGTTATGTACCCACACCGCATACATTACAAACATAGATACGTAGATGCATTATATGTATGAATATCCGGCACGTGTCAGCCACTATGTATCTCTTTCTGCATAATAATGCATCAGCTTGCAAACAGTATTGTGAAAAATGCTCTTTACGATATATCCTTTATCGTGAAAGATATATGAGTAATGAGTATACATAATACATATAAAGTGTATGAAATTCGAGAAAATACTTGTCTGTAATATTGAATCGTATAAATGCAAAAGTTTGTGGGGTTGTGTGTATATTTGTTATACAATCGAATCATGTCAAAACGGCTAGAGTTCAGGATGATAATTGGAATACCGATTAATCATGGTCGTAACACATAGGATAATTTTTATACCACAGGAAACCGGTCAAAGCTGCTCTGATAGAAGCTACATATTTACTACTAGCTATTTCCGCGCGGTTTCACACGCTCTGCTCAGTTCCTATTGGTTGTTTTATAGCCTATAGGCATTCTCGATAAATGCGCTATCCAACACAAAAAGAATTATTCAAATCAGACTTGTAGTTACGGAGATTGCGACGTTCAATCAAACAAACAAACAAAAAACAAACTCTTCTGCTTTATATAATAGTATAAGATTTGTAATTGACAAGCGACATAATTTGTTTTGGATTCAGGAAATGTGCCAAATAATTAATGAAATACGAATTAGTATTATTTATTTTGTTTCAGATACTGTTACGCAGGACTGAGGAAAAAGATCAAACTAGAAGTACCACAGTTGCCAGATTTGGGTGAATCATCTAAGGTAGCTAATGTTAAAATTACAAAGTTCAATTTCATTATTATGGGTAATGGAAGTGCATTGGGGACGACGATTTATTATGTAACATATTACAAGGAACATATTCTTGTGTACATACATAGTAATTATAATATTATAGGGTGATCGAGTCGATACTGAATGCTTTGTTTTATGATTGCTACTACATTATTTGATGATTTGAGCAGTAAGCATAGCCATATTACTCTATGTTAAACTGTCAAATACCAAGCGGTCACCGGTGACCGCAACCTATTGTTCTATAATTGTGTCTACAAAACCGGTACTCGACGAGTTCACACTGTTACTATTTTACCAAATGACAGCTTACTACTAGGTGTTTTCGAAATCCCGAGGCTCGTTTAGCGGATACAAAAATGAACTATTATAATGATACCTAGTAAAAATCTTTTTGCCTATATTTACTATGGCATTCATTATCAAACCTTAGTTTTATACCATACATAATTTTGGTATTGTTATAAAATGTGTATTAATAATAATAATTGTATTTATTGTATCTTGTACTTTCCAGGAACCAACTGCGGCTTCTAGGGAAACTGAAAGGATCGTTTGTGACTGGGCCGAAACAAAACTAGGTATGTAACACAATGTTTACTCTTTTAACCAAACATTCAAACGACAATGTCTACCTAATGTACACATTGTGCATGAAGCTTAAATAAATAAATAAATAAAAAATAAACTTGGATTTAATCTTGTGATATTATGATCATTTGCACAAAACCTTTTTCGATGTTTCCATGTACGTGGAAAGTGCTTGACTAGTTGTAGCGGATACTTGTTATATGGAGTACTTGTGTTGTGTTCCAGGCGTGAAGTTCTCGAGTATAGTGGAGTTGTCTCGGCACCTGATGTCGACGAGCGCACCGCTAGCGCCGCCCGGCCCCGCCAGCGCGTCCCCGCCCCTACTCGCACAGCCACACCGTACGTTACACTTACTAAACACGTCCTTACCGACATCTTTACGTCCCATCATCAATATTAACAGGCCTCTGGTGGACAACGATAAGAGGGATTTGTCTATTGGAGATCAGTTTAAAAGGTCATAAACTAAACTCATTGAAACGTGTAGTCCATTAATCGGCTTTAACGTTACCTGCGGGATAAGTAGCGATGGAGACAAGTGTTTTCTATTCTGTCATTGCCAAATGATTTATTTATTATATACATATCTTGAACTCTTAATTTTCTCCTTTCAGCACCCGCTGAGGACGCAACAAGCCGACAATTGATAAAGCATCTAAAACGGAAAATACAGGTAAGCGCCAGTTCCATAAGCCAAGGTAATAACTTTATTTAAAGGGGTCATCTGAACCTGCATTGTGATTTTATCTTAGTGCCCAGCCCAGTAAAATATAGAAAGTTTTATTAAAGATAAGTAAGTTAATAAACCATTTATTATTCATATTTGATCAACAGACGCAGGGAACTCCTGGAAGACCTAAAAAGAACAAAGGTCAAGAAGTGTCTGGAGAATCTCCACCGTCCACATCGTACGCGGGCCACCACCAGCCAATGAAACACGAGAGCGAGCCCCTCCCACCCGACATGAGCTACGGGTATCAGCCACCCTACGTGCCCGTGTACGACGTGCGACCCACCCTCCCGGCCTACGCGGCCCCGCCCCGCGCCCACCCCCCGCACGTGCCCGCCGCGCCACACCCCGCCCTGCCGCTACACGAGTACCGGCCCGACCCCTACGCCTTCGAGCCGTCGTACGCGCCGCGCGACCTCACACGCCCGGACCTCGCGCGCCCCGACCTCGCGCGCCCCGACCTCGCGCGCCCCGACCTCGCGCGCCCAGACCTGACGCGCCCAGACCTCACGCGCCCCGCCGACAGCGCGCACAACCTGCCTATCAACCTCAGCAGCGACGCGCGCGACCAGCAGCCCGAGCGCACGGACTGGCAGCGCCGCCGGCCGCCCGAGCCGCCGCCGGCGCGCCTGCCGCTGCCCGGCAAGAAGCTCATCCTCGAGACCTACCACAGCGAGACGCGTGCCAGCTCGCCGCGTTCCTCGCAGACCGACACGCGCTCGCACCACGTGCCCGAGGACTTCCCGCGCACTGAGTACCTGCCGAAGAAGATGCGCGCCGCCGAGATCCTGGGCGGCAAGCTCGCCGCGGCGCGACAGCTGCAAGCGCCGCTAGTGGCGCCGCCCGTACACGTGCCCCAGCTGGTGCCGACCGGGCCCGCGCCCCCGCTGTTGGCGGGCGCCCCCGCGCCCCCATTGGTGCCGCCCGATGTGGCATGTAGCTCCGCCCCTGCACCCGCCGATGCCCCCGTTCGTCCAGAGGTTGCTTTTTTAGAGGATCCAAAAAACTTAACGAGCCGGTCCAAAAGCACCGCCGCGGCGCTGGCCCGGGAGGAACAGGAGGCGGCGAGTCCCACACGGTCGGTGAAGGCTCCGACGTCTAAGTCCGAAATGCTACGCAATAAACTACGGAAATCGAGCGGCCGAGCCAGTGGACCCTCGCCGGATCGGGCGGGATCGCCCGAGCGAACCGTGACGCCTGATTCATGTTGCGGTCTAGATGGGATTAATATCAAAACTGGAATGATTTGCGAAGAGAAACACTCTGAAATCCTGAATAGAGAACGTGTGATTAGCATATGCAACATTGATAAACATGATTTAGACGACTATTTGAACGAAGGTAACAGCCAAGAGCATGAAGAGGAGTTACTGCAGTATTTCCACCAACGCGCTAATCAGTCGCAAGCCCAAGCAAACACGAGCACGTCTGATAACGCAGCTGCTTTTTTAGAACAAGGCCAGGACCCACACGACGACCATAGTCAGGGCAAAAATGAAAAAATATCGCAGCTCAGAGAGTTACTGGCTAAAAACTTAAAAAACCAAAGTGGGTCTAATTTACAGACAATGCAAATTAATCAGGAGTCACAAATATCTCAAGAGAACTGTCATGAACCTGCTCCCACGAAGACTTCTATTTCAGAAGGTGCTTTCAAACCACTTGCAACTAATGAACCTGATTTGAATGGCCCAACTTTAACGAATCCAACTTCTATAAACAACAACAAGCTGGCTGTTTCTGTTCCAAATCAAAATGGCACATCTTTGCCGTATGTGAATGACGCTACCAACCAAGTGACAGGGAACATTGGTGGCCCGCATTTATACAACGGACATTGCCATAATGAGCCTCAGAGCCCAACTACTAGAACGCAACAGTACGAGTTTGTACCTATATCTGATGGTTGCCACTCTCCAGGCAACTTCCATTCAAAATCACCTCTAGGGTTCGGACAGAGGGGTCAAAGTCCGACTAAAGTAAACAAACAAATTATTATGGGTGGTTCGTTACAAACGTCCCCTATATCGCACAGCACCGCAGCGAGCCCATTCGTGAGTCCACGCAACACACCGGTACCACGGTCGCGATTGTGTCCGAGGCCTATACCAAAGCACAATGGAAGGAAACGCCGGAATCCTTTGTCCCTTGGTGTAGTGGACCCTTGCTCTAAACAGTTTGCTATCCCCAACGATCAAAAGTTTATGAGCAAAACCAGTGTTTGTGGTCCAGGCAAATACTGCCAACCGATCTCGGCGCCTCCATCGCCCAACATAATGACACAATACAAGAATCATATGTACACGTGTCCGTCGGGGATGTCTAATGGATCTAGTAATCTTTGTTTAAATTTTTTACCCAACACACCATTTCGAGATCATGTCAATGGCGACCAACCCTTATCTGCTGATCCGTTGTCGAGTGAGGTTAGTCAGTTTTTCCAAGAGTCACTGACTTACAGATCAGGTCCCGACACTTTCCGGTCGCAATCGGTACCCTTGAAACAGGGTATGGGAAATATGGGGCTGTTGAGTTATAACAATACGCCAGTGGGATCAGTCCCGCCGACTCCGGTTCCCAACGAGTTTTGTGATTTCGGATCTCTTGCTGATACGTGTGACATTTCCAAAGCTGGACTTAATCGAGAAACGCTGGACAAGATTTACGATGCTATTGACAGCAGCAACGACGTGCTCACTTCGAGTGCGACAAGTATTCTAAATACGAATGACACTCTGAGTAATGGCTGTGATCCCCTGCCCGAACACCCAATACTTTCGGATGAACAATTGACTTCGATTATACCGAGTGGTGACGATTTGCTCGAAAGAACTAACCAGTTCAACCAATCGTTCACCAACGACAGTGCCACCGCCGACAACGTGGAAGATTTTCTAAAACGAGCAAATAGTATCGAGTTTGACTTGTCGGAATTAGTTACAGAAAAAAATAAATACTACACTTCACGATCGGTTCCGAGTACACCGCTCCCATACAAACGCACCGCGCCCAACTTGCAAATAGATTCTCGCCGGTCCAGAGAACTGTTCGCTGCAGAAAATTACTCTAACGTATCGAACGGGATATCGTCCAAGTCAGTGCCATCCACTCCGCAGTTCGCAGAGGACAGGAGCGTGTTCAGTTACAGTAACCGAGACTTCCTCATAAACGGTAACTCTGTGTGCGGGTCGAGCGCGCTGCACGAGCCGGTGGTGGACAGCGAGCAGACGCTGACGTCGCCGCTGCACGACATGCTGCGCGAGGACATCCTGGGCGACCCGCTCACGCCCGCCTTGCTGGCCGACCTCGACAAGATGGACGCCGCTCCCTATGTCGATCTCTAGTCCGCTGTTTCGTGTATCGTCGCTTGTATATATGTAGAGTAATTATATAAGTTTGAATTTGTTTGTACAGATACCGATAAATTGGATATCTACAGAGTACAATGTATTTGTATGCCTTCAGTGAAGGCAAGTGCTAAGTTGTGCATACCTAGTTTAAATTCGGATCGCACACTCCCAAAAATTGAGTCAATATTCAATGCACTATAATATTGTGATAATTATAAAAGCTATGTGACATCAATTACTAGAGTAAGCAAAAGCGTAACTCTAAATTTTATTATTTTTATTTTGTGACGGCTTCGATTAGGTTGGCTATTCGTTAAGCTACATAAAATATTGGAAATGAATTTGTTGAAAAAATTAATTAAAGTAATTAAAAGCTGACATAGTCTATGAACTATAAGTTACAGATATGTTGCTGATATCCTAGCCTAACACATTGGCATTTTATACAAACAAAACAATTGATGGAATTAGATTCGAACGATTACTTTGTCTGCAATCCTTTGATTATGTATATTAAAATGTGATTACTGCGCGTTGAACCGCGGCTCAGCTGTCGACATGCGCAGCTAGCGTGTGATGCTACGGACCACATAATATATAATGTATTTTTAATATGAAGATTCAACTGTAATCAGTATAAGAAGACTAAAGATACGACACGTTCAGCCTGATGTGAAACTGATATATACAAGGACGCACTGTCGGTAGATACGTAATTATTGTTATGTGTCCTATGTACTAGCTAGATATAGGGGAGTTATTGATAACTTTAGTGTTTGCCGACTGTATACGTTATTACAATATTAGGCATGTACCACTTGTAAACAATCAAGTCTATTGAGATTTCAACATACTATGTTAAGCTGAACGTTCAATCGATGTTAGATAGTAATTTCATCTAGTATTTTTAGTTCACTCATATTTCTAGCAAGATATGTTTCGCATGAATTGATTTTGTACATTTTTAACGAGCTGTAGTTTGGAGTTTGTATTATGGAGTATATTGATGTTAGTTGTTGCAGTATAACATCTTAATATATAACTGATCTTGAATATTTTGTGTCTATACAGTAAGTTGTGTTTCCTAACAGATTTTACAATAACCGTGCTTGTACTGTAACATAAGTGTAAGGTGGTATGTGCCTCGTGACAATATCTGCGCTCATTGTAAATCACAAAGAAACATCGAAGTTTTGATACCTATTTTATATATGTATTAGTGGAGACAGTCAATAGTGATACTAGCTAACCAGTTCCATCATCAAGATCATGTGACAGTAGCTAATGTACGTAGTTATAGTGTTTAACCAGACCAATGCAGCGTGCCAAGCGCGCTTAGTAAATTAGAATTGGTTTTTCATAAGAAAAAAAAATGATAAAATAGTATATAGTTTATGAAAAATGAATTTATTGTAAGTTAGCACAAAGATTTAATATATTTTATTATCACATAGGAGTTTTACTGATATACTAAATTTACATTGATCGCATATAATGCGGGACGAAGAGATGAACCTGCCAACGTGGCTGCAGTGAGCTTGTAAGGTGTAACTAAAGTACTATTTGTTGTTTCATTTATATCGAGGCCGGTCGAGGCAGGTCGCGTGTCTTTGGCCAAATAACAGTGCTCGCTAATAGATAGATACGAGAGCAGTGAAAATATTACTACACATTAATGTTAGTTGATCGTAAAATCACATTGTCTATTAATATAGGTTATTATTAATTTTCTTCCGCCTTTTGTTTCTAATTATAATATTCTTCATTCTCACTCGATCTTGCATATTAGCGTAACTTGCACACTTAATGTGAAGATAACTGGCGCCAAAAGACCGGCTTCTAATTTATGTAAAGTTCAAAACTTGAAGGCCTAGCTAAATTATTGTATATTTTGTTATGTTTCGTAATGTAGGTATTGTTTCAACACTAAAATGTTGCTTAACGCATGAAATACATAAAGTTAATGTATTTCAATTAATTTCCTGAACCTGTGCCTCAGTAACAAAAGCTACGCTATAGTAAAAATGTCCTTTTGAAGCTTTGTAGTTGGTTTGTTATAACGCTAGTACAAAACACTGATTCGACAGGGATATACCTAGGTATATGTAAGTGAAACCGAAGACTGTTTAAAGTTTGTAGAATATTTTCAACACAAAGAAATAACTTGTCATGATCACTTGTCGAGGAACAGATACACAACGAATAACATCAGTGATCAGATCAGTGTTATTCCAATTTGGTACAACTTACCAAAATCGACTAGTACCTAATTACTGTTAAGTTGTACATTTTGTTAAGGCTCGTCTCTCGTAAATTTAAGACGTTGAAGCACTTTGTAAATACTTTCAATGTTATACCATTCCTCATTTTTTGTGTACGGTTGTCGCCGACATATAAATTAACATTCATCAAACATGTAATATTAATGGATTGATGTCAGATATAAATGTGCACTTCAATATAACAATGTGTTATGAAATAGAATTATTATAATTATGTGTTTATAAGTGTGGTATGTCATGGCGTGTTGTGATATAATTCGCATCTCTTAACTTACATTTATACTGGTAAATGTAACTTCAGCAGAATTTCTAGAAAGAAAGGATTGAAGAGACACCAGTATTGAAATTCATCGTCAGTATCCCTAAAATTATTAACAATCCATAACTATTATCTACTATATTGCAAGCTATGTAAATTAATTGATGCCTGTTGGAATACAAATTAATAAATAAATATAATAGACTACACGGAAATGTAATGAAATAACTGACACAGAATTTCAATATCATTACGCTGTCTCCTCCACCCTGAATGCGAATAATGTACATACCTTCAAATATAAATGTAATCGCGTAAACGTGAACTAACATCACTATAAATACCCACACCGACATAACTAATTTTATTCTAAATGTATACAAACTATGTTAAATGTAAGCTTATCTTTGATCAACCAGAGTCTATACACAAAAATAGTGAAGTAATCAATTACATATTGTAACATGATTATTTATAATGACTCGTTTGGAATAACAGGAACTTGATCGTAAATATTCTGTAATTAGAATATTTTACAATTTCGTGCACATTGTTGGACTATGAGATTTAAATACAATTGTGTATCTTACGTTTTGACAGGTCGTCGGTACTAAATCAACCATACGGACACTATTGCGTGTAAATATATTTCTAACTTAAAAAAAAAATTGAACATCACCAACTGAGAAACTTATTGAATTGTTATTTCGGTATTCAGCACTTACAGTATGAGTCGTTAGTACATCTTCAAGCCAATAATAACTTTCGAACATGTACATCACTATTGCATTGCGATACAATTGTTTAAGCGTTTTTAATGGTCATTTTGAACCTTATAGCAAGATATTCTTAACCTTATGTGATTGCAATAATGTGCTAATTTGAATCTATTATTTTATAGCAATTAAATTTTAATTTTTAAACTTATGCAAGATTTATAAAATGAGGTTTCAATGAACAGTGACTTTATTCATAATAGTGTTTTAATAAAATTTACATTTTTTAAAGATAGGAGATATTTCTGTTCCTTCTAATATTGATGTGTACCTGTAGATAGTTATTATTTGTATTTGATGTTTAATCTAACGACGAAGATATTGAACTGTAAGTGAAGTATAAAACGATTTTATTAAATTAACCATAAATTCAATGTTGTTATGATATTTTGTTCAACCATAATGAATGTATATTGTATTATTAATTCAATAATTATAAAATATAAATGTTAAAATTAATACATATTAGATGGTATAATTTTAATGTTGATAACATGATTTCTTTTAGGAATAATTGTTAAAATTTTAAAATATATATGTTTATATAAAAGTACCAATGTCCATGTCAAGATTTTGTTGCTAAAATAAATCATTGTTATGTAAATACAGCATTATCATTGGTTGGAACGTTTTAATACATGACACCATTTTATTTTTATTACAACTAAGTTGTTCTGTTAATTATTGTTTTTATTTTCTAAATATTTTTTATTGATGTACGATAAAATACATATTAGCTATATAAGCATATCTAGTTGTAAGAGAAGATATCCATGTTGTTGATTAGTCTTTTATGGATGTTGATTTACACCATTTGCTATGCAGTGATAATAAATGGTACGATAGTAGCCGATATTTTCTTTACAACCATATACACTGACATAAATATATATTTACATATCAAAACAAAAGTTCATTATTGGGAAAGAACAAAGACAGTTAATTATTTTCCAAAACAATTAACACTTACATTCTAGTTAATATACTTTTTTCCAAATATATGCTTACCTAGTAGATCTCTTCCCATTATGCATTATTTACACCCTTACCATAATTTTCTACAAACCACGGCCACAGTATAGGGTCGTCTTGATGTGAGTAATTCCCTGTTACCTGAACTGGCATGCCGGGACTCCACTCAAACATTAAGCTCATCAAAGGTAATTCAGGAATGTTCTTTAATCCCTTTTCCCCGTGTTTATGTTTTATCTCTCTTACTAAACATCTTTTCACATATGTGAAAAAGGTATCCAGGAAGTTGAAGCAAACATTAGGATTCCAAAATCTCTGAAAATCCAAAAATGACTGGGTAAGCACTCTATATGCACTAAATTTTCGATGCAAAAAGATACAATATTTTTTTCAATAAATCACTAAATATATTTAAATAGTTTATTAAAAATTTATACCAATAACAGTGGGTAACTATATAAGTATATAGATTAATTTTAACATGACCTTGATAGAGAGTTAACTCGTCGAGTACCGGTTTTGTAGACACAATTATAGAACAATAGGTTGCGGTCACCGGTGACCGCTTGGTGTTTGACAGTTTAAAATAAGAAAAAAAATTACCTGAGACATTTTTGTTAGATCCCTAATTTTCCAAGTTTTCAATTCTTCTACAATTCCATCATCATTTCTGTATCCACATAGTATGGTGTCTATACCCGCAAGGAATGACTGACACCACCACTTCTTTGCTTTAAATCGTCTGTAATAAAGTTCACTAAAGTTGAATGAAAATGTATAGGTAAATAAAAATTAAATTAGGAAAAATACCCACCCCTAGAGAGTACTTGTTACATTATTTATTTATTTTATTTTCAGCCATAATCATCCCACTGCAGGGCAAAGGCAATTTTTACATACAAAGATAAGAAATCTCAGTAACAAAAACTACTGTTAATGTATTTTAAAATCTTGTATACCTAAGTTATATATAGTTTATTTAGGGATCTATTATAGTATACCAAGAAATGTATGATATTTTTCAAGATATTGGAAATATCACAGATACTAAGATCAATGTTATCATCAACAGCCTGTGTGATTCCACAGCTGGGTTATAGGCCTCATTAACAAAAGAGGTGTTTGTCATAATCTTTCCTCATCCAGATCATCATATAAGATCAATAAATATTTACCAAATTACATCAGTTTCAGTTTCTTTTTTATATATATACATATATTTAATTGAAAATGATTCACAAACCTAAAGCTAGTCTCTTGTTTTGGATGTTCTATATGCCTGTTGGTTTTTAATTCAATAAACTCTTTTGTAGATAAATATTTAATTATAGCTTCTGGTCCCAATTCGGAAGGAGGCTTAGGAACAGCCTCCTTGTCACACCTGATTCCATCCATTTCAGCTCCATACACTATTGAATGATGGTTCAAATGTGTTGTGAAAACTAATGAGAACTCCTCATTTTCATCCACTGGAACATCTGGATTTGGTTCAGAATCTGGTTCATCTATAAATATTAATTGAAAACAATGAAGTGTAACATTGCCTCGGGGTTGGGGTCGGAAACTCTGGAATTGTGCCTGGTATATGGCAATAGGTTCATCCCCTATTACATGGGACTTATGGCATAATGTACACCTCTGCCTACCCTTTTTTGTAACACTTATTTACAATAACCAACTTACTATGTTTACATCATATGATGTTCCTTATGTAGAAGGGACAGAAAGAATAAAATATAGATTGAGGGTGGGACTGCTGTCTACTAAAGTAGTTAGCATGCTTTAATAATCCTACTAGAGAGATTGAAGATTAATAATTTAGTACAATACATACCGGACAAGAGGAACTGTTCAAATTTATAGCCCCATGATGTAAACTGTTTGTCTCTCTCAGTCATATTTAGTTTTCTATTCAATTTGTCCTCTGTATCTCTTGCACAAAGAAAAATGTTCCCTTTATATAAAATAGCAACAATTTTCCAGGGTTCCCTATTTTCATAAGGAGTACAAGCCACACAAGTCATTAGGCCACGGTAGCAAAAGAATTTGGCCTTATCTAAACTATTTTCTACAGGAAAGTTCAAGCGGCTTTCATGTTCCAATAAAAACTTTAGTAAATCGTTAAGTCTAACATCTAAGTCTTGTGGTCGGTGTATCGCTTTGTCTAAATGCAAGTTTAAGTCATAACGAACTCTTTCATTAGCAATACGGCGGGCATACTTGAGATTTTCTAAACCAATGTAACCAATAATCATGGGCCGATCAAAACGAGGGAAAGGCCTCGTATAAATATTTGGATCCACGTGTAACTCAGGTTGCATATTGAATATTTTGTATATTTAAAAATAGATATGAAATATAACTCGTTTAAGTACAATTTGAGATAAATCTCATAAACATTAACTTTTGTGAAAGTGTGAAACAGTGGTGTTTACATTTTTTGACACTATTACAGCTACTGATTTGATTGACAGCATCAGCACTCATTTGTATGTCAAAAGCAGCTGATTTGAAAGGAAAGTTACAACAATATTTTTAGCCAGGTGCGAATGGATAATTTAACTATTCATAATTTAGCTTTAACTTTACTCTCTTATTAAGAACCTCTTACCTACTATCAATCTAGGCTCTCAGTACCAATTATCTGATATTAATTTAGTGTACTTCGTGCCATCAATAGACAAAAAGAAAAAATAATAAAGTGGCAACACTCGTCTGGAGGAAATGTCAATGAAAGTTGACTTTGACTCAAGTTACGTCGACTCGTCGAGTGCCAAAGAATGTCAAAGTAAGTTTTAAAAAAGACGGTTAGTTGAAGATTATTTGCTTATTGAAAAATGTGTTGTCGTAAAGTAAAGTACCGTTCAAATGTGTAAATATCCCATGTAAATAGTGGGCGATGTTGCTGAAGGGATTGAGTAATACCAGAAGTTTATTTATAGAAAATGGAGTCCCGATTCCAAAAATGTAGATTGTGCTTAAAACTTGGTGGTTTTTGTTCAATATTTGAACAAGATGAGAGCATTAAGTTATCTGAGATGGTTATGTCTTTTACTAACATTCAAGTAAGTATAGTTTTTTATAAATCAATCGTTTATCACCATAAAAACCGCTGTGACACTCCCATATATTATGTTTTATTTCTAGATATACGAAGGTGATGGGTTATCAGATCGAGTTTGCACTTCTTGTATTGAAAATCTAAGCACAGCTTATTTGTTCAAACAACAATGTGAAAGAATTGATAGCTTATTGAGAAACTGTCCAGGTAAGACCACAAAAGTTTTACGTTTTGTGGTATTTTATTCAGATCAATTTGATTATGCTTTTACTAACTTATTTTATATTTGTAAAATAAAAATAACAGAGGCACGCAGTCATTAAAATGTAAATATATTTAATTGTTTTTTTAGTTAAGACTTCCTAATGGTTTTCTGTACTTGTTTTATCACAATTTTACTGAGCCTTTGTAGGTATTGTTATTGAAACCTATTTCGTTCACCAATATGTTTCTATTTTTTATTCATTAGACACAAACTTAGACAAGTCCTCTGTTAGTGACTATAACAGCATTTTCAACAAGGAGTTTCACATGCACGATGGCACCATGGAAGAATTTGTTTCTGCTGAAGATGACAACCATGAAAACTTTTGCAAAGACAATATGGACAGCAATATCTTCCATGATATAAGTGATGAGACTGACAGTGATGTTGATTCTATTAAGTGTGTGGGTTGTAATGAGTCATACAGTAAATTGGGTACTCACACTTGCCGAACTACTTGCACCATAGAGCGGAATCAACTACAGAGATCCAGCAGCAATGAGACTTTAGTTGCTTCTGATGTAGCTACACATGAACAACCACGGAGAGCCAGTCAATCACTGCCTCCACGTGCAACACAACCATTACCTGACATACCTGAAGATATGGATGTCACATGTGTCCTGTGTGATGACAAGTTTGATGAATACGACAAGTATGTCATACACTTCAATAAGTGCACCACTAATGTCAAACTCCACCATTACGTTTGTCCAGTTTGCCATGACATATACACAGAAAAAATGGCATACTTGGAACATCTTAAGGCTGAACACTTTAAAGTAACTTCAAAAGAGACTGTTGTACATTATAAGGCTGGATTTATTGATCCCGGAGAGGATTGTGTGGACTTTGTGCCCTCATTAGAAAAGACTAGGAAACCGAAGGCTGTGCGACGTCAAATAGGTTGGTCTGTTGAGGATATTTATCAGGAAATTGATTGCAAAAGAGTGGAGGAAAAAGTAACCCCCACATCGAGTCCATTTAAAAATTTTTTTTCAAAGTTGGGAAATGAGTGAGTTACAAATTGAATATTGGCATGTCAGGGGTCTACCAAAGTATATATGAGATATTTATATACTTTTACTAATTTCTTCATGCTTTACTAATGGGAAAACAAATGCTTTATTGCTCCAAAACTTGTGCTCTTTATATCTTAATCATGTCGAAGTACTGCAACATAGCTGAGGGCCTCATACAAGTTTGTTTTATGTATAATGAGATAGTAACTTACAGTGTTTAACCCTCTGATTGGTTGGTTCACTGGAGCAGGCAATCAGAGCACTAAACACCATAAATGTGTCGATCATATTAACAAACTCGTATACCTTCTGTAGTCAGTGGATGGAATGGGATATAGTTACTAGGTATTTAAAATATTTGTATGATAAATAATACTCTTACCATTAGCATCATACATAGTTTTAGTTGGCTTAAATATTTAAATCCTTGATTATTTTCACTTAAAATTGTGACCGTAAAAAGATATAGAAAAAAAAAATCATAATATATTTTTTAAATAATTACAGAAGTTTTAGCAGGCAGAGTACACCTAAAAAAGTAAGTTTTCGAAAATTAATAGAGAGTGGGAAAGAGAAGACTGCAAAATATTTTCAGAGTACCAAACTGAAGAAGAAGGTGTCTGGCTACAGCCCTATAAAGGGAAAAATGCAGGTGTCTACTAAAATAAAAGCAAGTCTCTCAGAAATGACTTCAGGTAACAATATTAATTTAAATACATACTTTATAAGCATAGCTGGTTTCTATTAACAGTATTGGAATAAAAACAATCACTTATCTTTATACTAAATTTCATCCAGACTTATTCAGCAATTTTTGTTTAAAAGAGTCATATTTGTTAGTTTCATACATTGTCTTATATTTTGGCATAATTTAATATAAATTACAACTATGATTTTTTTCAGTAATATTAATTTTAACTATGAAATTAAACATTATAAATTATATTTCCAGACAGTGATTATCATTCCCCGAGTGGAACTTCAGAGGAGTCTTGGAAGTTGAAACAGAATTTAATATGTGCTTGTGAGAAGAAAGTATTCATGTTATCTGAGAGTGTTAATGTGAGTAGTTTACTTATCTTTATTATTTATCTGTGTTACATTTATAGGCATTTCAGTTCACTTTTATCACTTGAAAGAAACATTTCGAAAAAATTCAAAATTTTCGGAAATCTGAAAATACACAATTAGCTGGCAATAGAATACACTCCTTACTCAGCAGTTACTAATAACAAAAGTTCTATTATATAATACATATTTTGTTCTATTTGTATTTTGTTCTGTGACCACAAGGCACATTGTATCTATCTAGCAGGTTTAACAGTGAAATATGTTTTTTATTTGCAGAATCGCGAAAGAATTGCCGCAATGATAACTGAGTTAGGGGGCGTTGTAGCTGAAAATACAAAAATGGAAATGTTGGCAACACATTTTATAGCAGTGTTGCCAAACGACACATTCACTGGTATGATGGTATGCGCCCTCGCTACGGGCAAGTGGTTGATTCACGTCAACTTTATTTACGACAGTTTTAGATGCAAGAAGTTCCTCCAGGTGTGTATCATTCCTTAATTTGTAATGTGAATTCAGAAAAAACATCACATAATTTGACACATTTTATTGACTGGAGCTGGAGGCATGGGCATGGGCACAGGTGCACGGACATTACATGTACCAGTTTGCCAGTTATATCACGATGTGTCTAAAACCTAACAATTTCAATAATACCACTTCTATGTGATCCAAAGTTTGAACAAAAATACCTTAGCAATCATACACACGAATACTACCAACAAAAGAGCCCATAGAAATATTCATTTATATCTAATTACTTGTTTGCAGGAATACTTGTATGAATGGCTAAAACATCCCAAAATACTGGAAATTGACACAACAAGTGTAGAAGTGGCGAAAGCAGCAGTGTACTGGCACCTGGAACTTGATGCACTCAGTGCCAAGTATCCTTTCGAGGGCAAACAAATCGTCCTGATCATGAAGAGGAAGTACAGACAATATTATCAAATGATATTCAAGACTCTAAAGGCAAAGCCAGTTACTTATGATCCAAGGTAAATAACAAAATTACTATAATTATACTTCTTTATAAAATACTAGATCTTCCGGGAAGTTATCTATTACCTCAATATCACTCTCCTTAGTCTTTGAAGGCAAAGGCAGATACACCTTCGCGTACTCCTTGAGACACGTAAACCAATCCATGTAATAGGCGTAGAGTCCAGTCTTGACTTCACGGAGAACTGATAATTTCGAAACAGAAAACCCAACAATACTTGCTTGCCCATAAATTAAATTACTACCAAGAAAGATTTTTCGTTTACTAGAAAGAAAGCAAATATTCACTATTTTCTTATACTATTTCCACAGGACTCCAGGCAGTTGCTGCACTGCAGATTATTGTTTCGTTGACATGAAAATTATTGAAAGAGTCAAACTTCGCTTTTTCGCCCGCCATAATGTGCCTGTGTTTCCATACCAGTACATACTGGTGTACTTGCTCAAAAGAGGTCAGGTTGAAGACGAATACAAGTATCTTTTGCAAGATTGCAAGAAATATGCAAAGGACACGATGTTTTTGCTGAACGACACCTACTAATATACATTAAAGACACATATTCGTTAATTTGAATTCCTATATTTTTGTTATTTTTTATTATAGTTGGAAAGGTATATGGGTAGCTAAATTTATATTACATATTCAACGTTGTATATTCGACATAAATATTATTTTATATTTTATGCAATGAAATTAAGCCATATTATTTTTAAGAGTAAAGGTATATTTCTATAAGTTTTTGTTTCATTTTTTAAAATCATCATTTAAATCATATCACATAACGTGTCCTCTGCGTGCGTTTCCTGTTCTTGGTTTGCTGTGCATGATAGTGTGATGGTTATGGCACCTCTTCCTGCCAATTCTTACCTGTAAATATAATAATAAGGGAAATAATTTTAATAAATAAAGTTGAGGAACCTTATAGCCTAGGGACCAACAATCTTCATCACAAAATTAATAAAACATCTTCAAAAAACGGTGTTGATATGACACGCCCAACATATTTGACACAAGTATAGATGCATGAAGTGTAGGCTGCAAGTACTTGCTATTGCCAAGAAACTATGGTAGAGTACCTAGTTCAGTCAACCAGGGCTCAATCTTTAGAAGTTGCGCTGACCTGACCAATGCAATATTGTTGCAAATTCTAAATAAGATGTAGGTATTACATATGTCTCCAACCTTTGTATACACAATCCAACAAGCAACTGTTGCCAGTATGGTTCCTATCATGCCCCAAATTTGATCGGAACTGGGAAACGTGTCATCATTATTATTCGATTTGAGTTCTGGTTCATCACAACTACAAAAAGAAGCTATATAAAGAAGAAACATGGTTACTATAATTTAAATATCAATATTAACACAATTCGACATTGCCATTGATTACTAGAACATTTGAACTCAAAAAGTTTCTAAGCAAACATCTAAGAAGTTTCTATAACTTTCGAAAAACTCAGAAGTACGAATATTACTCTGCTTGAGTCAAGGACCCTTATTCGGCAGTCACATATGTAACCACATTTTTTAAAGGAATATCATCAAATTTCTTGTCTGGCCCGGTAGAGGCGAGTGGGAGTGTCAGACTCTTGCTAACTAAAAACCACTCCGTCCTTTACGCCTGTAATTCGACCCGGAGCCCTGATAACCTGTTCTCCACGGCTCCGTACGTGTAACCACTAGAACAACAAGACGGATATGTACCAATGTATATATAAGTTTATGCACGTAAGCGAATGTCCTATATTTAACTCATAATATACATTTTGAGTGGTATTACATTTTAAATTTCGCGCTTTATTTTCATTCCCAACTTCCGTTGACCAGACTATAGACACTGTTTATTAATAAAAGTAAGCATTACAACGGCTTACCTTGACCTTTGCTCTTGCTCAGTTGCTCTGAGTCACTCTGAGTGCATTACAAGTGTGTGCATACCAGTGCACACACCAGTGCATACGCTCTATACAGCACGTACCTACCTATAATAGTATAGGTAGGTTTTTTCGTTCGGAAACGCGTAGAAGATGGGATTATACTTCAAATAAAACTAATAAATCAACCACCAAAAGCTCCATTTTACTATGAGGTGGTTCTGTCTTTATTTATTAAATATGCTATAGGCACCCGAGCGTACGGCGCGTCGCGTTCCGCGCGCGCCTCAAAGAGCCATCAGACCACCACAGATGGGGCCCAATAGGGCCGATGCCGATTCGGAGTCGCGGAGAACCTAACGGGTAACCGGGGCTCCGGCTCGACGTGCAGGAGAAGGAACGGGGTGGTTTTTAGTCAGTAAGAGTCTGACACTCCCTTCCGCCTCACCCAGGCGGGAGCAGTCATTCGATGATTTTCCCCCCTTAAAAAAAAAAAAAAAAAAGCTATAGGTATGTAAAACTTGTAGTTACTGCAGATTACCTACTCATCATCTCGCGTCGTCGATAGCACAGATATTTCTAGCTAGTCAGAGATCTGATAAATCGAGTAAGAAATAGTCTATGGATTAAATTAAAGCATGCGGGATTTTACAACCATAGACAAATATCCCAGTTCTCAGCTTTTCTTGCTACTTTGTTGAGAAAATTGATATACATAGATAGTTTAGCTTAGGTACAAAAACAATAACGAGTTCGCAGCATCAGTACAAACTCGCTATTACTTAGTGAAACATCAGAACTCAAAGAAACGTGTTGTGTAAACTGCTCGTGTGATTAAAATTAGAAATACTAACTAAAGATAAAATCTTTTGTTTCGGTAGGTAAGTATGCAATATTTCTTACGATGATGTAGGTAATGATTTGATACCTAAATAAATTACTCAAACTGATTAGAGGTGTTTATGCTTTACAGCTTCGTTGTGCTAACTAGTGAGAAACATAAAAGATGGGAGGTTGCTGGTCACGTAAAGTAAGCGATTATTTTTACATAACCTAAGTAGGTTATAATATTTCACATAGGATTTAGACGAAATAAGATTACTAGACAATAAAATACCTAATAATATTTATTTACATTAAATTGATATAGGTCTACTTTAACTCCAGTTAAACGGCAACAATGAAAATTTTAAGGTCTTTTGTTTGTTTTTAGACCGATAGCCGTCGGAAAACTACACACACGCGGTCATACGACTGGGACGAACCAGATTGGGAACCTGAAGTGTGCGCTGTAACTGTGTCGTTGCATACGCCACCAGCGGAAACTTTTGTTCGACGCGTACCAGTAAGTGGGTACCTACAATGTACCTATTGGGGTAAAAATCATCGAATAACTGCACCCGCCTGGATGAGGTGGGAGGGAGTTCCTTCCCACCTCATCCAGGTTCCACCCCGTTCCTTCTCCTGCACGTCGAGCCGGAGCCCCGGTTACCCGTTAGGTTCTCCGCGGCTCCGAATCGGCATCGGCCGTATTGGGCCCCATCTGTGGTGGTCTGATGGCTCTTTGAGGCGCGCGCGGAACGCGACGCGCCGTACGCTCGGGTCTGTTTCTGGTCGGACGGGGGGCCACCCATGCTCGCCGTCCGCAGGCCCGCGCTTGCGGTGGCCGGAGATCGTCTCGCGATCCCCGACGCCCGGTGTGTCCTTCGCGATGGCTGGGTTGCGAGGAGGCAGCGCTTCGCTGCCTCACGCGTCCCGCCTCCTCCTTAGCTAGCATGACTGCTTCGCAAAAGGAGGAGACGGCATCCCAGTCCCCCTCGCTCCGCATCATGGCCTGCACTAGGCCCGGACGCGAGAGGTCGCCATCGCCGATCACTTCCCTGAGGACACGGCGGTGCTCAGCCCACGAAGGGCATTCTCCCACCGTGTGTTCCACCGTGTCCTCAGGGCGGTCCTCGCAGTGATGACACCCGGGCGTTTCCTCCCGCCCCATCAGACACAGGTACCTCCCGAAACTTCCATGTCCGGTGAGGACCTGCGTCAGGCGGTAGGTGAGGACGCCGTAGCGTCTCTCAAGCCACTCCTCAAAGAGGGGACTTACCGCTGCGATGGCAGCGAGCCCAATTAAATATGCATAGGAGGTATTTTCAGAAAAAATCTGCCGTGAGATTATCACATAAATCAGATAAGTCATAGAGCTAAATCAAAGAAGTAAACATACATAGACATACCTAAATAATAGAGTGTGCGTAGGTACCTTAAGTGAGTACCAATAGTTTAATAATATTATCATCCTTTGAAATGGGTAGTTGACAGGGTATGAAAATTAAAAATCTAATGTCAGTTAAATAATGTTTTGTTTTTTATTTTCTCATATATAAGAAAACAGTATTTGCGTTTAGGAGTCACTACGTCATAAGTTCCTATAAAAGTTTCCAACTCGTAACGTCACACGATATTTCAAATCAATATACCTAACGTCGAAAGTATTTAATTTTGTAAGAAACGAAAAAATACATATCTGATTTTTTAACATAATCTACCAAATGCACATTAAAAAAAAATTAGGAAACTACCCTAATGATAATTGGTTCTGTATACATAGTACCTATAGGCTGCAAAATACCATTTTTACAAGTAAAATTTAAAATTCGTTAGATGGCGCCCGCATCCCCCCCTCTCAGAGATCTCAACCTCTTTTTAACGACTTCAAAAAGTTTGTTCGCCATTACTCCGCCATTTGTGAACCGATTTCCAAAATTCTTGTTTTGTTTGAATTGAAAGGGTATACTCCCGAGATGGTCCCATTTCCATCTGATGATGGAATCCTAGGAAAACCAAGGGAAACTTCCGAAAATTGTAGGAACGAGTAATGCGTCTGTTATGTTTTTCAATTAGGATTTTTAAACACTACAATTTGTTGAGGGTCTGGAGACGACCTGATGGTGGAGCCGACACACAGTCGAGAGAACTCCTCAACGGTTTATTACCTTGTGTTTGAGCTTTTAATTTGTATTGATGAGGACTTTACATCTAGATAGAGTGGGACTGTCATTAAGGGTCTGATGATGAAGAAGTGTAATTGTTAAGGGAACTACTTAACGGTATACAGTAACTACCTTGTGTTCGGGCTTGTATAATTTGTATTGATTAGAACTTTGCACTTATGTAGATTATAAGTGACAAAACGGATCTATGTAGCTTTAGGTACTCTGAAAATGATAAAATAATAAAAAAAATGCGTTTAAAAAACCGACTTCAAAAAACCACAAACTATAACAAACAAAAAGTTAAAACTAAAAAGCATAAAATACCTATCTATTATTAGTACTGCTAGGTTACCCACCCACTGATAGGTTAGAAGTCGGTGCCATATGAATTTTTATTTGTAGCCAGCACAACTTGCTGTGTACACAGTAAATAGTCCATTCAATAAGAATTATACCTCCAAGCAATCAAGCATTGTTATTTTTTGTATTTTCTTATTTGTAGCCAGCACAACCTGCTAGCCGTGTGTACACAGTCCCGAAGCCGACAGTAGCGAGTGTACCAAAACCAAAGCCCCCTGCACCTGTAAAGGTAAGTACCTACCTACGTACGAATACATCGATATAGGATATAGCATAAGGACCTAAGTGAAGTGTTAGTACAGAGAGGTACGCGCTCTTCTATGATAGTTAGTAGGTCTGGTTAGTAGGTACACACGGCCACACATCAACCTATACAAAACCAGTTTATCCTGGTATCGCGTCGCATCATCTATCCGCACATTTAACGTTCAGTTTATACTGGTAATGTAAAGCTCGATGTGTAGCCGTGTGTACATTAATAAATTCTATACATATAAAAAATCAATATCAATAATTGCTTTATGTAAAAATTTTGTACTTAGGTACCCAATATGATGTTAATAATTCTAACTACTGCGAACTACACTTAATGGACGTTGCCATTAGTCATTACTATGAAAGATAATATTAATATGATGTTCTACGCCTGGTTCCCGTTTTCATGATCATCACTAATACTCAGAATCAGAATATTTATTTGTAACCACCTGTGTCGGGTTGCCCACCTATTGACAAAATTGAGAACACCTAAAAGCAGCTCAAATTATCTTACTAATCTTTCAGGAGAAATTGGTGCCTTTATATGGAGAGTACAAATGCGGCAGTTGTAAAAACTTTTGGGTTAGCCGTCTGTCGTGGCCCAACAGATATCAACAGTGTCGGCGTTGCAAGTCATACGCGCGTCCAAAAAATCAGGTACCTAAGTTTATTAAAATTAACGAGTTGATGACTATCTAATGTGTTAATCTAATCTAACTAATAGGTTGGGTACATACCTATCCACCTTCGAGATGCCATAATGTAGGTACCTACCTGCGGTTGGTTATATATTTATCATTTAACAAAACATCCTCAAACGCTACTTACCCAGTTACTTAGGCTAGTTACTTACGTGTCACTTATAAAACATGCACATTTTTGCATTTTGCAGAGGGAACTGCGTCCTACTGACTATACCCGTGGTAAGGATGACGTCGGCTCAGAGCATCCTCAAGAGTTTTGCGAGATGTGTAAACAACTGGGAAAGCATTGTGGAACATACAAATCAAAATAAAATAGCTAAAAGTACCTAATTTGTTACAAATCTGTGTTAGAAGAGTCAATCTGAATTGTTATGTCGATTTCACCCTTATATCCTTAAAATTGCACATAAGTAATCCTTTCGATTTAAAAATAAGACGTAATGAAAAAACTGCGTACCCGTACGTTAACCTTTTCGCCGCCAACGTACACAAAACGCAATGCCTCGCCGAGCGCCAAGCTATAATAATAATAATAATAACGATTCAGTAATATCTTTGGAGAAACTGAAGGATTTGTCTGTGCAATTATGGACGAAGTTATCCTTACGAATAACTACCGGAAATATATAATTAAGGATGGGACGGTTGACATATGTCGGGCATGTCATAGTCCTGGTGAATCCATTAGACATATTATTTCTGGTTGTGGTCGTTTGGCTAACAGTGAATATTTGCATAGGCATAATCAAGTAGCCAAGATTATCCATCAGCAACTTGCTTTACACTATCGACTTGTTGAGTCTGAGGTACCGTACTACAAGTATGTGCCCGACCCAGTTCTGGAAAATGACCATATCACATTGTACTGGGACCGGTCTATCATTACTGACAGGACTATTGTAGCCAATAAACCTGACATAGTGGTGATAGACCGACAAGTACGCCGCACGATGATAATTGATGTCACCATTCCCCATGACGAGAACCTCGTGAAAGCTGAGAAAGATAAACAAATAAAATATCTAGACTTAGCTCACGAGGTTGTCGACATGTGGAGTGTGGATTCGGCTATCATTGTGCCGATAGTCGTGTCGGCCAATGGGTTAATCCCTAAAAGCCTCGACATCCATCTTAGGAGGCTGGCGTTAGGTAGATGGATCAAGGGCCTGATACAGAAGGCAGTTCTCCTAGAAACGGCACGTATCGTGAGGAGGTTTCTATCTCTGGAGCCCTAACCACCGGTAGCTTGGACCATGTTCCCGCTACTGGTCGGCGCCTATTTTTTATATTTTTAAATATTATTTTTTTTATTTTGTAAGTAGTATTTAAAAATGTAATTTATAGAGAATTTTAAATAAATATATGGATAATAATAATAATAATAAATAATTGTGTGCGGCGCATGAAATGGTCTCAAACCATAAATGAGAACGTCATGCGCTCGTACTACGGTGCTACAGAGGGAGAGACTAACCTCACTGCGTACCGTGAAAGGATGCTGTCTATATTTCAGGTTCTTGAGCCATCTATCAACGTCTCGGCCCAACGACTCTCGGATCAGGTGCGGGTCATCCAACGCAATCGCAGATTGGATGAGGCTGCGCTTGATCGGCTACGTCTAGAAGCACTGCGCAATCGAGTCGTCCCCGCTCCGCCACAATTGGTGGCACAGACACCTGTAGTGTCACAATGTATGACACCAACCACCCCTATCGTTGGAGTGGAGGACGACAGGGTTGAACAAGTGAGTACTCAGTGCAATGAACGACTGAGGAGTGCTTTGGAGGATGCGGTCCGTGAGTACAGACGTGCTCCTAGTAATTTCAGACCAAAATTACCACGTTTGCCCATGTGTAGAAAAAATAGGGCGCTGGTGAGTGCCTTGGATTCGCTACTTAAAAAATATTTTGAGAGTAGCGAAAACCTCTATGATACACACTCAATCTTGTACTGTGGGGCGGTAGCTGCTTGTCGAGTGGCTAACGTCAGATTCCCAAATCTTGACGCAGCAGTCCGACCAAAACCAGCAGTACCTGCCTGGCAGTATAGGATAGAGCGTCGTATCAGTGAGGCCAGGGTACTCATTGGCAAACTATCCTGCTTCAGGGAGGGCAATACTCGCCCTAGAGTGATGCGCTTTGTAAGACGTGCATTTGTGGGGACTGAAATCAGTCCTCATGAATACCTGTCGCGTGTTACAGAGCGCATCGACTTCCTGAAGCAGAAAGTTTATGCATGGGCAAACCGTATTAGAAGGTATAAAAAAAGAGTGGAGCGCTATACTCAGAATCGCATGTTCCAAAGAGATCAGAGGTGGGTATACAGAGATTGGGAACGATCCAACCAAGATGTGGCTGACGGGCGGCGACCGGATGATGATGCCACTAACACATTTTGGCGCAACATCTGGTCGGTGCCTGTTAGCCACACAGAAGGTGACTGGATGTTTGATGTTAAGCGAAGGTGTGAGCCTATACCAGAGATGGAGGAGGTAGTAATTACTTCCTCTGATGTAGCCAGTGCAGCCTGTTCGGTCCCGAATTGGAAATCACCGGGGCCGGACGGACTGCACAATTTCTGGATTAAATGGCTCAAAAGTTCACACGTTCGCTTAGCATTACACTTCCAGGCAGCTTTGGAAACTGGGTCGTTACCACAATTTCTAAGAACAGGAGTTACCCACCTGCTTCATAAATCAGGTAGTTTCACTGAGCCCAAAAATTATAGACCAATCACATGTTTACCAACGGTCTATAAACTTCTTACATCCATTTTGAGGACAAAAATAACAAAACATATTGAAAAAAATTCCATCATGTCTGTATCTCAAAATGGATGTAGCGAGGGGTCTCGTGGAACTAAGGAACTACTCCTCATTGATATGGTTGTTAGCCAACAGGTTCGTCGGTCCCGAAAAGATTTGTCTACATGCTGGATAGACTACAAAAAAGCATATGATTCTGTACCACATACATGGCTCCTGAAGGTGCTGGAGTTGTATAAAATAGATGCAACTTTACGCGCCTTCTTGGAGTCATGTATGGGGCAGTGGAGCACCGTGCTTTGCTATCCAGGATGTAGACAAATCCAAGGGAATGAAGAACCTGTAAGGATAGTACGAGGAATATTTCAGGGTGACAGTCTGAGCCCACTATGGTTCTGCTTGGCCTTGAACCCTCTAAGTACCCTACTGGAGGAGTCAGGGCTAGGCTATCCTTTGCGGAGAAGAGGTTTAGCTATATCCCACTTACTTTACATGGATGACCTGGGGTAGGTGCTAAATAAGTACACACGCGTAATTTGTTTATTGCGAAAATAAATTGCATAAATTGATTAAAATAGTTTTAAAGTGCATTATCCAGTATTAGGTTAAATAGTAAAAATTATACAATAATATTAATAGTTACAACGTCTATGTGACATAATAGTTGAACTTAGCCACCACCTGCCAGCACAACAATTCACTAAGGCAACCAGGCACTTCACGTATGCAAGTTGTTTGCGCCAAACAAGAAACAACTGATGGACCTACTGAATATAACTGAAAAATTTAGTAGTTCCATCAGAATGGAGTTTGGAGTAGACAAGTGTGCGGTCATGCATGTAAAGCGAGGAGGGATTGTGGAATCTGAGGGTCTAGAACTCTCAGATTTCACAAAGCTGAGATCACTCTCTGCAAACGATACATACAAGTACCTGGGTATGTCAGAAGGATTAGGCATTAATGGACCGGACATGAAGCAATCGTTACAGGAGCGCTTCTTTTGTCGCCTGAATAAGGTACTGAAAAGTTCCTTATCAGGCGGAAACAAGGTGCGAGCCTTTAACGGTTGGGTCATGCCGGTCCTAATGGAATACATTAGGACCGGTATACTCAAGTAGACTCAGACTGAACTTGACACCCTGGATAGGCGAGTCCGGACCCTGCTGACTGCAAATCGCATGCATCACCCTCGTTCGTCGGTCATGAGGTTGTACATCCCGCGGAAGTGTGGTGGTCGAGGCTTATTAAATGCTAAGACCCTTCACAACCGTGAGGTGTGCAGCCTCAGGGAATATTTCCTGAAAGTCAACGAGGGTATGCATCGAGAAGTAGCAGCGGTGGACAATGGATTCACTCCGCTATCCTTGGCAAAAGAGAACTGGCGCAGACCTGTGGTACTAAGCGTCAATGATCGCAAGGAGGTATGGCATAGCAAGGAGCTCCATGGACGCTTCTTCCGGGCCCTTCATGGGCCCAGTGTAGATTTTCTAGCGTCCGTGTCTTGGCTACGATTCAGTAATCTCTTTGGAGAAACTGAAGGATTTGTCTGTGCAATAATGGACGAAGTTATCCTTACGAACAACTATCGGAAATATATAATTAAGGATGGGACGGTTGACATATGTCGGGCATGTCATAGTCCTGGTGAATTGGGCTCGCTGCCATCGCAGCGGTAAGTCCCCTCTTTGAGGAGTGGCTTGAGAGACGCTACGGCGTCCTCACCTACCGCCTGACGCAGGTCCTCACCGGACATGGAAGTTTCGGGAGGTACCTGTGTCTGATGGGGCGGGAGGAAACGCCCGGGTGTCATCACTGCGAGGACCGCCCTGAGGACACGGTGGAACACACGGTGGGAGAATGCCCTTCGTGGGCTGAGCACCGCCGTGTCCTCAGGGAAGTGATCGGCGATGGCGACCTCTCGCGTCCGGGCCTAGTGCAGGCCATGATGCGGAGCGAGGGGGACTGGGATGCCGTCTCCTCCTTTTGCGAAGCAGTGATGCTAGCTAAGGAGGAGGCGGGACGCGTGAGGCAGCGAAGCGCTGCCTCCTCGCAACCCAGCCATCGCGAAGGACACACCGGGCGTCGGGGATCGCGAGACGATCTCCGGCCACCGTAAGCGCGGGCCTGCGGACGGCGAGCATGGGTGGCTCCCCGTCCGACCAGAAACAGACCCGAGCGTACGGCGCGTCGCGTTCCGCGCGCGCCTCAAAGAGCCATCAGACCACCACAGATGGGGCCCAATACGGCCGATGCCGATTCGGAGTCGCGGAGAACCTAACGGGTAACCGGGGCTCCGACTCGACGTGCAGGAGAAGGAACGGGGTGGTTTTTAGTCAGTAAGAGTCTGACACTCCCTCCCGCCTCACCCAGGCGGGAGAAGTCATTCGATGATTTTCCCCCCTTAAAAAAAAAAAAAAAAAAAAAGTCCTGGTGAATCCATTAGACATATAATTTCTGGTTGTGGTCGTTTGGCTAACAGTGAATATTTGCATAGGCATAATCAAGTAGCCAAGATTATCCATCAGCAACTTGCTTTACACTATCGACTTGTTGAATCTGAGGTACCGTACTACAAGTATGTGCCCGACCCAGTTCTGGAAAATGACCATATCACATTGTACTGGGACCGGTCTATCATTACTGACAGGACTATTGTAGCCAATAAACCTGACATAGTGGTGATAGACCGACAAGTACGCCGCACGATGATAATCGATGTCACCATTCCCCATGACGAGAACCTCGTGAAAGCTGAGAAAGATAAACAAATAAAATATCTAGACTTAGCTCACGAGGTTGTCGACATGTGGAGTGTGGTTTCGGCTATCATTGTGCCGATAGTCGTGTCGGCCAATGGGTTAATCCCTAAAAGCCTCGACATCCATCTTAGGAGGCTGGCGTTAAGTGGATGGATCAAGGGCCTGATACAGAAGGCAGTTCTCCTAGAAACGGCACGTATCGTGAGGAGGTTTCTGTCTCTGGAGCCCTAACCACCGGTAGCTTGGACCATGCTCTCGCTACTGGTCGGCTCCTATTTTTTATATTTTTAAATATTATTTTTTATTTTACAAGTAGTATTTAGAAATGTAATTTATAGAGAATTTTAAATAAATATATGTAAATAATAATAATATAATAATAAAAATCTTTATTTTCTCAAAAGTACTCTACGGATACAAATTATATAATATGTTACAATTAAGAGACTGGTGTCTGTTAAAGGTATAACCTGTGTTACAGATCACCAGGCCCGGGTGACCCCCGGAGACATTGAACAATATAAAGTATTTACTTAATTAAAGAAAATGGACAACATTGTATGAGTGTGTGTGTATGTGACTGTGGGTGTGTAACAATGTAGTGTGAGTGCGTGTATATGTGTATGTAAGTGAGTGAGTTGATGTGTATTATGTGTGGGTATGTATAGGTAATGAATGAGGTGGAAGTGTTGATATGAATGTAGTGATTGATAATTCTGCATCAGTTGTAGCTTAGGAAAGTGGTCTCAGAATTTTTTCAGTCTCCTCATAGTCTAGTTTATTTAGCCAGTCGCTGACGCTTTCTTTACATTTACTTCTGGTGAGATAATGAATGCTTAGCTCTTTATTTATTTTGTTATATAGGTATGGGCCTAAAAAGGTAAATAAGTTTTGAGTGAAACCAAAATGTTTTCTTTCTATATGGCAGACGGTAGTAAGTCTTCTCCTGCTTGTAGAATTATCCGAATTAAATGGTAGCTGAGAGTGCATTTTTAGAACGGTTGTACACCGGATGAATAGCTGGCGAACTGTTAGAACATTGAATCGCTGATATAGATCATAGGTTGGGTAACGGAAAGGCAGGAATAAACTTACTTTAAGGATGGCCCTCTGTGCTCGTTCTAACTTGAGTAAGTAAGATTTGGCTGCACCACCCCACGACGTTATGCAATAGGTAAAGACGGATTGACATAAGGCATAGTATACAGTTTTAATTATTTTGTTATCTGCTACATGGAGAAGATTCCTAAAAATAAAGATTAATTTGCGGGTTCTGGTGGTTAGTGCCTCAATATGTAATTGGAAGTCGAGTTTATCATCGATAATAACACCGAGGTACTTATTAATGTTGTTTGTTTTTTTTAGTTCAGGGCAGTGACATGTTCCTGGAGCAGTTATGTGGCAAGTGTGTGCGGTTAAATGCAAGTTTGTATGTTCCAGCGTTCTTTTACTATAGGTATAAATGTATAACTAAGATATCGTCATATCGACGAGTAAGATTTGTACACGTAAAGTTAAGATTTGAAGTTGATTTTACGAATATAAATAAAAATTGATGAAATATTTCCAGATTTATTTTATTTCACAGTATCCTTAATAAGAAAAAACAGTATAAATTATGAGGATCAAAGAAACTGATATACCTATAACTCAATTAGAACTATGAGGAAGGGGGTACTTACATCTCTATTTGTTTCATGATCTCATTCTATAACTTCATATCAAGTTATTGGCACTGAGGGCACGTTGAATTCGATTCTTATCAGGGATGGGGTCTATGGTCTTTCTTCTATTTTTATTTACTCCTGTGTTTTTTAATAACTTCAGTCAACGTTTTTTACCGTAGGTAGGCATGTAAGTGGCACAATTTTTAATTGTTTTTATAGTGTTTTTTTGAAATGAAAAGTAAGTATATATTTAAATTCTATAACTAATTCTATATCAAAGCATTATTTTTTAAGTGTTGTTTCTGTTCTTTTCTTAACTCATGTATCGGTAGTGTTTACCCATCTGTGCGCGGGCAGATTGCGTTTCTCTATTTACCCACGACGGAACGGAGTAGGTATATGCGTTTATGGTGAGAGATGTTTGTGTGTGTGTTTGTATTTGTACAAAGAATGTTCCCATCTATCTTCTAAACCAATGATACGATTTTGATGCGGTTTTCAATAATTTTCAATACCTACACACCGTATTTGATGAGTCCATGTTCTTAGACAGGTGCCATGGCTATAACACACTAGGGGGCGCCACAATATCATTGCAATATATTCAAAATGAAATGTCCGATTATAATACAGATACACGATCCGGGAGTAAATCTGACACGGTTTTTATTAATAATAAAAAAAAGTTTTTAGAAGTTTGTCCGAATCAAGTTCTTCACTCATTTTTCTATTTGTTTTAAGTGAAAGAAAGAAAGATGCATGCGCGCGAATCCGATGTTGTGCTGCACTATGCCAAAGTAACCTTGACAGCCGCACGCCTATGACGTCACTGACCAACTTCTATACTAGTTCGTGGCACTGACCAATTGTTTTGTAGAGATGGGAAAATAACTATTGACAAGAATTGGTAACAACTTTATAATTACGTATCGGCATCTACCTGAAGGCCGAAATTCATCTATTATCCTTTGTAATGAAGTAGATAACTAAGTTCATATTTTATTATTTCAATGGTGAAATCAACCTTTCACGGCACATCACTGGCCAACTTGATACGAAGTGATTGGCGTTCTGAGGAATGTAACAAAATTCGGAGTTTCTGCTTTTGCCGATTTTAGGACAAATTGCTTATTTTGTGTAGAAAAATAAAAAAACAGGGTAGTTGACAGTGCTATCTTAAATAATAAAATGAAACAAAGCGTTTAATCACAGTAAATTAATTTTAATAAGATAGGTAGTTAAAATGAACAACTTCTATAGAAGTTGTGACGCTGGTGGCACGAAAATCCCGAACTTATAGAAATGCTTGGCGAAGAAAAGGTTAGCAAAATCCTAAAAATCACAATAGATACTGTGTGTTATACAATATGTTAGAATGACTGACTGGTATGCATTGACACTTATCGAAGTGATGAAGTGCAAGCTCAGAAGAATATAATTGAAGTGAATGTTCCACCCAGACCAGTTTCTCAGTCGTTCTCAATCTAAGCTGGAAGAGGTTGGGGGACAAATTAACATGACCAATTTTTTGATCTTGGATGATTATTATATCTCTATCAGTTATCAGTTTGTTGAAAACTGAAAATCGGAATTAGTTTTCCACTTTGAACTGAATTATAGGTTTATTTTTTTTAAGTACACAGTACCTACCCTCTCTTAGTGATTAATACAATTAAGATGAATGATACATACATGGTGATTGCACGGTGGTGTGTTTAGTGGTGCCATTCAAAAGATTAATAATTGTAATTCTTTCTTTACATTATGTTTAATGTAACTTTCATTGATATAATGTAGTTCTTTGTAATTTTATTTTATATTATGTATGCCTATGTGTATACCTATATATTTCTCAAGTCAAGATAGGTTTAAAAAAGAAAGGGTATTTAATGTTTGACCATTACAATAAAATAATCGTATATTATAATTGTTCTTATTTTGCAAGACAATAAATAAAGTCTGTTATTGTAAGATTGTGTTTATTGTAACCAGTGACACAATTTTTTTATTATTAACCCGTAGTACACTTCTAGAGACAGATTTTTTAATAGACACATATATGTAATGTACTTATGATGTAAAGTAATAATCAATGATGAGTATTAAGAATTTTACGTGTCGTCGTCATCTTGTCCAGCATCACCATTAAATGCACGGTTTACTATAGCTGCATAATTAGTATCTACAAAATAGCTTGGCACATCCGTGGTGTAGTTATTTTTCTTTTCGACTAGATAAGCAAACAATGGCATCAGTCGGGATCCGATTTCATCAATATCTTCTACGTTAGTATCTGCCAATAACTTCGATAAGCTAAATGCAGTACTTATGACATGTCGGTCGGTCAGTGGAACTTTAAAGAATTTGTACTGAAAAAAAAACGAACTGGTTAAAGTCTAGTTTTTCTTAATAGTTATAAAATTTTGGAAGGGAAATCAATACCCGAATGACGTAGACCAGGTTTTGGATGCAGTAAAACAAACAGGCTCTCGTAGCAGGAGTGCGGGTCCCCTCAACTGCCTTCGCAATCATGCGCAGGGCTTCGTGAAAGATGCAGAGAACGTCAATGTCGTTAATGTGCCGGGTCAAGTTGTCCCACACCACACACCATTCATCCAATGTGCCTGAACTTAGTATCTGGGCATAGAAAAATTGCTGGTTAATTCAAATTCATTTATTCATTGTAGATAATACTTTATAAAAATGAACAAAAACATAACAGATTATGAATTCAAATTGCTTTCTTTTAATTTCTATACTTATTGTTCAAAATAATAATAATCCATAGTTACCTGGGTAGCCCAAATTGATATTTCGCTGCGCTTAGTATCCTTATCAACTTGCATGCCACTGACAGCTTGAAAAAAGTTGGAACCTTGCCCACCTAATAGTTTTCTGAAGTAAAAGTTATTTTGTGGCTGCATATTTTTGCGTTTCAGTCTGATTCGCAACCAATCACCTTCATCATCTGCAATACACAGATACATAATTCATATTTGTAGTTAATTAGTATTACCTATTTGATTCATGACAATTCTCAATTCAATTGTACATATAGTACAAAGCAGGGGGCATGACAATACTTACTTGGAATTACAGTATCATATGTTTCTATCAAAGCTTTCTGAAAGCTCAAAGTGAGTTGAAGAGTCGATGAGGCCTTTGGCACAAATGCTTTGATGTTTCCCCAGCGGACCACCTCCAAGACTTGACTCAACATGGCGAGCATAGGAGCCCGGTATTCTAACAATTCTCGAATAGTGTAGGCCTCATTCAACAATTGCATCTGCACATGTATTTTTCCAATATCTTTGTTCAAAAGAGCTTTGTGCATGTGTGGCATTATAATTAAAAGGAGTAATTTTGTTCCTGGGAGTAAATTACTTATCTTCAGTCCATTTAAAAACTTCACTATATTATCTTGTTTACTGTCCGAATCTAATGATTCATCAATAATTTTCTTAATTACACTTATAATACAAGGCTCTGTTTCAGTCACATAGTAATAATTAGAATAATCCCTGAGTAGATCCATAACTTTCAGCATTGCATTTGTTAGCTGAGCATTTTCTTCAGCCAACACAAATATTTTAGTAAAAACTTCTTTGGGGTTGAGTAAGAAAGCATCTAATACTTCTTTGAATTCTGAATCGGTGTCGGCTATAAATTTATTGAACATTTCAGTAAGAAAGTTGTTATAATGTTCCCCTTCACTTGTGTCATGGAACTGGTTGTCACTGAAATGTTCTTTAAGCAGTATATGTTTGTCTGATACACTGCAGCGCCGGAATATCTTGATAGATGCTGGTATCACATGCTCTCTGTTAGTTGTGTTGCTTTTAGCATAATTGGTGAACATGCGGTATAGTTTTACACATTCTTCATTATCAAACTCACGCAAGTTGGTTTCAATGAAATTGATGAGCTCTAGATGCTGACATAGCAATTCTTTATGTACCAGAGCATGTACCCAAGAGGCTCTATCTTCGGTATTACTATAAATATTCTGAATGATTACGTTTGCATCAGTAACATTAATAATATCATTGATGACAGCTGGTTTACGAGCCATCTGTTGGACCATGTCTACCACAGGGTGTTCAGACATACCGTTCACCTGCAGCAACTTTGTCCTCACTTTATGACACAGCTCACCTATGACCTGTTGCATACTTTTACCGTCATCTTCAAATTCACTCCAAGCACAGAATATATCAATACTGACACCCATCACAACTTGTTGAAAAATGTCTAACAACATAACATTGCAAGTCATTAAGCAATTTCTTACATCTTTGTCGGGACAGTCACATACTTTGTTTGTGGGTGGATTAAACTTAAAACAACTGCCCTTATATGTGGACCTGTATATATCATTACACCAACTTGAGTTTACTTCTTGAGTAAAGCAGCTAAAACATTCATATATCAACAGTAAAATTGTTTTGAAACTCTTTCCGTGAAACTTGTACAACTCGTCATTAGTTAGCAACTCTATTAAGTGATTATTAGGTGGATTTGTGAAATATTTTAAACATTTTAGTAGAGTCTCATAACCAGTGACTAGTAACTTGCTAAGGGTTGCTTTGTCAAATTTAAAACAGTGCAGTTTACAAATTAAGGAATATATTGCTGCTGATAATTTGTGTAATTTTTTAAGATCTTTGGTGGGATCAGAATACTTATAGTTCTCTGCAAATGATTCTGCCACTTCTACTGCAAGTGGGGGATAGCAGTAAGTAATAATTTCATAAACAAAGTTGTCCATACAAAGGTTCCACAACATTTCACACATCAGGTATTGCGGAATGTTTGGTATTGACTGTATGACTAGAAAAACTCCTTCCATTTCTGCCAACTCTTGAACAGATTTTAAATCAGAATTCAGAACAATATACATCGCAAACTTTCGTGTTTTTGATACCATTGTGTCTATTACTCCATTTTCATTTATATATTTTTCATTTTTTAAAAACCTGGTCATACTTTCAATTATACTTCTAACTTTTTCTTCATTGCCTGCAACAAATGTAGTAGATACTAGATACAGTGGAGCCCCAGTAATCCGGCCCCTGGCTATTCCAGCATTCCCTATAATCCGACATTGTTTCGTACATAGGTACATATATTCGTTAATTCATGATAGAACAACTAACAACTTATACGCACTATCACTATTGTGCTCGATGTGTAGGGTATTGTTTTGATTCAGATTGCTTAGTTTTAAACCATAAATCACCAAGCGGTCACCGGTGACCGCTTTCCACTAATATTACATTACATTATAGACCTTATTTCTAATGTTTAGAGAATACTTTTGTATGACCAAATTTAGGGGATGGATATCAACGGGTTAAATTGATTCATAAAGTTTGATTATTTTAGTACATATGTACATTTGTTTGTACACTTGTCTTGTTTCATTTACAAAATTTGACATACACGACGAAGTATGATTTGTAATCTTATGATTGGATCTGTAATTTGGCGGATTACACGGTACTCCTTTGTAAAAAAATTCGGACTATAGGGGGTCTTAGGCAGTAGGTACTCTACAATCTGACAAATTCGATAGTTCGACACTGCCCTGCAAAATGTTTGTCGAACTACCGGGGCTCCACTGTAGTTTTAAATGGAATATTATTGATAAGTGTGGAAGAGAGCATACTACAGCACGAATGGGCAAGGAAGCTGTGGTATCGCTCGACCAGAGCGATACCACAGCTTCACAGAAAACCGACGTTACCAGAACCCAATAACTGCCCTCCCCAATCCCCGATTCCCCATTAACCCTCAAATTCCTAATCCCCAAAAATACGGTAACGCTCTAGTAACGCCATTGGTGTTTCGGGTGTCTGGGCGGCGCCCATTGCTTAACATCAGGTCCGTCAGGATCCGATCCGTTTACGGGCTGATTCCGTACCAAAAGTTACAAGCAAATATTTTTGTGAAAAACTTGTACCCTCTGACAAAGATCATTAAAAGGTTTTTTTAATAAAAGCAATTAGCAAGATTAGAAGGTAGGTAGCAAGGCTAAACCTTCACCTAAAGAATTTTGAGTGAAAAGAAAATAGTAGCAAATCATTAAATTCCGTTGAAGGATACAATACAGTCATATTATTGAAACCGGTAGATTCTTATAGAAATAAAAAAATCGCGTGGACTTACCGCCCTTCGATGTTATTCTTGAAAAACTGTTAGTGTGGTTCAAAGATACAATTAAGCCTTCAAATGCGGATAGCTCAGGAGTAAAATCCATTTTTATTTTGTTATTTTATTCTTCAAGATTAGTTAGTTTTCTCTTTATTCACCCGGCAAATCAATAAATTTATTTTTGACATGAAATTTGACATTGACATTATCAGGGCGGAGTTGCAATTACTTTTATAATTATTAGATTCTTACTTGATTCCTATACGAAAATATCTAACTAAAATGTTGCAAACTTATTTTCTTTTTATTGTGAATTACTTATTATAAGATAATAAAATGCATAAAATCCAAATAAATAATAATTTGTAAACCAAAGACCCTTGTCTTTCTTGCCAAAGAAAAAATAGTTATAGCATAACTGATAACTGGAGAAAAGTGGATATTACATTAATTTATTGTATTCTCACCTTTCAAACCTTCCCTGGACTTCCACGAACATTTCAAGACCAACATTGGCCAAATCGGTTTGGCCGTTCACGAATTTTAGCTATTTTTTTATATAGATAATACGTAGGTAGGTAGATGTACATTGTGCACCTCTGCTTATCTCTTTGGAATTGAACGTATTTTGAACGTCACAGGCGCATGCTATTTAAGTTTTAAGACTTTCAAAGCCGTCTTAACCTATAGCGCCAGTTATTATGGGGCACCAACAAACACTATCTTTTTTTATATACATTTATTATACGATCAACACGCAAAAATATTTACAACTTAAAATTAACTACAACTAAACTATTAAATAAAACGAAAGTAAAAACAAGAAAACAACAACAATTATACCCTTAATTTAGGCGTCAAAGTATTCGTCCGTATCACTGTCACAGGGGAACGTTCCCAGAAGACTGGCAGCATTGCCACGTTGAATGGCAATGCTTATTTTCTGTCCGAAGAAAAAGCCAACCCTCTGGTCACGTGTAAAGTCGATTAGCCTACGGGCGATATCTTTAAACCCAGAGTGTGCACTGGGACCCCATGGCCCAAGTGTTTCGACCCCAAACGGCTCAAAACAGTAGCCTCTGCCGCAGAAGCAGCTGCACCAACGCATACAACGGTGCTTAAAAGATGTGATGGCGCAAGGGTGTCTACACACGTCGCGTCCCACACCAAAGGCCTACCCATCTTCCAAGGCAGCAACGACATACCATCTGGTCTTTTGCCGTCATCACGTACCAAACCATTAGGTTCTAATACGGCTGGTACACCGGCTGAGGCAAGAGCACGACGAATGCGTCGTTGATGCTGGCATGGCGAGCTATGCGGCCTGCACTTCTGCAACAAGAAAGACCATGGTGTCCCAAGCCATCGACTCTTTCTCCATAGTTACAATAATGCGGAGAAACACAAGGAGCACCTAAACGTAAGCAAGCAGCTAGGCGGAACGTTATGTCATCCAACATAGTACCTATGAAGGGTGACGGGAGTGCCTGAAGCCACAATCCTGATTCCCATTCTCCCACAGCCAATAAGCGAGCTCGCTCTGCAGTATTAGAAGACGAGTTGATTAAAGACTCACGAATAACACTGCACAGCGGCACGTCCCACTGTCTCTGAGAAGATGGGTGAACAGGCAAATCCGTAAGTGGGCAAGCCATTTTCCACGCTTCCACTGCATCAGTCAAACACGGCACCTCAAAACTGGTCAGTGACGAAGAAAGAATTTTCTGACTAATTCAGAGGTACTGTGGACCGAAAACAGAAAAGCTGGTAAACTAATACTTGAAATTTTGCGGACGCCGAGCCCTCCCATGCGAATAGGAAGAGTAGCTTGTTGCCAAGCTCGGTCATCCAAAGCCACATTAAGTATGGATGACAATGTGTGTCTGATAATTTTGTCTACGTTTTCTAAAATGTGTGAATGTTTCCATAGATGTGAAGCGCGGAGAATATACCTCTAAGTAAATTTTGGTCCAAAACAACAGTACCGAATTAGGGTGAAAGCCAAATGTGTGTTTTGTGTTTGTCCTCAATGAATTTAGGAAAACATTCATCGAATATTGGTGAACCTAGGAGGTGAAGTCAGTACTTATCAATAATTTTGATATTTGGAGCTATTTGATTAAATAGCTCCAATTAATTTTTATATACAAATATTTGATGGGCCGACGTTTGGTTTGACCATTAACTCGCCGTCCTACGAACAACCTATTTACTTGGGCCTTGAAGACATTCAGGTTAAGGAAATACAGACTATGGCAAAGAATCCCACTCCTTAGTACGCACAAGGAAGCTTGATGCGAAGCGCTTCATGTGTGTGGGTGGGACATCTACCATGAATCGGTCATGCTATGCCGATTCTCTTGTGGTACGATAGTAGAAAGGACTAGGAGGATAAATCAAGATGTGCAAATCCCGCACACTCACCGAAATGTATTCGGTAGAAAACCGAAAGGCTTGCAACCTTACGCCTGTGTTCGAGGCTTTGAAGCCGGGCCTCCACAAGCGCATTATCGTTGATGAGCCACTCAACGTGCTCTAACGCGTCGAGGTAATATTTAGCCGAGTCGTCCCAAAGATGAGAGCAGTATTCCATATAGAACAGAACCTCCCCTATGACTATTAAAAGCTCCTGAAGGATGGACAGCAGCATCTTGTCCTTACTAATATTATAAATCGGAAAGTGAGTTTATTTGTTTGTTCCGCTTTCACGCCGTAACTACTAAACCGATTGCTTTGATTTTTTGCAGACGTAAAGTTAGAAGTCCGTATTAAATACCTCGTGTGTTCATAAGTTTTGAGACAAATTAAAATTTGCATATCTTTTTAAATAATAAACTTATAAACTTATTAGCAAATGACCTCAGAGGCAAACTATCCTGCCGAATCGGAGGACTCGTCAAATCTAGGGTTCGAACAATGGCGTCCATCCTAGTAAACGGCTTGGGGGAGCGAGAGAGCTGCCATCGACTAATGGGAGATGAGGCTCTCATGAACCACTTTGGAGCCGTTGTGATGGCCGCCCGAATAACTCGAGCCAAGGAAGTCCTTCTAATTGGTGACATAAATCAGCTTCCGTTTATAGATCGTGATAACCTCTTCCCTCTACTCTACAGCCGCCCTACATATATCACGCCCATAAGCCAGGAATTGATGTGTACCCACAGAAATCCAATGGATGTGGCGTATGCCCTCAGCACAGTTTACAGTGGCATATACTCGTCCAGGTCGTTCGTGAGATCCCTCGAGATAAAAAGGTTCTCGGGGGCGATGATTCCAAAGTCACTCCCCGTCACTTTATACCTGGTACACACTCAGGCAGAGAAGGAATCCCTTAAGAACCAGGGATACGGGTCGACCGTGGGATCACGCGTGCTCTCGATACACGAGGCACAGGGACTTTCGTGTGCGAATGTGATTGTTGTCAACACAGCAACGAAGAAACATCAAATACATGACAGCGTACCACACGCGGTAGTAGCAATATCGCGTCACACGCATGGTTGCATCTATTACATAGACAACAGTGAAGACGCGATAAGCAAACTAATTAGGAAGGCGGCTGATGAGGGTGAGCAAGGTATTAAGGACTACAACCTGAAAATGGCTATCAAACACAGGGACGCGGCAGTCATGGGTGCTCTCTTGGGCGGGGAGTGTTGCTTGTGATGAAACGAATGCAACATGAGGACATGTGTGTGCAGAAACATGTAGAAATAGAATATAACCAATTGACTTTGGACTATTGTACGCTTTATTGGAATCGGCCCACGTGGCAAGGGTTGAGGCGTCATGCACACATAAATGTCCTACAGACGGTGGCGCTGTGTGTTGGGTTGTTCCGTTCCCAATAAAAAGGTTGACCGGACCAATTGCTGACACACACGTCATACTCATGAACGGGTGCCTTCTGCTGGGTCAGGTCGGCTCTCCCATCTTGTTGGTGGGCTGGTTTCATAAAGCCTTTGAAATAGAAATAAATAAATAGTGCCTAATTATTATGTAACCTATACTTTTGGTAATAATTATAGATGTAGTTAATTGTAGTGTGTAACTAGGTTCCCTCTTTACTTTATAAAAATTGACTAGATGTATTATAATTAAAAAACTGTATGACAAGGGCACGGACCTAGAGTCCGTGGAGAAATAATCTATAATATTAAAAAAAAAAAACAATAACAAACATTAAGTAGATAGTAAGTAAAAATTAAATATAATTATTATTCAAAATGACCACCCCTGTTTTTAATACATGCCCTTAGACGATTTGGCCAGTCATCAATGGCGGCACGAATCTTTTCCAGAGGATTTCGCTTCGCTTCTCGGACAAGAGCTCGCTTAAGTGACTCCAAGTTTGGGTGGGACTTTCGGCAGGCTCTGAGCTCTAATTCGGTCCATAGAGAATAATCCAGCGGGTTGAGGTCGGGGCTGGAGGAGGGCTATTCGTTCGCCGCAACGAAGGCCGGCATTTTCCTTCAGCCAAGCTTGGGTGGTTTTAGCCTTATGGGATGGCGCCGAGTCTTGCTGGAAAACCCAATACTTGTTATGGAATAGGGTATTAGACAAGGGTTTCACAACAGTCTCTAGAATGTCACTTTGATAATTTTTGGCTTTCACCTTGACGCCTTGTTGGCAGAAATGAAGCTGAGTGACACCTTCGTACGAAACTCCCCACCATACCATGACACTAGCCGGATGATGAGTACGCGAGACATTCCGTGCTGAAGGTGGGACATCCTTCACATCCTTGCTACTTTTGGCATACACTTTATTGTTTTGTTGATTGAACTTTTCTTCGACGGTAAAGATTTTCTCGTCGGTGAAGAGTATCTTCCTCGCATCGTGTCTCCTAAGCAGTATTGGACAACGTTCGCGTCGCAATTGACGAAGGCGATCGTTTAAAGTGTACTTTTCTACGGCTATACGCCTTAACCTTGAGATCATATTTCAGTATTCTGTTGACTGAAACGCGCGAAATATTGGTCTGCAGAGCGAGTTTCTTCTGAGTGCGACATGGATTTCGGCGAATTCGCTCTCGGATGATTTTAATGTTCGCAGGCGTTCTCACAGAGCGTGGACGACTACTTCTTTGCCGATCATGTAAAGAACTTGTCTCCTGGTATCGTTTAATAGTGTAATACACGAAGTTACGGCTCACACCAAAACTTTTCAGTTCTCGGAAAATGTCCATAGGTTTTCTTCCCACCTTAAATAATGAAATGACGGTCGCACGTAATTCTTTTGTTCCCTCCATTACGAGAAAATTTAAATAAAATAATCCGAAATCATAGATATTAAAAGTTAACATTCCAAATTCAAAATTAGAAAAAAGAAATATACAGCAGCCAGTAATTTTTATTTTATTTTTATAAGCAAAAAGTTTGTCTCAAAACTTATGAACACACGAGGTAATAGGGTACTTTTTACCGGAAAAATTTGATATTCCCGAGGGAAAACGAGTGTTGGTATAGATGGCGCTGTATGTATATATATCACATAGGATACTTTTTATCCTTTTGTGACGTGAGCGAAGCCGCGGGTAAAAGCTAGTAAAATATAAATAATATCTTCAGCTACGAGGCGACTGTACTTCAATGCACTCTGTGCGGCTAGCAGGTCAACCTATTCTTAATTATTAAATTTGACAGATTGGAATAGCTTGATCTGCTGGCTGGCTTAAGTTTCAATTATCGGTACTTATAATCATAATGAGGAAAACCACAGTTACATTTTCAGTATATCTATTTATTTATTTTATTTGACTTGCGCTGGGCTGTAACCATAGATATAAGAAAAATAGGGGATGTGAAATATAGTCACGTCATATGAAGCCAAATGGACATAAAAAATGGTAGAGCTCCACTGCTCCACCCACACTAGTGTTGTGCTTGTTTTGTCGATATAGACAAAACAAGTAGTACCTAAGTACATTATCAAATCAAAACATAACGCTATGTTATTCTCGAAGTGGTATACAGTGTGTTAGGTTAAACGAGGGACTTATTGAGGGAGGGTATTCAGTATTCGATTCTCGTCCCGAATATGTAAAAAACCTATAACCAAAATTTTTGAAGTAATTGTCCAATAAAATAAGTCATCATGAACACTGAGCGCGCAACAAGTGAACTTGTAAACAGAAACAGTACTTACATAAAGTAAGTCGCGTTGCAAAACATGCGCCGATCTTGCCGAAAAGGATAGAGTGCGCTTAAGCCCGCTAAGCCGTAATCCGTAAGCGTAAGCGTTTTTATGGTTCTGTCTGTTATTTATTAGTGTTTTCGTTTCGTTTATATGTTTGTTAGGTTCATGTGAGTATACACTATTATGGGTTTGAATATGTCCCTCGTTTAACCTAACATACTGTATATTGTTGGGTGGCACGTGCGACGCGAATAGTGCCTACAAAACGTCTAGCGTTTCACGTGCATTTCTATTAATTTTTTTTAAACACAAAGAGTAATTCTTACTTTTTTGTTTTTACTTCACATCGAAAGTACACCTTATGGCAAGTTTTTTATGCCGCGGGACGAAAACGAAATAGATTTCACGGTGTATACCATAAATATTCGTTAATCAGACGGTTACACTACATCTACTTATATTATTTTTAATACTTCTATCGATACTTTATAAAACGGAGATCAAGAAGGAGACATATATTTTTGTTGATGAGGTTCATATTAAATTTGTATAACTATGATTATAATTATGTAACTATGGTATTATATCCTCTGTTATTATATCTATGGTTGTAACTCAGAGATCATATTATTATTAATTTCAAACACTTGCAAAGGTGATATTTAATAATAAAGTAATAAATAATTGCGTACAATCTAAGTACATACATTCTACTTCCTACATAAATAGCCACTACTGTATGAGTTTACATATTTATTTAATTTTACGTTTCTGAAGAGAAATAAGATTTTTTTGAGCAGTCTTGAACGATGGGTCAATTTTTAGAGCTTTGGTGTACATTTCTTCTGCCAGGCGGTATTTTTTCCATCGATGATAAAGTACTCCTGAAATTGAGAAAGGAAAAGATAATTGCGAAAGGTTAATTACACATATTCACTCCTTTTCATAGCTCGCCTTCTGAAGAAACGACTTCGAAACAACGCAAATATTGTTACTACACGTCTACGTCGGAACCGATATAGAACCAAAGTTATCGATACATCTTAAACTTTATTAGTAAGCTCAAGGGCCAGTCACACCTGTCGGAGAACTAATCCATGATTGTTGGGTTAAGGCATTGGCTGCCAATAAAAAACTGTTGAAGGCAAATCCTCCGCTAATGTCGGTCACCGGTGACTGCCATGGCGTTTAACGTGTTAAAGGTTACTACATGGAATTGTCTTAAAAAAATATTGTCACCTAGGTTGGCGTAGTGTATGGCCTTGATATCCTTGTCAAACAACTTGATTGCCTTGAGGAAATGTGTCTCCGCGTCCTCGTACCGGCTCAGCTTTCCATACATGTTGGCTATAGCAAAGTTTACGGCAGGAGCCTCAGGTAGTTCCTTCAATGCTTGCGGTATGATTTCCAGTGCTCTGTCAATTTGTCCTAAAATGTTTTAAAAACAATACTAAAAAACTCGAAGTCGGTGGTCGCATTTAAATAAAAATTTACAAATAGTCGTCTATTAAGAGTACAAAGTTTAAAATACAGATATGTTGCTCCTCTAAATTATTTAACTTCTAAATAGAGTGAATGAACTTAATGGGAGAATGTGAAATTGGCCCTTAACAATACAACTCCTACCAGATTTACAATGTGAAAGGGCTATGGGAACATTGTTAGTGCTACTTTTAGCAATAATATTAAAATCTTGTTGTTACCAGTATTATCCATCAAAGCCAACAGGTTAGTCCAAGCTAAGACGTGCTTAGGACTCTGATTAATAGCTCGGAGCCAACTCTCTATAGCTGCATCAGTTTTATTCATTTCAAGGTACTGAAACAAAAGGACTGGATAACCAAATTGAGCTAACCAAAAAAAAAATGCATTTGAAATAGAAATTTAGGATACAGTGATTCAAATGCAATTGATAAGTTTGTTAATAGGGGTATACAAATGGACGAGTATACATTCAGGGAGAATTAAAAAAAAACAAACCAAAATAGACATACCAAATTGCCCAAATTATAATAGCAGTCTGGATAATTTTTGCGGTGATTCAAAGCAGTTTTATAAGCTGCTTCCGATTCTTTGAGACGATTGGTAGAAGCTAGAAGTATGCCCAAGTTCATCCAAGCAGCTGGGAAATCGTCCCTAAAATTGTAATAAAACACCTACTCATAGATTACTAAGTCAATAAAGCCAGAGTTCATTCATCATTAGGCATATAATTGTAAAAAATATACAATCGAGTAACTTTATGCGAAATATTCTGCAACATAGGTATTTATAACTAAAAGCTTACTACTAGACGTTTTATATTTGCAGGATACATGCACAGATTATAAATGATCTAATGTGTTCAATATTGTATGGCGTTAAGATGCTGTTGAGGCTGCCCTATTTCGTAAAGCCACCATAATGCAATAACAAACAATTAGCTCTAAAGCACGGGCGAGTTAAATCTAGAGAACGCCCTAGGGAGGTAAGCACCTTATAGGCGCCCCTAATATTTTTTGGCAGCGCCGCTGCTCTATAGGTGTGCGTTACCCAGGCCAAATGTTGTCGAAAATGGTAATTTGAATCTTATAGATAATAATTAGTTGTGCGGCTTCTGTAATTGTTGCGCATGTTTTTAAATTTGTTGCGCTTATAGTTTTTTAATTATTTCACAAAATCATTTTCATACTTACAGGATACTAATGAAACTCCACATACATTTGAAGGTAGTTACAAGCTTTAAAATAAAGTTTACAGTAAGTCTTTAGAGCTCTTATTGAGAGTGCTGGGACCAATGAAGTATTTTTCTGTTTAATGAAATAACCTTTAAGCTATGTATTATTTTGGTATTTTTGATTGCACAACAAATTTAAACTAATTCCTAAGAAGCCATGTACCAAATATGATAAGAATCCGCTTAACCATTTCAAAGATCTAGCAAAACCAAAAACGTTGCCCCAGCAAAATCTCGTACAACTTCGCAACCGATGAAAGAACTAATACAAAACAAGGCACAACATTTACTTCATCTAGACAACCAATTTTATAGCTAGTAATTATTAAAATATTCCCATTAGAAAGAAAAAGGTTTGGCTGGGGTAACGTTACCCCAGCAGGAAATGTTTTTGTGAAATAATTAAAAAACTATAAGCGCAACAAATTTAAAAATGTGCGCAACAATTACAGAAGCCGCACAACTAATTATCTATAAGATTCAAATGACCATTTTCGACAACATCTGGCCTGGGTAACGCACACGCTCTATAGGCAGTTGAGTATGCGCGATTCGCAGCGCCCCTCTGTAACTTGGCGCCCTTTGCACTTGTCTACTTTGCCTTAGGGATAATACGGCTGTGTCTTACATGTTGTTAAGTATTTCTAAACAATCATAGCGGCTATTTTATTAGGTAGGTACTATTGCCTGAATCTTGTAGCATTTTAAGACCTTTGATTGACACAGGTCTTAAAATGATATAAGGGTGGAAAACGTTATGGTCCCTGTTTTATTTACACAACTATCTTCTGTGGTTATTAAGGCGCAAAGCAGCTCCAACAGCTTACTAACTCCTAAGTATACTTACCCAGTTGGATATAAGTAGGTACCAGTGGGAAACTTTCTACACATACTTAGTGAGTTCTTCTAAATAATCTTTCGCAATGCTTTTTTTGAAAGCCTATAATTATTCAGATATTAACGTATAACCTTGACATTTGAACCGTGTTGCTTTAATCGTGGTCACAAGTAGATCAATGCAATACGCTAATTTTTTTTATTTTATACTGTTTATTGTTTCCATCTAGTTTCATTTTTATCATCAAGTTTTAATTTTTAAATTTTGAATACAATCATGTAAGTACTCTGTAATGCATACAAGTAACACTATTCATTAAACTGTAAATATTATTTATTGTAATCATAATCAAAAGTTTTAACTCGGTCAAATGTCTAGTTTAATACAATTATGTAGGTATTTGAAGAATCACGTAAAGCGCAGGCCATACCGCCGGCTGGCAAACGATGGAGTGTAATGTATGCTCACACATAAGTTGAAAAATAGAATAATGAATATTCAATAGTAGGTATATCTAAAGATATATATTATTGTGTGGACTGGACAGTGTGGTCTACTCTTTATTCCCCGTATATCTGTAGTGGTTAAAGCATTTCTATAAATAGGTAGGCAATTAAATGAGATATCTAATAAAGTAATTACTACAAAACTTTTATATTTTTACTAACATGTCATCACGGTTTAAGTATGAAAATCTGAAATAAAAGAGTTTCATTAATTCAGAGATTACTGCAATAGATACGTGATTATGTCAAGCTACGTTTGCGCCTCCGATATAGATGGGTGAACAAACATTCATATTTTTTTAAATTATATATTTCGCTTCTATATAAAATTATTATACTTTTCGTTATCTAAGTGTAGCAATTCGAGTTTCAGTGCGCGAATGAGTTAACAAAGCTGTGTAAGTTTTTGAGTAAAATAAAAATGAAGTCTAAATCTTAGCAAATAGCTTTATAGATATATAGCTTAGCAGTCGCTACAAAAACATCTTTGGATCCCCATACCTTGCTTCTGACATGATCCGAATTTGCGAATCCGCATCCACTTACCAGGAGTTCCAGGCCACAAAGGAGGTCCAAACTTCAGATGAAATGTTATGAAAAGGTGCAAATGTTGTCATACCTGTTTTTCACAGCTAATCTTAAGTAACGTTCAGCTTCTGTATATTGTTGTCGATTTTTAAGTAAGTTCGCCAAATTGTTCATTGCTTGATAATATTGTGGGTACAGCCTGTAATATTTTTTTAGTTTAATATTTTATTTAAAAACGTTTTCCAATGACATGTGAATCTTGCAACCTGACAATGCTTGCAGCTGATCTACAGCAATGGATATCTTTTGCACTGATGGCTAATATAATGATGTTTTGATTGATAAGTTTTAGTTACACTAGTGTCTGGGATCAGTTAAATTTTATGATTGTAGACATTTCCTTGTCATATTTAAAATTTAATTGACCATGATCAGGCGAAGATCATTGTACAGTGTGCTTACTCTTGAAACCAATCTTAATGTCAATGCAATTTTAATCCAATAAAATCAAATAATTATTTAATGTCAAACCTATACAACCCCAATCGTAGCTGTTAGAATAGCATTTAGAGTACGGAATATAAAGCCAAACTCAATACCATTTAGTTCATTAAATATCCACGCAATATGGATGCAATGGGCGCTAGTGTTGCAACTCAAGAGTACGAAACTTCACAATACCAATGACGATCGATCGGAATTGGATTCAAGAGTCCCCAGCTTATGCACAAGATATAAGACGATATACGACGATACTGATATAAGACGCCTGATATTTTTGAGCCATATATTTTTATTATTTTATATAAGGTAAGTCCTTATCACTTTACTGAGAAAAAAGTCGCAATTGCTATTTTAGTTTATTAATAAACTGTATCTGTTGTAAATGGGTATAATCTCAGAATCCTGGTCACTATGTAGTAATAGGCTGCCCCATATTACAATGAGACGAACAACATAACTTAGGTAATAATAAACATACTTTAAATGGACAAAATATAATAAAACAAATACACAAATAACGTATTTTACCTTATAGCTTCTTTATATTCGGATATAGCCATATCGTATTGTTTATTCGCATCAGCTATCTTCGCAATATTGTAATGAACTTTAGCATTTAACGGACAGACCGCCATCCCGCTAATGAAGAGACTGTATTCATTTTGCCAGTCGTAAGATCTACGCCAGCTCCACACACCGTATAGCATCACCACTGACATGAACGTCAACAGAGCAAACTGGTGAAATAACGAGCAAATTCAAGAACAATATTAATAAGAAAATTATTTATATATTTAATTCAAACTAAACTTTTTGGTATTAAAATAAAGACAATTTTTGCTTGTTTTATTTGCAAAAACTGACGTGATTGCATCTGTGTTTTAAGGTTCAAAGACGCACCTTATATACATATATAATTACGGTGCATCTCTTTTGGTATTATTCCTAAGTTATAAAGGAATATAATATACCTTACGGAATTTCGTCGACCTCCTATCCAAGAGTTTGTTGAATCCAATAGCTATTAGGAGACAGTATCCAGCCGATGGTATGTACAAAATCCTCTCGGCAATCACGAAGCCTACCGGGTATAGAATGTTAGCGGCTGGCAAGAATGGCAACACTACCAGAGATACTGCGAAGAACATTATCCTGAAACAATTTTTAATTGTTTACTATTGCAATCAATTGCATAATGCTAAAAAATGGCTGTGTCTTAAGCTAAACTGACTAAATACACGCAAATTAACATGCTACGTCAAGGCACGGCATTGTGGTATCAAAGTAAAGTAACATGAACTCTAAACTCATTGAAATAACATTCAAAATAACTTTATGAATAATAGAATCCTCCGCCATGCTGTACCAAGCCAGCAGTGAGCACGAGCCTGCTATTACCTGTTGGTTATCTTCATGTTTCTCCCGCTGTACATAGTCTCCAGTATGTACATGCCAAATATATACATAGAGTACACCAACACCATTCTAGTGTCTCTCATATTCTCAACCAATCGAATGCATCCCATCGACCAATCATAGCACAGCCACTGAGGCCATACAAACAATAGCAGATTCAAAAAGTATATATAGTTGTGTGTGGCTACCTGTAATAATAAAATAATGTTATGAAGCTTAAGAGTTTGTTTGGTCGAACAAGGTAGTCTACGCTACAACAAATAGAAGCTGAGCTGTGCATGAAACAATGCAGAGTAGATAGCAGTAAAAAATGGAAGTAAAAAGTAAACCTTGACTAAGTTTAGGTAATGTTAGCCATCCAAAACCCAGATCTAGGTGGTTGAAAATGGGTGTATTAAAATTTCTTTCTAAAAATTTTTCACTGTGAGACCCTTTGTAAAAATTCATTTTAAAGGGAAACATTTTAAAGAATTGTTCTTGTATTCAGTAAACCCACATAAAAAGGTTTCTAAAAAATACATAACAATTTTTGATAACAGGGCAGGGCTATAAACATTACTTATTTTAATCATCAATGAGGCAACTTTTTTATCACATATAATAAGTATAAAACGGCTTACTTTAACAAATGGATCAGAGGCAAATGCTGCTGGGTTGTCAGTGGATTTGAACTCCGGCCTTGTGTTCCCCATCACTGCCCACCTTGCATACATCAAGGTCAGTATACTGGTGAGCATGGCACTCACTCTGAACATGGAGTCCACAGTTATGTTGTCCAGGCTCAGGATCCTAGCAGTCCTACTTTCTATTCTATTTATCTTCAATTTTGTTACTACCTCATAAACTATGCAAAATCCCTGAAAATAAAAAGTAGTTACTATTCACAATAGTATTCTACCTTACTGGATGTTTTATATAAATATTTCAACTCACCAAAACTGTAATACCATTCTCCTTAAATAACATAGACATACCAGCTAAAAATATTGTAGATAGCAAAAAGCAATATGCACGGGAGTCTTTAGCTTGTGCCTGGCTATAGCAAAGTATGGCGAGGAAAAATGTTATAGCAGCCAAGATATCAGCTCTGCCAACTGCACCACACACAGCCTCCACATGGACAGGGTGCACACTGAACAATAGTGTCGCCAGAAATGGTGTGTTCCTCCACCAGTACTTATTGCTATCTAAATCCCTGCTTAGTCTTTCACTTTCACTTATAACGACAGAGAGGACCTTACGACTTGTAAGAGTCTGAAACACTTTCCACACCAACAAACAACATATGACGTGACATACTAAGTTTGTCACTTTAAATTGGAATGCTGATAAAGTTCTATTATTCAGAAAGTAATTGAGCCTGAAATCAAAGAAATGAGTAAAAAACATAACTAGGACTTACTCCAATGTTTCAAAGGCGTGAATACAATAAATAATATATCAATTTACTAACTTGAACGACAATACAGTAAGGGGTCGGTAAGATTTGTGACTAAAGTTTGATTTAATTTTTGCACCCCAAAAATCGTGTGTGAATAGTTCAGTCCACGAATCCGAAGTAACATCTTCATTTTTTACAATTGCTTCAGAATCATCAAAAACAAAATCTCCGTCTAACGTAAACAAAAACGGCAAACACGACAGTGAGACGATAGCAATTAATTTAACCGGCATTTTCTTGGCTCTGCAGCACTGTAAATCAGTTGCGTCACGTTTTATTGATCGATACCAGAAAGTGTTAGTTGTTTTAATTCATGATGATGCATTTTATTGAATTTACACACTGTAATTTTAGATTTTTATATATATTAGGTATCCGAAATTTAATTTAATATGACATTTTCGTATTTAATTTCTTTATACGCAGATTTACTGACATTGACATTTACAATGTTTTATTTTAAAAACCATAGACACATAGAATTAAAGGCTTAACCGTCTGCAGCTGACGTGTAGTCCCACAGACACCGCGAAATACAAAATCACGTGTTATACCGTCATTTTTCAAATACGAGCATCACTGCTGCGAGTACCTTACTGTATAGTGCTCGCTATACTTTAATTCTACAAAAATATTTGCTGTTGAAATGGTGTCTGGTATAATATACACCTCAGTTGAATTGTAACAATTTAACCACGTCTGTTGCAGAAGGTTAATAAGCCTTTGACTGCCGACAAAACTGTTGAGGGTAAATCCTCCGCTATCGTGGCCCATACCATGTATTGTCCCCCATGGCGTTCAAGGTGTCAATGACAAAATAACATAAATCCATTAAATCCCATTCACAATCCAGTGGGATGATAAATATTCTAGTTTCTTTGGTACTTGCACCAAAATCTAACGTTTTTCGGATAAATCGGCAAAAGGATACCTAAACTGGATAACAAAGACGTTGTAAATTTCAACGGCCATGTTGGATACTGAGTATTTTGACTGCACGGTTGGCGCGGTGGTTGGGCAACTGACTTCCGCGCAACCTGTCGCGGGTTCGATTCCCGCACGGAACAAGTCTTTGAGTCATTCACAGATTGTTGTTTCGAATTTGAGTGTCATGTATGTGTGAACTTGTATGTTTTTAAACGCACCCACGACACAGGAAAAAATCTTAAAGTGCGGCAACGTTTTTAAAAGAAATAAAATATGTATGTTTTTAATCGATATTTACCTAAAAAACTGGATAAATACTCGAGTAAAATGGATATTTACTACATTCCCGACCCCGAGGAAAGAGTCACGGAAGAAAGCTTCCGAGACGTGGCCGTGGGCGATATTTCGGAACCGATACGACCTTCAAACCTTCAAGAAAAGAGGGTATTCCTTTTTAAAAGGCCGACAACGCAGCTGTGCGTGTGTGTGTGTTGCGAGTGTCAACGGGCGGCGCTGATCGCTTACCACCAGGTGATCCGTCTTCTCGTTTGCCTTCTATTCCTTAAAAAAGTGTTGCCTATGGGTCGAAGTACGGCTGGCGAGCTCATGGCGTTTGTTGTGTTCTAGTTTGACCCATATGGTGGCAGTTTCTTCTTCAAGAACACCAATTCTCACCAAAATATTCAGAGAAGGCTTGAAATACTTGAGTGTATTTATCAGTAGTTTTGTAAATTAAAACAACATTATTACATTTATTTTAAAATGGATATTTTTTATTCATTAATGACATTAAAGTTATACTAAATAAACCTACTTCAACTATTCGGGTCGAGATATTATTATACAGACAGTAGCCTTAACAGGCAATTCGGTTAAATTATCTCTATTAATTTCAGGACAGAAATTCTGTGGTCCAAATCAATCACAATGAATTTAACATATTTCTTTTTAAATACCGTGCTGGATTTAGGCAGTACAATCGCATTTAGGTTCAATGTTGGAAACAATCTCAAACTCTTCATAGATTGCTTCATAGAAATACAGTAAAACTAATGTGTCATTGGAGTGGCATGGCCTAATGGAGTCAGCGTGTGTTTTATGTCTAAGGCCGTTCTCGGGTCACGTAGGGCGTTTGCTGCATGAGCAAGTTGTAGCGCGCACTCAGAGGGCGCTGTAGGCGGTAAAGCCGTGCATTCACGCTCTAACGCGTTTCCGATCGCTGTTAGTAGCTCTGAGAAGCCTAGGGAAATGGCTGCTCGACGGAGTCTGTTCAATTCCTGTAATAAAAGAGATGTATTTTATTAATATCCAAGTTAAATGAAAAAGTTTTCGTAACATTTCTTTTTCATATTATATTTCTTTTCTTTTTTTTTTAAAGATACCTTGAAGAGGTGTTGTGTCTTGTCAGGTAGTTTCCTTGCATGTCGAAGGACTTTCTGTACGTCAGCGAGTAGTGCGTGTGGACGTGCCCACGCGCATGCAGATCCTCCACTACTGTACGAACGCCACGATCTTATGGGGAATGTATCCGCTGCAACAAAAATAATGTAAAAGAGATATAAACGCTTGTCTAAAACCATGAAAATAAAATAAAACAATGAGTATGGAACACTTGTGCACTTGATTTTTTTCACTCTCATTATACGTTACCAAGCTGCTGGAACAACTCTGTGTGTGATCTACAAATAGTTGTTCCGGGTCTAGGTGTAAGGTGTATCGCCAAACCGAAAAATAATTTAGTGAGGGGTATATACAAAAGGAATCCTTACTGGAAGTAGTGCCTTCTTCAGCAGGTCCAAGTTGATCGAGGGCGCCGAGCCAAGGAGCGGCAGAAGCTCCCGGCCTCATGACGCTGAGCAACAAACACGAACGACGTCCACGTGACGCTTCACACGAAGCTGTTAGAGTTCCCCACCAGTCTGCGCCAAGCAATACTACTGCGGCCATGCCTTCTACCTAGATAATGTAGAATGATAAGTAAATAAATATCTTTACGCCTTTGCATATAATTTACAAATTGCAGTGTAAAATATAATTTCGACCAAAACGATTTACATTTTATTTTAAAAATTTATGTAATAATAAATAATAATAATAAATAATCTTTATTGTACACCAATTTGAGACAGTATATCCAGGAACAAATAAAGAAAATAGGGTACAAAGGCGGCCTTATCGCTAAAAGCGATATCTACCAGGCAACCTTTGGGTGGATAGAATACTATAGTAGGATATTAAATGAGGTAGTTATAGCTTGGCGCACTGAGGAGCTTATTTATATAATGTAAAAGTGCAAACATTAAAAAAACAAATTTATTTACTTCTAATATAGAATTATATACATACACACACACATATACATACATACATACATTCATACATATATACATATACTAATACATACATTCATACATATATACATATACTAATACATACATAAGTACATTTTCAACAAGATACAATGACAGATAGGTGACACTAGGTGAAGAAACAGCAATGAACTACAGTGTGGAGAGATAATGCTCCCTCACGCGTGCCTTGAACGTGACCAGTGACTTTGCTTGTTTTATGGAAGGGGGAAGTGCATTCCACAGTCGAATAGCTCGAACTGTAAACGATTTATCGTAGGATTTGCTCTCATGCTGGGGCATCTCAAGTCTCAGATCTCCCGACGACCGTACTGGTCTAAAATGTGAGTCATGGTAGAACTTGAAACGTTCTTTGAGGTAATAGGGGGTAGTAGGATTAAACAGTATATTGTAGAGAAGGGATAGGATATGAGTATTCCGGCGAAGGCGGATCGGCAGCCACTTGAGTTTAGCTCGGTATTCGGAAACGTGGTCATATTTTCGTAAGCCAAATATAAACCTTATACAGAAATTTTGAAGTCGTTCAAGTTTATCTAACTGCGCTTCAGTAAGATCTGGATAGCTGACGTCGGCATAATCAAGGATGGGAAGGAGAAGTGATTGAGCAAGCGCAATTTTGGTAGCGGTTGGTAGAAAGTTTCGAAGTCTACGTAAAGACTTGGCTGACGCAAACATTTTCCGGCTGACCTGCCCCAGTTGCGGTCCCCAAGAAAAGTCTCGATCTATGGTAATGCCTAGATCTTTCACTGAGTCGCTGTATGGTATTATGGTACCGTTAAAAATAATAGGTGGAATCTGCGACCATGTAATTTTGCAACGTAACCGAGGGCTACCGACTACAATGACCTGGGTCTTCGCAGGGTTAACCTTTAAACCGTAAACTGCGCTCCATTCTGAGATTCGAGCTAAATCGGTATTCACCATTTTGACCGCCTCGGAGAATTCACCAGGAGGTGCCTGAGAGTAAATTTGCAGATCGTCAGCATACAAGTGGTAGGAAGAAAGAAGTTCATCAGAGATAGAATTTATAAAAATAGCAAAGAGTAGAGGAGAAAGAACGCCCCCCTGCGGTACGCCAGCAGCCGTATCAGACCAGGAGGAGTATGAACCAGTGGCGTGCACAGGTTTTCGAGACAGGGTAGGCAACTAAATATCGTATGATTGAACCCCTCCCCCCCCCGCCGGTCATACAATCATGCTCACACAAGACAGGTTCATGTACATAATACATTTCGAAAAGTTCAAGGATATTGTGGTGTATTCTTTCGCCAAAAAAATACGCGAGATGTCAGTGTATTTAACACTGACATCTCGCGTATTTTTTGTGAAGTACTTCATCAGCTATTGAATAAGCCAACAAATCTTACAAATAATGAAGGATCTATTATTTATTTTAATAATGAAGCATAAATTTGATGAACCAAATTTCATTATGGAATTGTTAAGTTTAATCAAGCCTAGGTACCTACATTATGTAAACAAACAAAGCAATAACAAGCGCGGCCGGCTGTGGCCGAGCCGGGCGAGTCTATGCGGTACATTTGTTATTACTACATTACATAATTATTAATAATAAATTAATATGTGAATCAGTACAACCCGAAGTCTAAGTTGATATTTTTAAGAATTATCAAACAAAAACCAGAAAATCAAATAAAAGATCCATTATAGTACATATTTACATTACCTACCTTTTACTTGGGTCAATTTTCGTAACTCGAGTACACAGAGGTGTAGATTCAGGTAATGACCATAGGCAGAGGCCTATGGTCATTACCTGAATCTAGTCCGATAAAGGACATTTTCTTGCGAAATCTTACTGTTTTTACTTTCAACAAACACATAAAATTACCTATTATTCACACAAACTTCACAATCGAATAATATAGGTACTTGTACTAGAAACTGATAAACAAATACACTATTTGAAAAACCTACACATATATTTAACTACTACTACACATTTACTTATGCAACTTTATGTTTATAACTAATTCCTAATAATTTAAACAAAAACATAAACAAAGCGATCGCACATCACATGAAAACAATATGGCCGAAAACATTGGAAATGAATTGAAGTCATTACCAATAGTCAATTGAGTGTTTATTATAAAAAAAATGTAGCTTAAAAATTAAGGTAATGCAGCGTTTAATTTCAAAAAAACAAAGGTTAATTTAGTAAGTTAAATGAAATTGCATCATCGTCTTAAACCAATATTTCATACTAAAAACATTCATTCATATAATATTTGAAACGTAGTAAATGGCGCCATCTTGACGTTTCAATAACTTCCTTTTAACTTTTATAATAATAAAGTCAACTCCTCGTTTAAAATTTCTATATACCGACAACGCGTAAAAATGTTAAGCTTTAATTAAAACTCTTGAAACATATTTGTTAAATACGCATTTATAAAAATACATTCGCATTATATCGAACGAGTTCAGAAGTTTCAACAAAAAATTCAATAGATGGCGCTGGTGTACTCCATTCATCAGTACTTTACGATATACAGATTTTATCAATTTCAAACCTTTTATGATTAAATTGTTTTTAAAAATACAATAACTTGTTACTGTTTTATTGTTTTAGAATTCTTAATAAAATACGATCGTTTTCCAAGTGATGATCGAACGGTCCTCTAATTTTTTGGTTGCTAACATTTTGTCAAGCAACAGGAATCGTGTAATATAATTATGAATGGTTATTCTGTACCGTGACTATGGTCGTGACTTCACGCATGCGCGGTGCATACTATTGGTACATTTCTTTTGTGACGTCACGACTAGCGACCAAGATTTAAGGAATAGTGGCGCATGCGTGGTGCGTGTGGGGCGCATTCATTGCTTTACAAAGGCGCGTATTTATGTTAGCCGTTTTTTTACAAACTTTTATTGTATTATTGGATTTTAATAAACGCGTTTGTACATTTTATGTATGTTATATATTCACGATATTTATAGGTAGGCAAAGCCTTTTCGTCTATATGGACTGCACGCCACTGGTATGAACCCTCAATGGCAATACGCTGCCGGCGGCCAGACAGGTAACTACGAAAGAAATCAATCACAGCCGGCGATATGTTAAGAGAGCCCAGTATTCCAAGTAAGATATCGAAATCAACGGTGTTGAATGCATTGCTAAAATCTAGCAAGGTAAGCAGAGTTAGATTGCCGTTTTCGATACCCGATCGTATGTCGTCTGTGATGTTGACAAGTGCTGTAGTGGTACTATGCCCCGGACGGAACCCTGATTGGTAAGGATTGAGGAGACTGTGTTTGGTGAGGAAAGCACTTAGTTGGTTATAGATGAGGCGTTCCAGGACTTTAGAGAGGAAGGGTAAAATGGAAATAGGACGGTAATCGGAAAAGGAGTCTGGATTTGGTTTTTTGGGAAGAGGAGTGATTTGTGCGTCCTTCCATGCAGAAGGAAAAATGCAGCTAGATAAGGAATAGTTGAGGATATGGCAAATGACAGGAAGGATTTCGTCCAGGACAGGGAGTATCATCTTACGGCTGACGCAATCACTCCCCACCGCATTGGAACTAATGGAAACTATACTCTTCCTAACATCACAAGCTGTGAGTTGATTAAAGGAAAATTGTGAATAGTTGGGAGAAGGAAGAGAAGAGAGATAGCTTAAAGTTTTAGTTTTGATGAACCCATTAATATTGGGCGAAGAGGAAAAGTGTTTATTAAGAGATTCAAAGTCCAGGTTTCTAGAAATCCCGTCCCGACGCAGTTTCCCAACTCCCATGAATTTTAGGAATGTCCAGATCTTGGCTGCGTCGCCATTTTCTACAGATTGATTATGTATTGTGGGAGTTATGACTTTCTCCAGTATAAAATTGTAAACTTTAAACTTTGCATATTTTAGTTTTGTCAGCAGTTTAACTCGTCGAGTACCGGTTTTGTAGACACAATTATAGAACAATAGGTTGCGGTCACCGGTGACCGCTTGGTGTTTGACAGTTTAAATTACACGATAACTAAGTATGTATAAACCAAAATACGTGATTACAAATATTACCCAAAGCATTTTCTCATTCTGCAATAATATTCTAAGACTCCTCAAAATGGTACCTTGAGAGCTCCATGTAGCAGGACACAAAAATTAGGAACTTTGCTAGGATCTGACATGTCTTCCTCTGTCGCGGAACCATCCGTACTGGACACCTCCTATACGTAACGCAAATATAAATTATTAGATTTTTAAAATTAAATTCATAAAATAAATCAAACAAAGAGGATTTTTTTTTAAGGTGGGAAAATCATCGAATGACTGCTTCCGCCTGGGTGAGGCGGGAGGGAGTGTCAGACTCTTACTGACTAAAAACCACCCCGTTCCTTCTCCTACACGTAGAGCCGGAGACCCGGTAACCCGTTAGGTTCTCCGCGACAAACAAAGAGGATAAGAGAACAATTAAAATGGTAAGAGGTCTGAAATACCTTAGTAGGAGTTTTGGAGCCGTAATTTTCTCTCGGCGCTGGAGTGGTTCCTGGTTGAGCTTGCGGTATTACTAAGTGCTTACTTAATGCTATTGGGGTACCTGTGACAAGATAGAAGTATTATAAAACACTAGCTTCTGCCCGCGACTTCTTACGCGCAATCCCGTTTTCTCCAGTTTCCGTAGGTTTTTTTTAAGTCATAAGACCTTCTCCTGATTATAACAAATACAACAATAAAAAAAAATAGTAAAATCGACCAAGGGAAAAGGGATTCATTGTTATAAAAATACATGTTTAAATAGATATATACATATACTTTTATAGTTAAGTAGGGCAGTGCTATGTTATAAAAGTTGTTTTAAGTATTCTCTTAATTTGTTTCTTTGCTTGGTAGTTGCAAACTTTGAATTTTTTTTTAAATAATTTGTATATTTAAATCTGACAACTTACTAAGTTCCTGTTGTTGTATAAAACCAATGACGTGTATTTGATTGGCGAGCGTGTAGGTAGCAGCTAGCTCTTCAAGTGTAATAGTTTGTGGCGCGGGGAACAACTGCACGCGCGCCTCTAGTTGGCCACACTTCAGAGTGCACCAGAATTCCTGATAGTGCTGTTCACAGAGCCTTGTCATAGCTGTTATTACCTGTGTATAATTCATAATTTACTTAAAATTATGTGTATATCTATTTAATGCCATATTGTTATGTTAGTTTTCTCTGTAGCATGCAGGAAACCTAATACCCTTCTAAATCTTTGAGCTCTCACCGGTGACCACTCTCCACTTACTCCATTATAGACCTTATTTGTGATGCTTAGAGACTACTTTTGTGTTACTAAATGTGGAATTTTTGTAATTGTGGATTTTGTGGGCAAAACCCTTTCTAATGTACTCCTTTTTTGAAATGAAATATATTTATTTATTTATTCTTTTATGTACACAATTTTGTTATGGCACATAAGGCGAACATAATTTCATATGGATTTATGGGTTAAACCCTAAGGTAGAGCCTTAGGGTTTAACCCATAAATCCCCAAGCGGTCACCGGTGACCGCTTTTCACTAGTATTACATTACATTATAGACCTTATTTCTAATGTTTAGAGAATACTTTGGTATGACCAAATTTAGGGGATGGATATCAACGGGCTAAGTAGAAAATCTGCGAAAAATAAGGTACGGAGAATAAACTAACAGCAAAGAGAGGGAGAGAAAAAAAAGGTAAATATTAAATAATATAGCTATACATATAATATCTAGCTAGAATATACAGTATGAGACAGAATATAGATAGAGAGAGATAGTAATATCTTAGTAAGTTATGAAAGTTATATTCGGTCATGCTTGCTAAGATTTATTCGCTTAACTTTTATAAGTAAAAATCAATTAATATCCTAAGTTAAAATGAATTATTAACATTTCAGGTGCTTGCTGTTGTTTGTAATTTAATTTGTGATTATTTAATTATATTTTAGTCATACAATATGTACTTACCCCAGGCACAGAAAGCTGATCAGGGCAGTAGATAGTTCCACGGGACATATTGCCATTAGAGTTACTGGTTGTGTTATTTGCTAGGTCCACTATTTTCTGGTAAAGTGGCATTGCTGAAACACAAGTTTATGTTCATATTAGTGTACTAAAACCTGAGATTTTGTGAGACTAAAAATTAATCATTACTTGACTTAGTTACTTAGGCCATTCAAATCACCTAAACATGAATAGTTTATATTATCAATGTTACTTTTTTATGAAATTGAGATTTATGTTTTTACTATTTAAACACATAACTTTTACTTTAATCTTAAATGCTTTGGGGCACCAGTGTTAGCGGAGGATTTATCTTGAACAGATTTTTATTAGCAAACATCTTAATTAGCTTTTATGGTTTCCAAAATGCACTTACCATGTTGTAGACAAGGGTCGTGAGGGGACACAATAGGCAATATGTGTATTTTTGCTGGATAAGAGGGAGGCAAAGGCAGAGCTTGCACCATCCGGTTCCTGCCAATAGCACCCACACCACTGCTTCCATCTGTTATCTGGAATATTAGGTACAAAAAATATGGATTAATTCAACTTTTTAAATCATATTTCTAAATGAGTTGCACATTGTATTAAAGGTTTATTAAAGGCCTTAAATACAGTCTTACCAATATTATTTGCACAGGCGTTTGACATCCTCCCCACTCATTGAGTACCAGCTGGTTTACACCAAGCAAAGCAGTGTCTATGCAGGTTTTGTCTCCTTCCTCTAATGACAATAACTTGCTGCGTATGCTGTCAAAGTCTCGAGTAAAAGGAACAGCCACTGAAATAGAAAACTAACATTAAGTACACATTCATAAGTCTGTGTAAGGAAATAGATTGACAATTGAATATAGACGACTTTACCTTCGTAAACGGATGAGAATGAGACTAGGGCCACATATTCTAATTTAGCGTGAATAGTTAAATAGTCCAAAAATGTGTTCACGGCAGCAGTAGCTATCGTGTGCCGGGTATGTGTCTCTGTTGTGTCAGAAGTCGGGACAGGCCGCGACATTGATAGCGAAACGTCCATTAATATCACCGTAGGCATATTGTTCGATTAAAATCTAACTATTAACACAAAACTAAAAAGAATTAGTACATAATTTGTTTTCGAATCATTTATTCAACAGCGTTTACCAAACCAACGTTGACGTTGACAATGATGTCAATGTTTTTGTCTACAATAGTCTACATAAAAAACATTCTGGTTTTGGTATTTGAAACAAATCGTTCAAAATTCCGTTTATAAAACAAGGATATCAGAAAAGATATGCTACAGATATTACCTATACTAGAACTGAAATGCAAACACAACTATTTGACAGATGAAGGTGACGGATATAATGTCAGAATCGTGAAGTTGACATTTAAACTTTTTAAAACGTTCTTAGTTTGAATCTGAGCAAAATTAGATTTTACGCGGTTTTGGCCAATTAACTTCATGTTCATTTCAAGGTCCATTCCATAACCATGATACCTTGAGAAGGTAGTTACAGTTTGTCTATTTATTAATGAAAATGAATGAGGATGCCACAGGTCCTCCAATCCTTATTTTTGATATAAAATCGTTTTTTTGTAAGTATTTTACTTCTATAAATATTCATGAAAATATATAATAATAATACGCAAAGAGTATAATAAGTATAGGGGTAATACGATTTCTACCCGTCATAGCCACTGTTCGTGCGAAAACATAATCTTAATTTGAGAAAATTTGTTCAGCTTCTTATTCTACTGAAAACCAATTTTTACTCTAAATACAATCATCTTCTAAGTTTTATTCACATAAATTCTAATCCAGTACCTAGCTTTTTAACAAAAAAACGATTCGCAAAACCATCTCCATCACAGCTGATGACATTCAACTTACGTTAGCGTACGACCAGTTAACGTAGTTAGCGTTCGTGAGCAATATCTATAATAGGTTCGCTTATTTATTTATTGCTTATGTAATTTAGGTTTGTAGGGTTTCATTAATAAAACTTCTTCATCTATATAGTGGTTCAAACTACGAATGCTTCGAACGAATCCCGATACAATTGATTCACACTATAGGTGACGCAAAGAAAAGTGTGAACTACCTACCTGCCTACCTATCACCTACCTAGGTACTTATTTTAACACGACCAACTCGATGTATGTATCATGTCATTAAGTAATGCTTGTTTTTGAAGATTTGTAATGGGAGAAAATACAGACGACAATAAAATTGAAAACCGGGATCAAGATGAAAATTTTGAGTTCAAATACAATTTTTTTAATTTACCATGGGATGATCGCTCGAATAAAAGTAAATCTGGAATTGTCATTCTGCTGATTGCTATATTTGTAGCAACAATGGCCCTGGTTGTAAATAGTTTCATAATGCATTATCGAGGTTTCGAGCAAATTAAGAAATACTCAAATCTTAGTGAACTATCATGCTTTCGAGTGAAAATGGATGACTACCGTTTCGTAGCAAGAATTCATTCCGTGAGCACGCAGCAGTTGTTATGTCTCGGTGCAGTTGTGAGCAAGAGTTCAGTTCTAGCAAATGGAGTATGTGTTAAGTCTGGACCTATACGAATATATTTAGGCAGCATGTCAAAGTATGAAACAAATTACCATTATTGTTTCATAGATTAGGAGTAAAAGGGATGATGATCAACTAAACATTAATTATTTTTCAGTCCTCGTTGCAAGAAAGGCTTTTCCATCGACCTCTTTGAATCAATGTATCATGTTGGAGTGTTTTCGAAAAAGCTAGTGCTCCTATCTAGTTATGAAAGCATACAGGGGTGCTCAGAAACGATAAAGATCGGTAACAATTTAGATTGGACCCAAAAAGTTCACATTATCGGACGACCACACTCTGTTGGTAGAACTTTCTCGCGACAGCATGCGTCTTTGGCTCGCAAAGAATACGTAGATACAAATTCCAATCAGCATTTGAAGTCAAATTATACTATATGCGTGAAGGACCTGGCGGCATGTCCAATTCGTGCAGGTGATTTGATGCTGCAGAACGGGAAACTGTTTGGTTTGGCTTCTACTAGCGTCCAGCGATTCGGAGTGGCTTGTTTTGGTGATTTAAGTGTCGTCAGCCGAGAGTTAAAGGAGATGGATGCAGATATAGTAATAGAATAGATCTAATGCATCTTTGGGTTTTATTGAATTACTTATTTTGAGAGCACTTAGATTGCATTTTTAACCCTTAATATTTTTAGACCCCAGGTTTCTACTACTACTACTATTTACATATTAATAAGCACTATTAAATTAAACAACAAAACAAGTGAAATTATTTATTTTGAGATATTGTATTTATCTGTTATTTAGTCCTGTCTGCGTAAATGTCCTTGTTTTCGGCGGCCAGCGTTAGTCGGTACTTGGACTGTGCCCAAATCCACCTCCTCTGGGCTAGTGTACCCTTTCCAGTCCTTGGTAGCCAGGTATATAAGGAACACTATGATGAATGTGAGTGCGGTGTACCCCAGCAAACTGTGGCTTTGGCTATAATTATACAAGCCGGCGGTATCTAGAGTAACTCGTATGTTGCTCCGGCCGCGAACTTTGTTCGACATAGCGTTTGTGACGGTCTTGAAAGAAGGTCCTGAAAAACGTTTGTGTATTTAATTAAAATAGGTAGACTTTTGTGGTTCGACAAGGTACATATAATATAATATCCATCTGTCCATATTACTCGATGGTGTAATAAACTCTCGAAGTGTAGGAGTAGGAACGGGGTGGTTTTAAGTCAGTAAGGGTTTGACACTCCCTCACGCCTCACTCGGGCGGGAGAAGTCATTGGATGATTTTCCCCCCTCAAAAAAGGGTGTAATAAACTACACCTGATGAAACAATAAAGTGTCTAACACAGTTCATATTGCCAGAGATCACACTTCCAAAGTATATTATGAGACAATTTCGCAATTTTGCAACAGACACGTTGTCTTAGAAAGCTTCCGGAAAATGTTAGATAGACTCTAAATATTTCAAAAATAAGTTTCTTTTCACGTCTGTCTGACTGTATGAACGCAACACACTCAAAAACTTACAGATTTTTATACGGCTTATGAATAGATAAGTGATTCCTGAGGAAGATTTAGATGTTTAAATTTATAGTGAATCCGCGGGTGGAAATAGCTAGTGTGTTCTATAATTTGCAGAATCTAAGTCAACAACAAAGTTTAACATCGATATTAAAATATTAATGAACTATAAATTGGGTTGTCAGTTTAGCTAGGGTTAGGTGGACGCGGCAGCAGTGACGTGCGTCCAATTTACCCTATCTGATAGTGGGCTGACGAAAATTATAATAACCCATTAAGTGCACGTCACACGCACGATTGGATGTCACCAGCTAACAGTGATTTTCCGGAGAGTAGTCGCGACAAAACAACTCGTGTCGCTCGCGCACATGGCGGTCACAATTAAAATGTTAATTTGTCTCTGGCACATTGACACGCATCACGGTTTTATTGGGACACGCTCTATTGACTGACTACATTAAAACATTACGCGTGTCGAGTTAATTTTTTAATACGTACTGTTTCATTATATTGTTGACGAATTATGTGGCTGGGTGTCAAAAGAAATCCGTTATTATGCCTTTGATTCTGTTTTATTATACCTTTGATTCTAATGGTTGTAATTTTATACATAAGTAGGTACCTACTTAGGGTTTAGATAAGGTGACGGTTAAGGGCGTAAGGTGTTTTACCGACGAATTTAAATTGTTATAAAAAAGGCTTATTTTGTCCTTGTTTATTCTAGCATACAAAATATTATTTGAACGAAGTTTATAATTTAGTTTTTTCTTAACAACATTGTCTGCGAAATATGTGGTGTGATTATTTTCAAATTATTTTAAGAATGGGGGAGATTCTTATGTGATAACTAATATCTCTTGGATTTTTACGTTGTATCTTTGCAATCGTTACGTTTATCTATAATATAGGCTTAAATAACGTTTAATGATTTTGGAAACAGGTACCTACCTTATACAGATTTGATATGGGCGTGCGTGGTATTAGGTATAATGATATCTATACTATATTATATTATTATAGTAATCTTTGTGTTTGCCTTGGCCAAAATAATAGATATTGAATTATTGTAAACTCGTTTTGACTTACTTTGTAAATAGGTATCAATACCTAAATTATGTCATAATCGAAGGTTAATAAGAGAAGGACTAGGTACTTGTTTTATTACCTATGAGTATAATTGAAAAATACACAGTAGGATAAGGCATGGTGGTACCTTCATATAGGAGTAGTCTTGAATTATTTTTCATTTAGGTAAGTACGTAAGAAGGCCGCCGCCGTATACCGCCGGTTGTCTATTTGCTGGAGCACTACTGTTAGTTCCAAAATAGTGTAATGTTACATTTTATTTCATTTTTTGTGTTAATTTCACTGTTTGGTTTTTGTGATGTTATTTTATAAATATTAATTTGTCAACGTGACATTTAAAAATCTATACGTTCTAATTGGTTAGAATGAAAAAAATACCTAAATTTTTTAATGCAACCTGTTTTGTGTGGTAAACTCAAATGAGGATGAATTGCGAACCAAACTACTCAATGCTATTTCAAAGTAAATCTATCTACACTCTTTTTTTAATGTCCTTGATCTACATAACAGGAATAAAAATTTTAAACAACGTAACCTTTACAAATTCCCTTGAGAAACATTTCGAGCAAAATTTCAGCGAGATTTCAGGTACATTCAGGAAAAAGTGAGCTTATAAAAAGCTCTGGAAGGTTGCACATGCGTGAATGTGACATTGTACAGGATATTGCTTGGGAATTTAAGCTCGGTCGTGAAAAGTTGCATTTTCTTATGTCCAACGTTTGGCTACCAACGAATGTCGCAGTTGACATGAAAGAACATCTTTATGTGGCTTCTGTGGAAGCTGAATTTAAGATCTAGATCTCATGGCAAAATTGGAAGATTTAAAAGGTGAAGAATGCAATCTGAATCTGTTTAATTATTGTTGCAAGGTTTTTAGGTCAATATCATCTGGACCTATCACATGACGAAATTAAAACATTACTTACCAAAATTTTGAGGGTCTAGGCCAGTTATTGAGACTGGCGTAGTGACTGGGTAAACAGTCGCTTTGCAACGCCATGGGTTGGATTTCCATACATACCTAATGATGAATAAATCATTTGAGTGTCCACAAATTGGTGGTTTTGATGAGTATATGCCTACGATTCAGGAAAAAACACTGGTTTGAAACCAAGGTTTTAGAAAAACTGAAATGAAGCCATTAGTTGAACTTAAGAGTACAAAAAGCTAATAAGTCAATGTTATTGTGATGTTAGGTACTGTATAAAAATGAAGGAAAATTCCGAGAACGTTAATTGCTATCTGTAGATAATGATAAACATAAAGGAGATCAATCTAAAGGGAAGTTTAATATTGATGAACCGACGTCGCACGTCGAGCGTCCGAACGGCGGACATCTATAAAAATATTAATTGCTGTCCTGTTCGCCTCGTAAACAATTCAGTGCACATGAAATATTTAGTACCTATACACGTTAAGTGTTACTTTTTATTTTAACTACACAAAAATGTGACTTTGCTTGTGAATTTTATTTTTCATTGTAGCTACGCAACAACCGATTTATACACAAATGAGTCATGTAACCAGATTTGAGATAAACCGATTCATTGATATCTCCCTAACATTTCAATTTGGAAGCGTCTAAATTATAGATGAGCGCGAGATTAAAACGACAATCTGTTCCAAACGTTATCATTTTCCAATTGTAAAGTTAATGGCGTTTGGCATAAGGTTCAGAATGGTTTCCTTTGCTTGGGGGTTGTTTAAGCAGGCTTTATTTCATATTTGAATCGGGGAGTCAAATCAGGTTGGTAATAACGTTTCGGAAAACAGCAACGGGAATGCACTGGAGATATATTTGCATAGAACATTTTGTGTTGTAGAAATATGGTACTGCAGGAAACAGTAGTCTATTGAACCGTACCGGTGACAGAACGAGTGCAGTTCCTAATTGGTAATCAAAAAACACTCGGGAGTTGTATATGCGGGATTTGCGATCAATTTAGGTGAAACTGCAGTGCACTCTACAATTTTCTGTGTTGAATCATTGAAGAGGTTGATGGATATCTTTATATGTTCTGTGATGTTTCTAGTGTGTGTCAAACGGTTGTATCTAATGATAGAATTGACCCCAAACCGTTCCAAATAAGAGTTGAGTGTTCGTTTTTGCTAGTTTTCGGCTTTTGAAAAAAATACATATATTATGAAACTGAACTTTTATTTTGTGTTATTGGTAGAGAAGTCTGAATTATTAACAATGAGTCATTTTTTTTTAGTAATTCCACGAAAAAAGGTTTATATTGTAATTATGTAGATTTTAAAAATCAACGACTGAATTCATAATTTGAAATGTATTTACAGTTATTGAGCAGAATAATGTCTTTTTGTTAGAATAAATGGTTTCTGTTAGACGTTCTCCGTGGCCTATTGGACCTTTAATTAGTTTTCTCAAGGGTTACAGTTGAAAGGGTGAACCCGGGATGAGTAAAGCAGATGGGACATTTCCGTTATCCGTCCAAATAGATATTGTATACATCCAAACGCATTGATTAATAAATATCTAATATAAGTAGGTACTTCCGAAAATGAATTTTTGTATTCTTTTTATGGGATAAGCCAGTAGACGAGTCAACGGATCACCTGAGGCCTTAGTACGAGTTTGTTTTACGTATAAAGTAATCGTAACGAGTACGCGTTCGGCATTCTGATTGGCGGCGCCAATAAACCAACCAATACGTAAATTAAACTCGTACTAAGGCCTTTGATACCCGGAACACCAGAGGCGTTACAAATGCTTTACCGGCCGTTTGGGGATTAGGAATTTGAGGATTGTTGTGGATTCAGGGATTGGAAAGATTGGAGAAGGGGTAATTGGGCATCCACTGATGATGTATGATGACTTAGATCTGGATCTAAACATCTATAGATGACTGTTCGACGCAGAAAAATGACTCTGTGCCTAATCTGTCTAACCCACGTTAGGATTACCATCATACATTGTGCAATGTATGTAGGTGTAACATAGGTAAAAAGGCCTTGAAGGGTCATTGCCAACATTGACAATCGATATCTTGCCTAGCCGCATAAAAACTACGTAAACAGTATCGTACACTAACTAAAACATAGATACAACACGCGTGACTTGCTCACTGTTTAAACTGAGGATAAAAGGTGCAATGACCTTTAGTTTTCTTTCTAGGGAACCACTATTTTGTATGGAAAGCACTGTTCACCGGTTTTTCACGAGCAAACGAGTCATGCAATGTAGTTGAGACCGTTTGTAAATGTTGAAAATTTAGAAATATTCGCATAAGTACTCTAGTGCTTTCGGTTCAACTGACGTTGGCGTAAGATACATTGTAGTTTGCTGTACGTGTCCTATACTACTTTAGTTTTGAAAACCAAATGGTTTTGCTTGAAATCTAAAAAAATACAGACCAAGTCCAAATACTCATGCTATGCTAGGTCTACAACTTTAAATTATTTCTGGATAGTGTTCAAGATGCGCCCAATAAAACGATAACTAAGAAATCTAAAAACGACACACATACAATACTTTTATTTATCAGCTAAGTATAATGTACAAAGATAAAAATAGTACTTTTATAGTTACAATAATATCAATTTTGCCAATCAATTTACCTAAAAGAACTTGAAGTAACCAAACAGCAGAGAATCTTTATCTAAATACCTTCATATTACTCCCTCGAATTGGACCTTTTATTTGAGTACCTATCAATAAGGAAAAATATTAAAAGATACATGTAAATATAAATAGACGGACTCCGTTGAAGTAGATATCTTCAGTATCCATCAAATATATACGATCTTTTGAAATTCTTTTCAACCATATCAAATCTATGCTCTTTTGTGTGTACTGTGTATTAAAACATCGTATTTATTGCCAGGACTAAGGGGGGAGGCTTTTGTCCAGCAGTGGACTTCTTCCAGCTGTTAGATTAGCATTTAGCATTAGATCTTTATATTACCATTATCATACAAATCAGATCATCATAATACCCTGTGAGCATCCTCTTCGTATGAGGGGCTTACCATAATCTCCTTTCTTCAGATCGCAGTTTCAAAGTTTCAGTTGGATCTAGAGAAATTTGTTTAAAAGTGATTAATGGAGGAGTGGAGTATCACAATGGCATTTAATACCTCTATATTTTTTGAAACGTTGCCATATACGATTGGATTTTTATTTATTATAAGATTAAAATTGTTAACAATAAATGCAAGTTCCAAGTGAATGACGTCGAGATGACAAATGAAGCCATATTTCGGAGTTGAGCTCCTGATTTACGCCCGGTTTCTGTCAGGATTAATTAAATCTGTTGCGAAATAAATACATAAACGAATGCGATTGTTTGACCGTACATTAATATTAGGGTTGATGGTAACAATCAATCATATATTGACGTGAGCCCTTCTCTTATTTATTTATTTTCATGATATCCATTGGTCTAATATTTTTTTATTAGGAGCAAATTTTAGGTAGCAATACTATTTTAGTTAAACAAATTTTCCGAGAAAGGGAGATATCAAGGATTACATAAAGCTAGAATCGTTCGGCTTTAGGAGAAAGTTTAACTTTCGTTTCATAAACAATTTGCTGAGGCAAAGACACGTAGGTTCTACTTATCGAGCAAAATAATTAACTTAAATAAAACTGGTGTAATTTTATTGTTTACGTTTACGAACGTTTTCATTTGCGAGTCTTCCCAGTATACGGAGCTGTTAACTTAAACTCCGGTATTTATAATGAGCTCAACAGCACCGACAAACATACCTCTGTCACTCTCATCCTGAACAAACACACGAAGTTAGAGTGAGACAAAGTACTGTCGGAATTAGTGCCGTTTTAATTTTATGAATACAGAGAAAATACATTGATGTCTTAGTTTAAAGCAATCTTCACTCTTGTTAGGCTCCCTTTAGGGATTCAACAGTTTTCCTTTTGAAAATTAAATAAATAATTATGTCTCAGCTGAAATTATGCTTTATTTTGAAGATTTACCCAATGGTTTTATGTAATTAGCGATTATTTAGTGACTGAAGTTTTAAGTAATTCCAAGAACGGGTTAAGTATTCTCCAAGGAAACGTATTTAACGTTCCTATGTTTCTCTAAGGAAGTGTCAGAATAGGCGTTGCATTCTAGGGTCTTCGGAACACTCTAGAAAACTCAGCGTCACTTAAGAGGGCTGATGGTAACCACCAAAGTGGTTTTAGTGACATCGCGTCCAATCTCTCAAATTTTATTCTCCAAAAGGTCTTTAGAAGGTCCCCGATATAAAATATTTAAATGTATTGTTTTAAAAATCTAGAAAACATCTTTATAAGAATCAAATTTAAAGCTCGTAAAGGAATTTTCAAGTTCAGAGTCAGTTTGACAGGTAGGTAAGTAAGGGAACGATATCATTCCGCCACCTTTTGCCCCATTGCTATTGGGAATGTTCCCATAAATCTAAAACTTTTTAGACTTTAAAGTAGATAATAGGGAATATCGAACAGTTTAAAACAAAAAAAAATATTTAAATGTTGTATATTTTTAAAGAAAGAACATAACATAACATAACATCATGCCTTTTTATCCCCGAAGGGGTAGGCAGAGGTGCACATTACGGCACTTAATGCCACTGTACAATGTAACACCCACTTTTCACTATTTATGTTACGAGTCCCATGTAATAGGGGGTGAGCCTATTGCCATATACCGGGCACATTTCCAGACTCCGTGCTACTACTGAGAATTTTTTAAACACCCAGTAATACTTTGCCCGACCCGGGATTCGAACCCGAGACCCCTTGCCTGGCAGTCGCACTTGCGACCACTCGGCCAACGAGGCAGTCTTTTAAAGAAAGACTGAAGTAAAAAATCTACACTTTTAAGAATGATAAGATATATTTTTTTAATAAGTAAAATAGTCTCATCGGTCTATGAAACATACTGACTGAGTACTTCTAGTACCGGGCAAGCGCGGGCCTGCGGACGGCGAGCATGGGTGGCTCCCCGTCCGACCAGAAACAGACCCGAGCGTACGGCGCGTCGCCTTTCGCGCGCGCCTCAAAGAGCCATCAGACATCACCACAGATGGGGCCCAATAGGGCCGATGCCGATTCGGAGTCGCGGAGAACCTAACGGGTAACCGGGGCTCCGGCTCGACGTGCAGGAGAAGGAACGGGGTGGTTTTTAGTCAGTAAGAGTCTGACACTCCCTCCCGCCTCACCCAGGCGGGAGCAGTCATTCGATGATTTTCCCCACTTAAAAAAAAAAAAAAAAAAAGTACCGGGCAAGGGGTCTTGGGTTCGATTCCCGGGTCGGGCAAAGTATTACCGAGTTAAAAAAAAATCAGTAGTATCACGGAGTCTGGAATTTTGCACGGTAAATGGCAATAGGCTCACCCCTTATTACATGGGACTTATAACATAAAAAGTGAAAAGTGGGTGTTACATTGTACAGTGGCATTAAGTGCCCTAATGTGTACCTCTACCTACCCCTTCGGGGAAGAAGATATGATGTTATGTTATGTTATTTTTCTAGTAAATGCAACGAAACTACAGAGCAAGAGTCCATTGCCTTTGATTAAACTTAGGGAGATCTATTGAACATTCTCTTATCGAGTCCTATTAAGTAAAAGTTTTGCGTCCACGGATAGTTTGAATACAACAGCTGATTGAGTGGGAGTCCCCTACATATGTATGCCTCAAAGCGCTAACTCTAACCGATATAAAGTAAAACGCGCGATCATAAAGTTACATTAATTTTATAAAGGTAAACGAGTACCAACTTTGTTAAGGATCTCCACATTTCCATACTTGTTCCACAATAACTTGTATTAACTCAACTGAGCTATGATTTATCTAAGATTCGTTATTACTCTTGAATGTGAAGTTAAGCAAACCCCGTCTTACAAGTATAGGCTTACTAAGTTTTATCCAGCGGTCCATAAGTGGCATAAATCACCTTTATCGCGTACTCAGATACTTACTTACTGCATCACGAACCCGCTTGACTTCACTTACAACTTTGTGATCGATGCTCAATATGTTCATATCTACATATTTGCTGCTTAATGCACTTTTGTTGTTTATGGTTTAAATTATTTTGTACTGACTTAGGTATCCCTACTCTGTACATCCTGTATGGTTTCTTGTCACACGCACGCACGAATTGAGAATATTAAATTACATTACAACATAATAAATAACAAAATTATTATCGAAATATTCTCAAAACTTAAGTCCAGTTTTTAACCATACCTATGATAGCTTCACTGAGTCTTGGAATTTGTACCATTAATCCATATTAAGTTAGTGCAGACTGTCTGGAAGCAAACTCCTTTGATTTGAGGTATCCAGGGACATATCATCGGTTACCTAATTCGTAAACTTTGCGTATTCCAATTTGATGTAAGCTGGACGATGTGATGACGATGATAAGAGATTAAAGATATTAATTAGTTCAGTTATAGAAAGTATTTTTAATTGAATGATATGCATGTATGCATCACCGATAGTCGCAAGCGCAATTCTGTTTTCCATCTCCAATATAAGGGATTTAATACTGAAACGCTACTCAATTTTAAGTAGAGCTTAAGTATAGTTCTATCTCTACAAATTCTTTGTAAAATGACAGAGATGGCACGCTATTTGAGCACGACTTAAAATTGAGTAACATTTCAGTATTCCGGCATTAATTTATTTGAAATGTTTTGGTAGATATATGTGGGTATAAATGGGTAAATGCGAAAAATAATGTAATTGGCTGAAATTGGGGGTTATTGTAAGTAGCTACTTGTATCTGACAACATAACTAATTGACATCTACTAATCTCTTTCACAAAAATAGCGAACCACCAAAACCGAGAGGTCCAATGACCAACACAAACTTAGCCATTTGCGGTAAACTATTTCGGGAAGATCCATTTCCTATTAACCACCAATATTGAGCACACCTTTTAATTGGGCCCCGATATAGTAAGTTTATTGACTAGAAAATAGAGCAGGTTATACAAAAACCATAAGTTCCTGGGTACTTTTCTAGCATTCCAATAGAGCACCAGTTATTGTTACAAAAATTTTAAGAATATTAAAAAAAAGAGAATTAATAGGTAGAGAAATCAAGCACTTCATGCTTGAATAAGTTCATGTTCAATATAAAACTACAGACTACAATAATTATCACAAACTTAGTAAACCACACGTACCTCTAGTACCCAATGGATCGTGGTTATTGGGCCACCGAAAAGAGTATGCTGCTTTCTCGATTCTCGATAGGTGGTAGCAGGTTTAGGACATCTAGACATGGTTCCCTTCGAAGTTACCTGGTTACTATAATTAAAAGTCACGTAGTAGGTAGTTACTCCTGCATATATTTTTCAAGAACTATAAATGATGTGTATGCACACGATATCTATCGACTTGTTTATTTGAAATCTGTCGATCTGGTCTTGACTGGAAGGGGAGAAAACGATCGAAGAGAGGAAGAAAAAAGTTGAGTCTAGTGTTATTACAGCATCATCAAAGAATTTCAGAACCAATGCAAGCAGAAGAAGATGTGAAATCAAACACTTCCTGAACTAATAAATTGCCCCCGGGCAAACTAGAAGCACCATAAGTGTGCGAGCACCATAAGAGCGACGCTTCGACACGAATGGGCCGGCTCGACAAGAGTTCGCTTTCACGACGAAACGTGTTTCGTTGTGTTTCGAAAAACAACGCTTGCGTTGTGTTTCGACGTGTGAGTGAGGTTACCGGAGGCCCAATTACCCCCTCCCCTTCCCCAATCCCTGAATCCCCAACGATTCTCAAACTCCTAATCTCCAAAAGGCCGCTGGTAATGCATTTGTATTGTAACGCCTCTGTCGCGGAGAACCTAACGGGTAACCGGGGCTCCGACTCGACGTGCAGGAGAAGGAACGGGGTGGTTTTTAGTCAGTAAGAGTCTGACACTCCCTCTCGCCTCACCCAGGCGGGAGCAGCCATTCGATGATTTTCCCCCCTTAAAAAAAAAAATTGTCCTCTGGTGTTCCAGGTGTCCATGGGTGACGCGGATTGCTTACCATCAGGTGATCCGTCTGCTCGTTTGCCGGCTTATGCATAAAAATCAGAAAAATACCTGATAGTCCGCAACCGCCACTCATGGATAACGAAACATCAGAGGAGTCAGGACTTTTGGGGATTTGCGAATTGCGGTAACCTAATATACACGGTGAAACACAACGCTTGCACATCAGCGGACATCAGACGATGTAAATAGTCCCATTAATTACACTGCCCACATTGATGAAATTATAAAACCTACACTGATTTATATTAAAGCACAGCGTACGTGCGATCGGACCAAGTGGGTTGTGGCAGCTAGTATTACAATTGAATTACACCTGCTAATCCGATATCATGCTAATTTGCTTGAATGTACTAAACATGTCAATTATCTTAGGACTATACATGTACTTACAGATCATGTACTTTCAGTATAGAAAATAATTTCAAAAGGTACTTTTTTTTTTACACTTTGTAGGTCGACGTTTGACCACCATCTCGCCTGGTGGTAAGCGATGATGTGGCCGACGATGGAGCACGCCTACCTATGAGCAACCTGTTCACTCGGGACTTGAAGACACCCAAGTCATATTTGACGTACTAATCTACATTAAGGTGTTTTTATGACTCAGTATATTTTCTTACGTATTCACACATTTTTTGAACAAATAAAATCGTTTATCTACTTTAGATTTCAAAAGATAATTTCACAGTAACGTCTAACCTACCCTTGAATTGAAACGGCGTAAGAGTTTATTTCGGACGTGTGACATTAAGTAACACTGAGTGTGCAAGAGTGATTCACATAATTTAAATAGACAGTAAAAAGTACAATCAGGTGATTTGTATGGATGACATAAAAATTATAATATTTAACATGATGACGTGTGTAGGGGCGGTCATTGAGAGAGTGACATGAATGGTAGTCGCGCATGCGCGCAGGCTCCGCTTTCAGAGAGATATAAGCACGCCGCCCGAGCCCATCGACACACAACTTTGGCGCGCCCAAACGTTCCAACAGAGAACTTGGCGACGGACAACATATAATATACTCTCAATTTAACAACCTCATTTAACTTCAATATATTTATTTCCCAACAACGACATCCTCCAGTGAGTTGTGACTAAGTTTTTTAAGTGAATTCTACCTTAGCAAAACATTTTCCGCGAACTTTTAGTTACTTTCGAAGTTTTCGTCGGCGCGACAACTCTGTCGGTCGGAGGTGAGTGCACTATTAATTATACTTTATTTTAATTGTCATTTAAACATTATAAGATACTGTAATTTTACTAATAAAATAAAAAATATTATATAACAATACATATTAGGTATTAGAATAAAAAAAATCACTCAGTTTTAAACAGAAACATAATAAATTATATTAGGGACAAAAAATTAATAGGATCAAATTCAATCATGCAATCTTCAAAGAAATGAATATGTTTTTAAATATCCCAAAAAGTAATATAGATAATTAAAGGTAAATTGAGAGCCGTAAAAATAATACAAAGTTGTTCCATATCAAAGAATAAAAACATCCGAAAAATATCTAAGCAGTATAAAATCACTTAGACAAAAATGTCATGTTACAAAGATAATAAAGTTTATAAACAAAAAGTAATAATATCCGCTAGTATAATGTTCTTGTAACATTACTCATGTAGAGTTAATAATATACAAAACACACGTTGTTGACTCTGTGAAGCATTTTGGACATATTTATTAATAGATTACAGTATATATGATGTAATGTACGACTTGATTAAAATCATACTAAACGAGATAAGATAAACGAGGGTTCAACAATTATTGTCATAGTTAGGTATCATATAACGTATATACCTCTATATATACCTATGACAATATAACGAACCGAAAACGTGTGCTTGGATGTTAGAAAATTTCCAACAAGTTACCTCGTTATATGCTTTATCCAACGAATTAAACAGACATGTTGTAAAAATTGTTCCGACGGATTGTTAACAGAAACTCCGCAATCTAGTTTCCTATTTAACAGCAAATTTTTAGTTGATAGGAACAGAAAATGTGATGAGATGGTCAAAATGGATTCAGTTTAAATATTCACATATTCTGTATTTTTAGTAGGTAGTAATAATAATTTTAACTGTTATGCAATTTAAAACAAATGAACAGTACTGGTAGCTATCAAAGTACATCGCTCAATTTAAAACAATTAAATAAATATGTGTCGTAATTGAAAGAGTTCGAAAAATAACGCCACTTTTCTCGGCGTCGTCGAAGCTTAATTGTTTTATGTTCCCCGGCGCAATAAATTAAGAAATTACATTTAAATCACAGCGCAATTTAAGTGAACCCGAGCCGAGTAAAAAATTAAACGGCTAAATAAACCGACGAATTGAAAAATATTGCGGCGAATGAGGGAAAGGGGAATGTGCGGACAGTCTTGCGGCGGAACGATCCGGAGAGATCTTTGGAGACACATTTTCTGGCTTCTTGTTGAAGCACGAAGCACTGTAATTAAAAGAAATTCATATAATAATGTGCGATATAGCATGTCGACGTAAGAACAATTCTGAAGACTTCTTTTTTGTTAACTGTACCTACGAGCTTGACTAGCTAACCATAGATAAAAAAAATAGTTAATTTTGTTCTCTATTTTCAATCTTTTCTTCACTAAAAACTGTTATTTACGGCTCTGTTGCGTATTTGTCTGAAATAAAATTATTCCGATAATAATAGTTTAAATAATCCCGGCATGTCCTATGATAAACTATTTATAATTAAGTTTTGACAAGATAAAATGATGATATTTATATTTAGTCTCATGAGATTGCAAAAAGCAATGATATGTATTACCTATTACTCATATCTACATGTTATCTGGAGATTCCCTTGTTTCTTATAATAGTATTTATACAGTTAAAATTATATTATTACAAATTAAAGATAACAAAGGTATATGACATTACACAATACGTACTTTGTCAGATTACAAGCCTTTGAACTTTGATTTCGGTAGGTATTTGTTGTATTGAACATTGGGATCCAATTTTCTCATTCTCGTTGTTTTATGTTCCGTAGATTAAGAATGATAAGGATAGGACTCTTAATTTTACCTCAGGGTATCATAATTTACTTATTGATGTGCGATCCTACACATTTGAACTTATAACTTTATTCCCAAAGAAATGAAAGAAATATATACAAAAAATGTATTCAGAATTTGCCAAAAAGGTTACGCACATTCTATTAATGACGCGTAATTTATTCTTTTAAGTGCAAATAGCAAACAGAGATAATACAATCGGTCAACTGCTATTACATATCAAAGAACTCTAAAAGCTATTTTGGACCGATTATCTGCTACTTCGTGTCAATTATAGTTTATCAGATTTTTATGTTATAATATTTACGTTAATGATGACAACGCGGATTGGGGTTCCGTCAGAAAATTATCATATCATTACAAACAAAGATAAACTCACGGGACGTGGGAATTTTGTCAAAATAACTAGCTAACTCCTAAACTTCATTTACTAAGTATTTTTGCATTTAAGTTTACAAAATCCACGCGTTAATTTTGATTAAATTGTGAATAATTTAGTTACAAAGTATAAGTTTGAAAACAAGTTTTAGTAAGGTGCCGTTACATATTTTATTTAACGTTATCTTAGCAAAGTGCATACTTTGTGTAATGATCTCTTTTATAGTGATTGAGTCTTGTCTCTTTTGATACTGCATCAAACGGAATGCGACTGACGTATGTAGGTCTGGAGGTTCTAGATTAAAGGGAATATATAGTTACATTTCATCTGTTCACTATCTTAAATTACGGATCTACAAAGTTGACACGCGTTGGTATCTGGTGTCCGCAAAGCGTTGAATAGTGAGACTAGGCAAAGCATTGTGCGTCTGTCGCACACGCTCTGTACACTATTTTATTTAGTTTACGGAATGTTTGCTTGGTATATATTTACACGGTACAATGAAATTCATGAGTCCGAGTGCTCATAACAATAAGCAAAAGTTTGCAGCAGAAATGCGGAACACAGCGGTAAGTGGGATCGGGAGAAACAATAGGTGTTCTTGTGACGGTTGCTGAATAATTACTGCAGGTCCGCCGATTTTACTCCTGTAGCTGGTTCCACTTCATTATCAGATAATCTCTGTTCACCAACAGAGTTCCCTATCAAGGTTTCAGTTATGCGACGAACTGTTTCTTTTTACAAAAGTTTCTCAGACTTTTGACAGGAAATATTACGTTTCTCTTTGTGATACTTTGAATTTAGAGAATCAAATAAGTAGGTACCTATAGGGACGAAACTTTCAATCGGATAATAAATACCGCGTATAGGGGAGATTCGAATTACAGGACTCAGTCAAATCTTCGATTGTCTTTTGTTGAAATAGTCGGTGAAGTTGAGGTGGCCAGTAATCCGCAGGAGGTTAACGTTCAAGTAGTTTTTAATCACGTCGCGTACAAGTTGGCGGAGATCGTAATACTTCACAGAGTCGAGGGCCGCGACTTTCGCTGCAGTAATCCTAAAGAGTTTGCCAACATCATATTTCCGAAGATAAGAACAGTTTTGTCGCCTTTAATACTTTGACATACTTTGTGTTAAAGTAAAAAGGATCTCATAGTTATCTAGGAAAATATGATATATTGCATTCTTTCAGTGTTATTTTCAAACATTACTAGATATGAGAAGCACGTTGTTGAAATAATGAATATGCTGGTTCATAAAAGCAATAGATAGTGTTTCTCTCTTCCTGTTGTGTTGAATAATTTCACATTGGATATGTTTCAAAGAAATAATGATGTGAGTTCATGATATTAAGCTCTTAAAATGCGGACTACAAATGAAAATAGAAATGATAAATAATTATAAATGTCATGAAGTTTATGTAGGTTCAGTTGTCTGTACAACTCAACGTTAAAATAATTTAATGAATACGCAGGAGCTTGTTTAATTAGAAGCTTTTACTGACTTTTTAAATTAAATCAATTGTTAAATCGCAATATTAAAATAAAAGGTACGAATCAGATAACCAGACGACTATTAATCGTAATAAATATTTCAAAATATTTTATCAAAACATTCTCAAATAAATATAAAGTGATATGTTTGGTTCAACTGTAACTGGAATACTATAAATACAGCAGACATTTTAGTGAGCATACCTTTTAAAAGGTTTTTATAGTTTATGAATAGCATCGAAAATATGAATTTGACGTGTGATGCTTTGGCATTTAATATTTAAATGCAAATACATACAGATACGATGAAAATGAATTGATAGTTTACCAATCGTTAAAAGTTATGCTCTGAGTCTCACGGCCGATTTGTTAACAATATTTACCATTTTCACATTACTTTATCTTAAAAATGCCTCGTTAGCCGCGTGCCGCGCAAGGGGCCTCAAGTTCGATTCCCGGGCAAAGTATGACTGGGTTTTTAAAAAAAATCTCAGTAGTAGCACGGGGTCTGGAATTGTGCCCGGTATGTGGCAATAGGCTCATCCCCTATTACATGGGACTCATAACAAAAATAGTGAAAATTGGGTGTTACATTGTGCAGTGGCATAATGTGCACCTCTGCCTACCCTTTCAGGGATAAAAGGCGTTATGTTATGTTATGCTATATTAAAAATGTAACTTCTAAAATGTTTTAAACTATCTTTACATAAATAGATTCTTATTATCAGTGCTAGGTGTATAGTTAATCACAATTGTTCTGTTCAAATTTTCATTCAGTTAAATCTAGTCTAATTAGAGGACAAATAAATGAATGATAAAAGTTGAAAAGTGACCACTTTACTACGAAATATAAAGGTAAATGGGTTTCAAAATAACCCATTTACCCGACAATGAGTACTTCAAATGTACCTACTGTTGTGCTGAACAGGTAATCGTGCTAAGTCAGCAATTCAACATGATTAGTACCGTCTGCTGCATAGCGAACAAATATTAGTGTTGACACTGAGATATTGAGATTTGTAGTCTGTTTTGTATTTTTTTTTATTTCTCTTATCATGATGGTTATAATATTATGTAGGTATGCATTTAAAATCAAGTGCCTCCACCTACTATAGTTTAAACAATACTTTCGAACAGATGAAAGAGGTGTAAAGAGGAGCTTCAGTAAATAGGATTTCGTTGGTACTTTTCGAATTTCGAACGCTTTAAGTCGAATTTTGCTGCTTGCACAAGTTTTGTGGTAGCAAAATATACACAAAGCTTGATAAAGTAACTCTAAACGTTTGTAAGTAGTGTCGGGTATTGTGTGTGTAGGTAGTTGGTACTCGATATTAGCTTAGAGAAAGTAATTGCACTCGTACCAAGTTGTGGGCTCGCGGTTTTGTACGGTACAGGAGTTGTCAAATGAAGTATGGTATAAGTATTTTGCGTCATCGATTATAAAATATCCAATTAAAAGATTAATGTACTTAGTTATATTTGAAAGTAAACTATTGTAGTTTCAGTTTATTTACGTGGCCAGTTAGGCCAAAAACATGTAAACTTCACGTCTTTAAAATTTCATAAAACTGAATAATATTAATATTTATCCACGTACATATTCTATTTATATGTGGATTTATTATGGCATAAATCGTCATGAAGGTAAATTTAATATCGAATTCTGACATTAATCTCAACATTTCGAGTTACGTACAGTTTCCACTGATTTATAGGCAGTGCAATTCCTGAAAGACAATTTCACAAACCGGTTTCGTGAGCTGGAAAGACAGATAGATAATAAAGAAGGCAAGACACCTGCGTGGAAAAAAAATATTTAGAAATATTTTGAGATGTTGCAAAATCAAACCTCCTTTGTTTACCCCAGTAAGTTTACCCTTAAACTGTCAAATACCAAGCGGTCACCGGTGACCGCAACCTATTGTTCTATAATTGTGTCTACAAAACCGGTACTCGACGAGTTAAACTTAAGTTAAACATGTGGAGGTACAGACGGCTTGTCTGAGATAACGTAACTGTTACGCAATAGACTATTTTAGGTACAATCCCAATCTATGTATATTTTCCTACAAAACATAATTAGGTAATTCTAATCTGCCTTTGTTATCACTCCATAGCTCCATAGGGAGATCACTAATGATCCAATTTGTATGACAAAAGTCTAAATACTGATACAAGAGACATGAATATGTATCTGATGTGGCTTTATGTCATAATTATTATAATACACAAATTGCCAATTAAATTGTGATGGCTTTCGTGAATTTGCGGTGCTTTGAGCCGCAAATTAACACTAAGAAATCGTTTCGATAATTTGGTAATATGTATTAAGAGCCCAAGAGGAACCTTAAATTTGGATTTGGTGCAGATTAAAACGTTGATGAACGAAGCTGACATTTGTCACCTCGTGCGTGTAAACTTAATTGGTGCTAAAATGAGCCAATCCCATTTTTTTTTATTTTAGCAAATTTAATTGAAGACGATGTATAAGAAACCAAACATATAAATAGTGTCTTTTCCAAACAGGCGTAATTTTACCATTTTTCTTTCATAAGTTGATGATAAAAAGCAAAGGGGATAAATCTGAAATCTGAGAATATAATTAAACTGTACACATTACCAAATGATGATTAATATATTATTTATGGTCCACGCTCTATCAAATACAACACTGTCACTTACATAATTGGTTCCTGATTAAATTCCGCTCGTAAAGAGCGCGGTGCATGAACGCAGCTGTTGCGTCTCAATATATATCGCACATAAATCCGTCATCACATATCTCATACATATAGCTATAAACAGCCATAACTAAACAATAAAATACCCGCAGAGTCGTCTGTGGATAGATAGCAGCTACCATTTATAGATTTATAGATTTTATGGACTGTCCAATCGGCTTAAAGGCTGCCATCTCAGGTGTTCCGTACGGGAAGATTTTCATTACACATTTTAGGACTTTCTTTATGATAATAGGGTTACGACATGACCTTTTTAACTATTGCGTAAAGTGAAATGAATCAGTTATTATAGATTCTACTTTACCTGGAATTGCGTCCTTTCCTGAGAACAACGTAAGAGTTGTTAACGATCCCAAAATGAGACATACCAATAATAAATGTGAGCAAATCCTTTACCTTATACTGTTATATAAAACGGAAGAGTTTGTTTTTTTGTTTGTTTGTTTGAACGCGCTAATCGCCGTAACTACAAGTCTGATTTGAATAATTCTTTTTGTGTTGGATAGCGCATTTATCGAGGATGGCTATAGGCTATAAAACATCACGCTACGACCAATAGGAGCTGAGCAGAGCATGTGAAACCGCGCAGAAGTAGCTAGTGTAATAATACGTTTAATTGGAAAATGCGACATGTGTAAAACAGGGAATTGATATTCGCTGATTTGTTTTCAAAGACAACAAATAAAATAGCAGTCAATAGATTGTAAGGTAAATTTTACATTAACTGTTTCCCTTAGTTCTGGGTAGCTTGGTACGGAAGTTGTATATACGAGTACTTCCTCTGGTTAACATAAAGGTACAATAAATGAAAGTAGTTAAATAAATCAGAATATATTTGATAATTGGTATCAAAATATATTCTTTATATTATGTCGAGAATGTAGATGGATTTAGGAGCTGAAAAGTTTTAACTAGCGACATGTGATCCCATACAGATTTGATTAACCGAAGCTCTAAATTCAAGCTGGGTCCTTAGGTCGCAGTCTAAATAAACTTACGTTTGATGTTGTGGACACACATAAAAGAACATTGTCTAGTCTCGTATCAACTCTAATCTTATACGAGGTCAATATGTCAATTTCGAGATGTTACTATGTCCTTGTAAGGTGTTTGACAAACTGATTAGAATTAGAGTGGTCTCTAAGGAAAATAACTCGGCATTATTTGTTCGTTCCCAAAATTTTGGGTACCGTACCTACGCAATACACGTCATTTATATTTCAAAAACGTTTTGAAAACTCCGTAATTTGTGGCATTCAAAAAACTTCAAATTTTAAAGACTCCTCCAGTCCCTTCGTCTACATAAATTTCTTTCTTTTTAAAGTTATTCAGTATTTCTCGCGTCGTTGAACTTAAAATAAGGGATTGTATAGTAACCGTGCAAGAGGCTAGCCACTCGAGGGGAGTTGATAAAATTATTAGAACGAAGTTAAGGGCTTGCTGAAATTACGCGCGGACGCAACCTACTTCCCTGGTTCACGAAAATTCGCTGTTTCCGAAGGTAAAATTACGAACTTCCTGTAGAAAAACACAACGTGTAGTGTGCTGGTAAACCTGTGTGTGTAAGAGGAAGTCACTCTTTGACTACAGATAACAGGTGATTTAGAAGTTTTAATTAGAATATTTTCGCGAATTATTTCAATTCAAATTCCTGTTTTGAATATCAACTAAATTAAACACAGAACTTTTTTCATTTCCTTTTTGTGAGAAAGATGATTAAAGATAACGAGGGAATGTGTCCATTTTCAGTTGTGGTATTTTGTATTTATTTTTGTATATTTGTTCTATTTTAAAGGCCGAGCTGTTTTGTCTTTGCTCTTTCAACCACTTTAACGCGATTACGAAGTATTTAAATTCTTCTTTATCTCTTACAATTGTGGATTACAGAGCGCGTGTATTTAGTCAAAGGGAAAAATGCTTTGACTTATATAAACGGCGGCGTTACGATGTAGTAAATTATAAGTGATAACAAAGGAAGACAATTGTGAATATTTTTATCTCTGTGTTACAAATCTCTATCATTAGTTTTGCTTGGAAATGTTGGATATTGTATGTATAGGGTTCGTGATTTCATATGGGCTCTAAAGCGGCTTCTGAAGATTAATTTTCATTTTTTATGAAGCTTGTTCTCTCAAGTGTATTCGGAGATTCCTTTATCTCTCACCACAGGGAAGGGGCGTACAGACACGACATATATTGGTATATCGTCGTGTAGTATGAAATGTTAGGGAATGGAAGATAATGAACGTGATATTTGTGACGTCACGCAAGTTTTATAAACGTCACAGTAGTTACTGTACTGGCTGGAACACGCGACCGATGCCGCGCCTGCCTTTGATTTATAGCTGTTTGCTCTGCTTCAATAAATCAGTTCTATTGATTTATTCTAGTTTTCCAATGGTCCTTTTCAAATGGGTTTATTAATAGTTATGCCCTCAGTGAATTAACAGCACAAGTGCGATCTAAGATTATATCACTTGCTATTAAAACACGAGATTCGTAATGGTGTATGCAACGTGAGTAACTGTGTTCGCGTTGAGTAATGATTTAATTTCGGTCGTGAACGTGATAAACCAATTAAGTTTCTCCGAACAGGCATTTTACATTGTTCATAAAAGTGAATAATATTGTAGACGATGTAGTCAGACATTGCTTTACTTTTATGTATGAATTATCTTATTTAAATAAAAGACGCCAGGACAAGCTAACCGTTGAATATAACGGGGTTTAAGGTATGTATTTATTTATGTAAGCAAATCCTTGGGGTTTTATTTCTAACAATAACTGACATTGTCCTGTCAGTTGGACGAGTGGGTGGTTCTGCAGGAGGCAGTATTTCATTCCGACCGAGCACACATTTCGAAATATTGTGTTGTTACTATGACCTTCTTCCGCGACACTTTTTCGCTATTGAGATTGAAATGGTTAATGAATGGCAGTCTTTATGTATATACTTATTTTTAGTATTGTATGTGAAAGTTGAAAGTGATGATATACTTAGGTTAAATAATTAAAACTGAAGTTACAACTTTAGAGATTAAAATACATTACAATTTATTACATACATTATGTGTATTCTTCTACAAAGGAGGTTCCATATAGGTTTTTTTAATTCGTGAACGTCAACGATTCGATATTCGGGTTTTTCCTTCCAAATGACATTCGTCACTGTAGCGAACTTATAAGATGTCGGAAACCATAATGTAACGATTCAATTGACATTAATTGTTTTATAATTGGAATTTATTTACAAAGACGTTGGACCCTTTGATCGAATGTTGTTGCGTATTTACACAAATCTGTTACCGGGTACAACTACTGGTTAACTAAAAATCTATCAAATTCATGTTATAGAGGTACAACCCGGCTACTCAAAATATTTATGTAACGTAAAATTTGGGTATGATCAAATAAATCATTTTTAGTAAAATTAGTCCCATTAATAAGTATAAATTGGCAAAATCACTAACACAGAATAATACCCGAGATGAAAACAGTAGGTCAATAATTTATACTTCAATATTTTTTACCGCGCAATGTTACTTCTGATGTATCTCGTAGTATAATAATTATATCTGTTACCGGCCAAACCCGATTTCACTGTACAATGTAACACCCACTTTTCACTATTTATGTTACGAGTCCCATGTAATAGGGGGTGAGCCTATTGCCATATACCGGGCACATTTCCAGAGTTGGCCGAGTGGTCGCAAGTGCGACTGCCGGGCAAGGGGTCTCGGGTTCGAATCCCGGGTCGGGCAAAATATTACTAGGTTTTTAAAAAAATTCTCAGTAGTAGCACGGAGTCTTATACAGCACTATTTCGTTCTAAATTCAAATGATTTTTAAAACCAGCCTGTACGAATAGTTGTAAGATGGTATAAAACATCTACAGTACTATACATATTTCCCCGTTCTTTTGTTTCTGGTTCCTGCGAGCAACTTTAAAAATATACGAGTGAATAGTCCGAGTGGTAGACTTGTGCATTGCCTTCTTGCTGACTAATTAATTACACTTCGTATGCCTCAAACTAAAGGTACCTAAGGTCCATGTATATTATGTAGGTACCTATTTTAAACTGTATACTGAGATATAAAGACATAATTAATTGTTATAGGACTAAATTATTATGATGACGATGATCGTCGACAGAGATTGAGTTTAAATTATTGTGTATAAATATGATTTTGTGGGTACATAATAATCACTTAATATAAATCCCAAAAATATTATAGAATAAATTGTATGCCACCATTTTATATTTGCGTCGCAGTATCATTACCTGGAGTAGATGTTGCCTAACTTAAAAATGTTTGGCCATTTCGCGCCAGTCCAATTTGGCTGATGTTTGCCAGTGCCCGATTTGGCTCTCGCTCACAGTTCGGTCTCTTTGTAGGCTTGTATTTTTTATTCGGTGATTAATTTCCCGGTTTGAATCGTATTTCTGAATACAGTCCAGAGGCTAAAGTCTTGTTTTGTTTCGTTCCAACTACAGTTACTAGGTCTAGTAATTTGTAAGTAGGTATCCTAGGTAAAAGACTAGATGTAAAATGTACGATTTTATCTTAGTCTTATGTTATTATCCCATAGGATGTCGTTTACACGATCTTAGTCTTGACGCCTATTTTGCATTGCGAAATTACTAAAAATAGCACAAGATAGTTATGTCTAATTTAGAATGAAACTCAACGAAAATTTTACTTCCCTTACAAACCAGTGTTTTATGGAATTTGAGTAATGACTATAAAATGACAAGCACAAAACTAAAAATCGATAATTTTAATTAAAAGCTACAAAGATACAGTTACACTTTCACTTACATATAAAGCAACATGACTTTTCCATTTCCCCTACGTGTATCTCGTCCTAATTAGTAAAAATGCATGACTCTGTGGTTTCACACTTGTTGATTTAGATCATCAGGACTGTATGTAGGTCGCTTATAACTCATTCTCCATTGTCTATGTCTATGAAGTAAACGTTTGTAAGAGATATAAACTATTCTAAGCACTGTTTCATTACGCTTTGTGTTGCTTTGTTCAATGAGTTAATGAGGACAAGTTAATGTTCCGTAGGATATCTAGAGGTATTAGTTATAACATTTCAAATACCTGGTTTGTTGATCACCTTAAGATTTGCGGAGTTTTGCGACTACACTCAATTAATTTATAGCCGAAATAAAAATACGTACAAGTATTTATTGGAAAGTGATTTTAACCTTAGTAGGTGAGTATTTCAAAAAATTGGCATACATTGCTTTTCCTAGAAATTTATTTTCATTACATATATTTTTATTAAATATTTTGAAATAGGTTTTTCTTGAGACTGCGTACGTTAAACATTAAGAACATAAAATATTCGACGATAGCATAAGATGTATTTGATTGACACCAAAAACATAAAGACCGCCATTCAACATCATGCCCGCAGCCCGCAGGTCAAAAACAGTAAAAGAAAAGGCTTGAGAGAAATCTTTGTGCCATTGTTTAAGCATATCAAGTTGATTGTTGCCTTATTAAGCTACTATCTCCCTAGGAACGGGCTCACGGAGATGGTCGGAGATATCATTATGCCTTTGATGCGCTCTGGAGCATTTTCGTGGGATCATTTTATTATAAAGCACTTCACAAACGTGGGCGTTCCTTAAACTATATTATCTAAGCATCGCCCACAGCATTTAACCAGTTTCTGTAGTAGGATCCACGTCTAAATTCACTGGGAAGTAATGGGAAGGGAAATTTATATTTACTTGGCAATACTACGATGCAATAAAACGGTGATTAAAACGTACCATTCATTGGATTATTTCACTAACTAGGTACTGGTCATGGTCAATAAGAGACAACAGCTACTGTTCTTGTAAGTAGTATGTGTGGAGAGAAAGATACCGTTGCAAGTCGCAATTCACTAGTTAATAACTTGAAAAATCAAAGAAAACTCTTTTTGTCGGTTTTTCATAAGAAAGTATAGGGTATAAACCCTATGTATGTCGCGGAGAACCTAACGGGTAACCGGGGCTCCGGCTCGACGTGCAGGAGAAGGAACGGGGTGGTTTTTAGTCAGTAAGAGTCTGACACTCCCTTCCGCCTCACCCAGGCGGGAGCAGTCATTCGATGATTTTCCCCCCTTAAAAAAAACCCTATGTATATACAAACCTCTTAATTCAGTACGATTCAATTAATTGCTCTAGAATCACAAATAGCCTAACATAACAGTCTGCCTTTTCCACGCTTCATTTCGGTGAAGTGAAGTTGACTTGCAATCAGTTTGCAAATCTACAGTGAGTGAGGTATCTGCATACAATGTACGCGCGGTTTGTTATTTCATTTCCAACGAGTTACTTCAGATTTATAGACGAACGATGCTGGAAAGAATTGGAAGAGAGCGTATCTATTATATGTCTGTCTGTATATTTATTACGGAAATCTAATAGACACGAGTGGATTCGCGCGCGAGTGCTATTATTAGTCTCATTGGTATTTTTTGATGTTTGGTTTTTTTTAGACCTATTTCATCCATTTTTGGAGAAAGTGTCATGTGATTGTTTTTAAAATGAAGCTGAGGGTGTAGCAATCTTAATCTTTTATTGGCATGTATTGGAAAGATAATAAAAAAGAAATGTCTTTCTGCCCTTGCACCATCTTAATTTTCCTTGTAAGTCATCTCTGTATTTTTAGTAAATTAAAAAGTTCATATCCGTCGTTACAGCTGGTTCCTTTGTGAGCTCGTTACGCGGTGGTTAGCATACCTACTACACTATTTCCTTTTTTATTTTGATAGTTTTTATTACTAAAAGCTTTTCTTCGTTCTTCTTACTTGTTAAGAAGTTCTATTCCGTACTATTTTTTTTGCTTTTCCGCTGAACTATTATTTGCGTACCCCGCTTCTATCTGTTTTGAGGATATGATGTCTAGCGTTAACGTTTCATCCAGTAACAGTGGAATCGTTAGAGAAATTCATTTTTAAAACAAAATAATTTTAAATTCAGTTTTACTTGTTACTTCTGTGTGCACCTCTGCCTACCCCTTCGGGGATAAAAGGCGTGATGTTGTGTGTGTGTGTTTTACTTGTTGTACCTACCTACGTGTGATCTGTTAGTTTTATGACAAAATAATAAAATAACGAACAAGCGCAGGTGTTAAAATAGTGCAGTGTTCAGTCACAGCACACCGCAATAACTGTTCACCACAAACATTGAGTAAACGAGTACGTAATCATATTATCTACACAGGATTTTATACTTGTGAGTAACGTTCGTCACTCTTGTAAAACAACGTGATTTTTTACCTGTGTAACATATTTGTGTACTCAAAACCATTATCTCAGAAGCCAGGCCTATGTCGACAATATTTGTGTACTCGTGAACACGATTCTCATAAATATTATACTGCGTTTAAGGTGAGCTACACCACTAAGTATAAAATTTCACACAAGTATTTTCATTGGAATTTTTAATGTTGACTCAAGTGAGCTTTGAGCTGCGAGAAGAAGGAGAAACCGTTTCTGGCAGATCTGCATTAAATTGCATTTGAAGAGCTAATAAAACTATGCAGATTCAAAGTTGAAATTGAGAAGCAGCATCAACTTGGATCCGGAGAGTAATAATAATGATAACGACTTCCTGACGATGGAAATAATGAAAATAGTTTCAGGAAACAAGGGAACAGACGGTATTGTTTATTTATATTCGTAATACAGTTGGAAGGATCATATCATTTGGAATTAGGCATCGATAAATTTACGTCAGGTGCAGATGTTCCGATCTGAGACACTGACGTAGGGATCTTACCGGAGTTGTGGGTCGGGTTCTCGTACCTCTCAGTGTACTTACATACCTCTCTAATCGGCCTGCCAATGTCTATTTAATGTTGACAAATTGGAACGTCGACACAAACCGATGGGACCCCGAAGACGATTTTTTCACAAAGAAATACACCACCCGGGATCACGATACATCGACAAGAGCAATGTGAGACGTGATTTAGGTAATTGAATCGAACTGACAAATATTCAATGGAATATTTCTGCTGAATCCGTCGACATTGTCTCAAAATAGCTCTATCCTATTTTCAATACGTACAACATTGTGTGACAAAATGAATCTCATTGCATCCACGACCTTTGGTTGTTCATCCCATCTGAAGCTTCCTTAGTAACGTGACGCCACACATTTTGTGAAGTGATAAAGTAGACACTCGTATCAAATATCCGTATCTCTTTTTTGGCAATATTGCTTAACAAATCGTGAAATAAAATGTATACCTCGAGTTGTATGTTTATTGTTTGCTCTAAAAATAGAATACACACAGTACTTAATAGATTTACGTGTGATAAAATCGTTTTATTGGATCCTAAAGTTATATCGAAGATGTAAAACGTGTTACAGGTGGCACTTAATCGCAGGTTGTCGGCAATTCGTTCGTTAAATTGCCGAGCAGTTATTCTCGCCATTAATTTTTCTGACGACAGCCATTCGAAGTCATGGCATAAACATCATTCTTTTAAAAGCTTTGAATGTTCGGAGACTTAAAGGATCAAGTGCTTTGAATCGTTTGATAAATGTCTTTACGACGGCGACGGTGAATACTTACCACCATTTTGTGGAAATCCGGATGCTTTTGTGAATGCGTGTTCGATAATGAGCTGTGAAAGGACGAGTTAAAAGTTGCTCCGCGATCAAATTGACTGCGTTTTACTTCTCCACGTGTGTTGCGTTCCAAATTATTTTCTTTGTATCCGATTTATGTTTCGATATGTCGCTTCATTGTCGGGTGGGTAAAAGTAATGGTATGGTACATACCTTCATCCACATTGGTTTCTTTTGAGTTTGAGTACATATGGACATGCATTGAGAATATACTCTTATACTTGGACTAGTAGTCTAGTTACCTATATTGATGTTACTAACCGTCACCATAAAATGTAACAATACGAGCAAGGGTCCCGTTGTACGGAGCACATAACATCGGTTCATTGCATTTTCCGTCTCATATCCTCGAATCTCCATTTAAAGTAAGTATTTTATTCAAAAACGTTATTTTACAAGAAAAGCTAATGACGTCAGATTTTAGGTTCGGTCATAAATCCTTTGAACGTTACCGTGCAAAGGAAACGAATTTTGACATTAAGGTTGGAATTACATTAGGTAAGAAAATGAACAATAAAGGTACTTACAAAATAGGTTTTTACACGCAGACCCAGATTTATTGTTGTTATAACTTTTTCGTGTGGTTTATTTGGGTGAACGGAATTTTGTTTTATGCTAAAATCAGTAAACTAACCGTACAGTTGAGTGGAAGATTAGTCAAGCGAAGTTTTAGTTTGGGAACTTTTAATGCGGGCTCTGGCACGTTACCTGACTTACAATAATTCGTTATGTTAATAAAATAGTAGTATATTTCAGTAATTCTAAACATTTATATGAGAATTGATTTTGCTGCTAGATACATTGCAAAATTACTTTTAGACATATCTCTTAGATCATCAGTTTTATAGGTAGGTTTTAGGTTCGTTGCATTATGTTTTTTACCTATGGTTTTTTGTTCTTATCATCATGAGAAATAATAGGTGTGATGTTATATTATGTGTACATTTAGGTAGTACAGTAGGCCCACTTTTTCTGGTTAATCAAATAGCAAAAGACTTGTAGTTGTCAAGACAACTAAACATATCTTAAATCTTAACAGATACAATAAATGTGATATAGTTCGTAAAATCAAAGCAAGTAATAAAAGTACGCACAGCATTGAATGCGACTCAATAATACAGATGGGCATCAAGTCGGTATAAAAAATGCTTCGTAGTCTGTAGTCGGGCTTCGCAACAAATTGCTCCTATATAAAAACAAAAAGATCAAGTATAAATGTTTCCCGCTTTATCGCGATTTGCTTCGGGCGACCTAAGGCTGGCTACATATCTAGCGGATTGTCTGGATAAACTAGAACGAAGTCAGATTACAAAACCTTTTTGTTTGTTTATCTTTTAGGTGATTTAATTTATGAATTGAGTCTTAGTTTAAAGCTTGTAAAATAAATGTAAGTAGTTGAAACGAAAAACAGATTCTTTTAGTACATTTGACGGATTGAGTCTGTAAAAGGGAGAAAGGAGACAATATTTAAGTAAGTAGATCATGTAAACAATATTTCTTGTGGACTTAGGCTAAGGGCAAGGTCAACCTTTGAACTGTTTTTTAGTCTCCATGTTGATTGTTTGTAGGGCACGCGACAGATTAACTTGTTCGTTCCGGTGCTAAACAAAGTGTTTGGGCGAGCAATAAATTAACTCGACGAAGCATTGCTACGTTTACCCTGTAAATCATGTTGAGAAACTGCTATAATTTATTGTTACGAAAGCTTCAAGCGTGTTTTTCTTTTCGTTTTTTAATATGGCTGCTATTGTTTTTTTTTATTTTAGTGTAGGTGCGTTGGCGATTCTACTTTTGCTGTCTGGCTGTTGAATTTGGATAGCAATTCTTTTGCGTAGCATATCAAAATCGTAAAGATGATAAAACTTCCTATAACAATTAATTCCTTAATTTCAGAAATATTTAAAACAAACAATTTTGAGGAATCTATAACTTACTATAACGAGCTATTTCACACTTTTCAATACCCTATCTATCATGGAGCACGGCCACAGCTCTCGGTCGTGTTTTATCTTACAATGAGAGGAAGGCTTAGCGGGGAGACGTGAGACATGACAGTCGGCTACAACTTATTATTTCTTGCTTCCGTACCAAAGATTACGCTAAAGTATATCATAACATCAAGTCTTTTATATTTTCCCGTAGGGATTGACAGATGAGCTAATATTGTTTGGACAGTAACAGTATATTGTCTTAATTGTTCAATATTTTTAAGCATTACTTATATTTACATTACAACACTATGTAGGTACATGCATAGATGAAAAATAGTGAAAAAATAATTCAACACAAACAAATTACTGGAGCAAGTTAACATGTTAAATAAAGTGGACGGTGTGTCATAAAATAAGAGACAGTGCCCACGGGGCCCATGTACCAAGTAGTCGTTCAACCAATAGCCGCTCGTGTTTACCGACCAGAATGTTCGTTGTCGTTCCAAATGCAAAAATTATACAAATTACTACTCTGTGGTCCTCATGAACATACATTGTTATAGTCGCAGCCTTCGCTCCGATAATTTGCAGTTTTAGCCATCTTTTCATAGGATATACAATAAAATTATCATACAAATGTCACAGGAGGTGACGCCAGTATTGTGTTAATGGTACTTGGACCGACTAGAATGGTATTTGTACGGTTATATCGATGTATTAGTGATGTTCATACACTCAAATACCTACTTAGGTGCAATTATCTACAGATTTCTAATAGTGAATACGAGGTCACAAAAGATAATCGAGCCGGGCTAAGTAATATTCCATTTTTCGATATCAAAGTTATCAGATTGGTATCATGCTCGGAGTATCTATGGCAATGCGTTTGTCCTCCATTACTTGAGAATAACATTATTGGGAAAAGTAGGTACGCCTAGACTAGAATAAGAACTCAACAACCCTTTTGCAAATAATAGATATGACGTCATGAAACGTAATGTAATAGGAATTGATATGTCAAAAACGATACTCTGTACATGTCTTTGACGTCACAAATAAGTTGATTTACTTATAAAGCATTGTGCACAAGTACTTAATAATTAAAGGCTAAAACATAAATAAGTGTTAAGGGTGGTATCTCGCAAATCATAGTGTTTATCGTTTCAGTAGTCGATCGCTATTAATCTTCGCCGCTGCAGAGTCATCAGCTTCCAATCAATCCTGGCCAGGTACTCATTTATAACGCAATGAACTGACTAATTCTACTTTCTTCTGTTCACGGTTTAACCTTTAGAATATTATTATTAACGACCGCCTTCTTTAGGAGGGTCAGGTTTATGAGAGGTATTGAGGCCTAGTCTCTGTTAAATATATAGCCAGGACCGTCTTAAACTGTGCTGGGGCCCTAGGACACACGATAATTTGAGGCTCTTTTAGAATTTTTATTTTTTTAAACTTTATACCACACTAGGATTTTCTTCTGTATCGTGGGTTTACAAACATACAAGTTCAATTACACATGACACTCTTGAACCAACACGACTGCACGATTGGTGCGGTGGCTGGATAACCGGTTGCCGCGCAACGTGTAGCGGGTTCGATTCCCGCACAGAGCAACTGTTTGTGTGATCCACAAATTGTTGTTTCGGGTCTGGGTGTCATGTGTATGTGAACTTGTATGTTTGTAAATGTACTCGCGACACAGGACACAATCCTAATGTGGGGAAACGTTTAAAAAAAATAATAATTTGTAGATCACACAAAGATTTGTTCCGTGCGGGAATCACACCCACTACACGTTGCCGGGCAGCGGATTGCCGCGTAGCGAACGTGTAGTGGGTGTGTGTCCGTCGTGGAAATTGTCGGTGTTTCGGGGCCCCCGGGCACGGGCCCCGGGTGCCCATATGGTGAAAACGGTACTATATAGTCTCTTAACCTTAGACAAGACAAGAGTCTGTCAGAACGCAGATTCACGCTAGCCACAATGTGTTTTCTATTGTGTCTCATATATCGACAGACGAGAGGTTAATTGACTCTTAAAATCCCCGCGGTAAGAGGTGACAAATGTAGTTCACACGGCTGAATTAAATAAAAATATTTTCTTTATAGACTAAAGATAAGACTTGATATCAAATTAAAGCGATGGTTATGAGAAATTAACATCTATAATTAACACCCTTGATCTCAGCTGATGCTTAAGGTTTATTAACTCAATTTTCGCGAAAATTAATCGTTATATAAGAGCATAATGTGTAGACTGAAAGCTATTACGAAAAGTAACATGCGCAGATATATTAAAGCAATTTCAAATAAATGTCTAGGCCAACGGGCACTTCTGTTAATACCTTAATGGAATTAAACTAATAAACTTCTCATTTATATAAGTTACGCAACATTTTCTAAATCTTAGTATATTGTTTTAATGTCCTTTGAAAGTCGTAAGCAGAAGTATTTATATTTTTTTAAATCACATACTTAAATGTAATTATGACAAATGTTTTTATTATTTTGAGACAGAGGTGTGTGGGTAGTGTAGACTACTATAGGTATAGATACTCACATAACTCTTACGACTTGGAGATTTTTAATTTCTATAAGTTTAAAACATTGTGCTTTGGAATTTCACAAGAAACAGAACAATGAAAACTTAGTTCTTAAACGAATAATAATAAAAAGATAATTTAAATGAATCTGCAGAAGTTATCAAGGAAACTTTGAAGATAAAATGTCGGCAGATGTAATTCTATTTATGTAGTGATATCACTTACTTGGCTTTTAGTGGACTTCGCTCGGCTACCGCATCGTAGCGGTGGCGTAGCGCTGTAGCAGCGTAGCGTGGCGTAGCGCTGTAGCAGCGTAGCGGTTAACTGCTTTTAAAGCGAGAACCTCTGACTGAATCATTTCAGTTTAAAACCAGAACCAACAAAAAATACATTTTTAATTTACGTTTACGGTAAAAGATTAATGTATTTACCTTCACATCTGTTTACCTTATATTGGTTTTGGAAATGTAAGCGGAGACCGGTTTCCAAATAATCTAATGACACATTATTTCATATCAAACCAACAAATGGAGAGGAATAATAAAACCTCATTTGTCAACTCTGATGAATTGTGTTCCAAATGATGAATACAGATTCAAAACATACATTAAAATTTTCATATTTCGAATTTGAATTTGCGTTGTCAGTAGGTACTTTTTTTTTCATTCATTGATAAATATTGTGCTCCTTACCATGACTTGAATCGTGTTTTTTTTTGTAAAAAAAAGTATGGAAATGGGGTGCTTACTAAGTAGATGAGGAAAAAGTCATATTGTATATTAAGTGTATGGAAGTGTAAATGAATTTCGGAAAAGCTTCCCTTTTACTTTAAATATTTTTCTCCATTACACTAATTAATAGACAGGCATATGGAAATTATTTTCTGCTTTCTGTGTTTGTAAGAATCATTCGAATGACTAAAATAATATCACAAATGTTAATATGATGAATATTAAATAAAAGAAACCTAAACACATATGTAGCAAAATTCATTTCACAACCACTACTAGGTATGATAAAACAATTGTCTTCTTGTAACAAACAAATAATTTAATAAATTATCATTTCGAAAACTTATTTCTAATTTTGTTTGCGTAAATGATATTTTGATCACGATCGTGGCGTAGTAAGTAGTCGTAAGTTGTAATTAATTGGTCTAGAACTGAAATGAATTTAATTACTCATAACCATTACAGATAATAAATCATATTGTTATAGAGGTAGATTGTTTTTGGATTATACAATAATAAAAAAGTGTATATTTCAAGACTTTTGCATTTCTTTCAATCGTTCGTAACGTCATAGTTCACTCTGCTGTACAAAGTTTGCTCACCTCTCCCAAGTACTTACCCTTTCAGATTTGAAATAACGTTTCCCCAATATTTTTTTTTAAAAAAACACGTACATCTATATTGATACAACCTTTTCACTTAACCTTTTTAAAAGTTAAGTCTACATAATCGATGCTGTTAACGAGATTCTTTAAAGTGTTACTCTTTATTATTTTTACAAACAGTTTTGTGCCGTGTAATCCAAGTATCCGACCTGATAAAGCCAATAAGTTTAAGTCTAAACCTTTGAACAGTCTATTAAGGAACAGTTCGGTCCTCGGGTCTCGTTAAGAGTTATTGAATAAATTGCTCGGGGGTGATTAATTGAGTATTAATTACGATATCGTTTAGCATCACCTCTGTTCATTATGTACCAAACAATACCTATTGTTAATTTGAAATTGGACAATTATGTATTAGCTGTATCTGTAGTGTTGAGCTTGTTACGGGTTAATATTGTTACATATAAGGTAACTAGATTAGTCAGTGCCCATTTGAGTGACTGGATATCTAGGGATCAACGTGCAAATACTACTAAACAGGGTTGAAGTTCATATAAATCTGGTTAAAAATGTATGTTAAACAGTTTGGGTAATGCTTTGTTGATAGAGTTGTCGGTAAGTCTCGGTTGTTAGGGCTATATTTCACCGAGATACCATGGCAGCGCAACCAATCGCCGCGACCAACAAAATATTTGCAACTCAATAGAGAGTTATTCACCTAGTGTTGGCTTGGTTGCGCAACCAATCTAGGGGCGCGACCACAACATTAGGGGTCTATTTTGACATAGTGTGTGGTGTGGTGTTTGGACTCTGGTGTCTAGTTTGGTAGCTTACGGACACCGCAGTAGCGTTGATGGTTGCGCTGCCACGGTGTCTCGGTGAAATATAGCTGTTAAAGTTTTGAAAATCGGTTCTTGCTGTCTTGTAAAACGGTATTATTGTTCCGAGTTCATTTTGTGTAAACTACTGAGTTTACATACATTTCTTAAACAACTGTTTGTGGTTTTGCTTTGCTTCTATATTTAGTAAAAGCCGTAGGTTTTAAGACAATGGCTTAATGACTTAAAGGCACCTAATTTTGAACCCTCACAATCCATTTACTATATGAACGAAAGTGTTTAGAAACTGGTACCCTACATAAGCTTCATATTTGCCGAACGAATAGTTTCATAGCAACACTTTATGAATATTTACTAAAATAGTTTTTAAGTCCCTTAAACCAACAAATATGTTTTGTTCACCAAATGGTTAATAAATTAAAATTGTTTGTGAATTGAAGGTTGCTTTCATAAGTTCATTTTAAATGTTACGAAGGTAATCGCTTACCTAATTGTTTCTTTTTTGTGATTGGAAGCGAGACTAAATAGTGTTAATGTTGCGTGTACACGTGACAGTTAATTTAAGCAAATTGAACTTGTTTCTAACGCTCTCCTGTGGGCCTTCTAGTTACTATACTGCTTGCTAGCTAAATTCTTGATAAGCATGTTAAGTTACAATTGTTACGGAACAAAATAGATTGTGAAAGGTCTATTACGCGTTGGTATGAAGTCCCTCCGTAAACAAGTCGGCGAGTTGTACCAACAAAACTTAAACTGCTTGGCTTGTCAAAAACATATTCGCTGTTAAAATGAATAAATAAATAGGGAGCTTATTAAAAACAATCGGTTCCGTCTCCGGCCCACTTCTAGAGTTTGCACTCAACTATAATTACGCGGTACTCCGCCAACGTCCCGGTCCCATTACAAAGTCCAATCAGTTATCCGAAACTATTGGACGGAAGAACGAAACCGTTGCAAAAACCGTTTCGTTTTACGAAAAATCGGTTTCTGCGAATACTCAATGTTGAATATTTTAACAGGATAAAAGGGTTAGCATTTAAAAAAGTATTATTGAGAATATTTGATGTTAAACCGAAAGATTAAAATGTCGGAGGGGTCGCGGGGTTTGTAGACCAAGAGGGGTCGGTTTACTGAGTGTTACGTTACCACATTTAGGGTCGATTTTATCCACTTTTGAGTAAATAGACACTCTTTGACTTTATTAAGGACTAACTTCTGTTCGTGGTTGCAACCCATTGTAATTGTATTCAACAAATTCAGTTTCTTTTATGACATGTTTTCATCACAGTTCTTTACCAAGTGCTGAGTTTTGAAACATTTATTTTTGTTGTCAATCGGTAGTGTAATAAACATATACTTAAACAAAAACTTACGAGATGATAAAGTATTTTTAGAAAGTGCCGAAATAAATAGGATTCACATAAATTGTAATATATAGATTTTAAGAAAATCCTCGTGGAAGCACTATTCTAATCCATGTAAGCAAACGCGATGTCAACAAAACATCCAACTATACTTAACCATTATAAACTGAACCTACAGTATGCAAGTTTCTCACAGACTAATAGGTCAGCGTAAAATAAAAAAGGTATAGCTCAGAACGCCGACAATCTGTTTGCAAAGATTTCTAAATAAATAAAGAAAATATTTGCATGCTGGATTAATTCCTGTCCTTGGCAAACATCTATCAATTTCTTTGCTAAGTAAACAGTAACAAACAATGTTGATACTAGTTATCATAACTATATTGCTATATCTATTACATAATACATAGTACTGACGAGACATTGACATAGTACTGTAAACAATGCTGATTAGTTTAGAAGTGAAAACAGTTTAGCTGAATGTTCATTTATTAAAGTAACCGTAATAATTTATTGTTATTTCGCGTATGATTTATTTTAATAGTAATCTGATGTCGATAATCTGGGAATATAAATGGATATAATATGTCTGTTTCTATAATGAGGGATCCCAATTAAGAGGCTTTAATGAAGTAAAATATCTATTTACGGACTATTATTCTTAATCACAGCGTACACACAATATGCGTGGGTTACCAATGATATTTTACTCTAATATCAAGTAAGTACAGATTTATTTTGTATCGAACCTAATGATACTTATGATTTATTGCCTACAATATAATAGAAAACAAGTACCTACGAATTCTATGAGTATTTCCGTCGAATTCCAATCACTGCTACGAGATTTGTTATTACTACGAATCGTGCTACGAATAGTTCGGCGTAGTAGATGCTACGGACGGCTACGGTGGCTACGATACACATTTTGCTAAATTATTCTACATCGTTTTAATTTTATGTTGTGACACAGTACTTTGTATGTTTATGTTTCATAACGGAATCCTCTTACACGTCCCGGTTTTACATAGATAAACACCAACCGTGTTATATCTCTTTATATTCGTTTTAATAAAAATATGCCTCCATGACAAGGATTATGAACACACCTTCGCTAAAAAAATTCTTAGAGAAATATGTTACAGTACGTATATTTTGTTGACAAAATTCTGATTTACGTCATTAACCTTTCGAAACACGTGCTTGAATTTTGAAGTTAAAAATATTTCGTGTGACAAATATAGTATGCTTGCTTACTCACAGAACATATAAAGAAGATACCGCTATTGCATTTAACTACCACCAATTGATTAATTTGTTAATTAAAAAATCGTTGTGTATTCATTCTATTGACTCTTGTACCGTGGAGGAAGGCGACACTACCTTAAACTTAATCAGACATTATTGTGAAACAGTCCTTTATTAATATATATATTTTTTTAATTTATTTATTTCTTCTTCACAAAATACAGTGAATGGCGGACTTAATGCCTTAAGGCATTCTCTTACAGTCAACCATAGGGAAGTGCAGAGAAATGAAGTGGTTGCGAAGCCAGAACACAATAAAAAAAAAAAAGTTATGTAATATGTATACCAAACACATAAATACCTATACAATAAATATATTAATACAATATTTTATAAATAGACATATACATACCATATAATATATACAATGTAATATAAATTCACATCAAGTTGAACCTTTGTCTATACTATCTTAACTGAAGTCTATCCTCAGCTCAAAAACTGTATGACAGATCTAAAGGCTCACATCATTAAATATTCACTATTCACCAATTCACTGACCAAATTGAACTCCACCTCAAAGTATATTTCAACTAAATTGAGTGAATACCCTTGTTACAAATACCTCTAATATTAGCGTCTTAGATATCGTTTAAACTTGACAGTATAATATGGGATATTAATTGAAGTTTAGTTGTAATTCGAGAATTTGTAATTAAAATGTTGTATGACCCTTGTGAGGATTATGAAGATGTTTGTAATGAAGGGTTAATTGGTCTTTACTAAATTTAGTGGTTCATACATGTGGTTGTTACTTAATTATTTTTAAATTCACGCGCTAAAAGTACTGTGATTTGTTTCCTTCGAATGTTTAATTACAAAAGTATTAATAGGAAAGGTATAGAAATGTCAAAATAAAATCATATGACAATATCAGTGTCGAATAATTTTATTACTGAATCTCTGTGTGAAATGTACTTAAAATATACCCGTCGACTTTTATATACTTAAACCTAAGAGTATTGGTTAAATACTCTAAGACTTAAAGACATTAATATGAAATAACTCGGTTCCCATATTTCTACTACTTAGAACAGCAAACAACATCGCATATCCTTAATTAACACAAGCTAGCAAAATAATTGTCAGGCACAAACCCAAAGAACGTAAACTACGCATCTTTTCAAGTTCAGAATTTTACCTAAGAACTTTTAAGCAATAAATCTTAAGCTGACATGGTTGTAAAAGTCGAAATACAAGAGTTATTTACCTTAATGTTGCGTGGATAACTGAACATGCAGTACCTATATACCATATCCCAGTATTGTGTGTCCTACCCGAGCGTAAATACGTAATACGGTCCACACAAAAGAGTACATTCTATATGTGTATGAGACCAGGTAGATTAGTTACAAACATAAATAATCAAGAGATCCAAGCCAAGAGGCGAAGCACCCAAGTTAAGCTGCGGGATCAAATAGCACAAAGGCATTGTTTTCGACTTCCCAACTCTTTTCTCTATGTAGTTTCAAATAAATACTTTTTAATAAAAGGGTAAAAATTCTTCGGCTATTCTGACGAGTATTTGCAGGAAAATTGAAATAGGCGAAGTTGATTAATATCTGTTAACTGTCTACAATCAAAACATTGCATAACAATCAAATCCTTTATTTTGATTCATCAAACTAAGTAACATTGTGTTCTTGTTTCAAAACTTCTATTTACTGTAACAACTCAAAACATTTAACATCAACGTTAGGCCTTGAATATTTGCAGAGTTATATAAATATCAACAACAGTTGCATTCATACGATGCGGTTGCAGGTAACAGAACGCTTGAATGCCCGTGAATGTGATGAGCAACAAAACAGGAACAGTGTATGAAGGTTGCATGGACTGATATGAGAAAAAAATATGCGACGGGAACGCTACGTGGTACAAGTGGCTTGGCAGCCCGTGGGCGGACCACGTACCAATACTATTCTTTTACTGAAAAATGTAACAATCCCGTTTGTTGGCTGTTGGGATTCTAAATCTATCTAGAGTTACGTAACTTGACATTGCACCTTTTTATCATGATCATAATGTTTGTTTAAATAAAGGTGTGCAGTGTTCAGCATATTCACTTTGAGATAATCCTATTGCGATATACGGGTCTATTGTCTAAAAGGGGATATTAACAGACTCCCTTTTATATTATTGAGAAATATCGGAAAACTTATTTCAGAACAATGATAGCACGGTTGGCGCGGTGGTTGGGCAACCGGCTGCCGGGTGCTATGTATCGGGTTCGATTCCCGCACGGAGCAACTCTTTGTGTCAACCACAAATTGTTCTGTGTCATGTGTATATGAACTTGTATTTTTGTAAACGCACCGACGTCAACAAGGAAAATCCTAGTGTGGGGCAACGTTTAAAAAAATAACAAAAATATACTAGTCGAACCCGAGATGGGGAGTCATTATTATTTGCAGCTACCAATTATTATACTTAAATAGTGATTTTTAGATTCGAGTCATTATGATTATATCACGTATCTTCTATCTATCGAGACCCCTTGCCTGACAGTAGCTCTAGCGACCACCTGGCCATGAGGAAGATATTTATTAAATCTACTGATTATATCCACAAGGGGTAGCAAAGGATAACATCTTTCAATAATGTTCATGATCGAACAGACTTAAGTCAGTGCCCAACATCTGGTCGCATTCTCGGAAAGTAATTTTTATTTTTAATTTAGATAAAAATAGAATCGAAGGAAACTTTCATTTTGTTAACAAGATTCACATTGATAGTCGATTCTTAATGCTGAGAAAAAATGTATGACTATTTATTTAATAATTCGATATCCAAAAGTGCCGCTCAGGTGCAGTACGACAAATGGAAAGAATATATTTATCTATTCGTTGATCTCAATACTATTTGTTATTTAAATATAAAAATAATCCATAATCTATATATGATTCTTATTTCTAAAAATAAACAGATATTTTAAAAATATAAACCAGAATTAATATTCTTGCGTTGTTGTTTTATTTTCTTGTTAGTGTTTTAAGGCATCTATTATTAAGCCAAGTTAAAAATGTACCGAAACATTAGCTCATGACAAATTGCCGTTCAAGACAAGACCAAAATTGCTGTACTTATAAAATAAAGAGCCACCGTCGCGTCGTTTGAAATTAATTTTAAATTGAGTAGGTACCTATCATTTTAATTTGAGACTAAAATCAGATCATGAAAATTGAATTTCAGGGAGATGGAGGAAAAATACAATGTCCTTCGAAATTATGAAAACAATATTTCTGTCGGTATTGTTTTCAAGTAATGGAACTGAAAAATTTACCGCAACAACCCTTTTCTAAACCCTTTCCTGAGCACTGTAATAATAGATTTTTATAAGGGACTCGTAATGCCCTGACAAATATGTTGGTACCTACTAAGGTATGCGAGCCTATAGGCCATATTTTATACTTATAAGTTAATATCAATGTAATTAATACAGTATATGAATATAATCTTCTCATTATTACACGAATAGTGCAATTGAATTCATTGTAATTTTTTCCTGCTCTCCAGAAAAACGCTTGCGAAATAGTGTACGCCGCCCTATAATAATATATATTTTGATCGTTCACCTTGTTCGCGTCTCATAAATTCATTTGTTCGGTATCTATACCATTATGAATTCCACATTTCCAACACAGAAATATGCTGGAAACGTATGAAAAGTGACATCTTACTTCCTTTTATAAGAGAGTAGGAAACGAAATACATTGGGGCACGTGACACTTAGGTGATACGGGAGGAATAAAGGATCGCTCTTTCGAGGATGGAAGCGACAATGTATTATAGCAATTGGATATAATTTTCACCACAAACGAGAAATTATCATAGTCATGTTTATGTAATAAGGCAACGAGGGGAATTGATTTTAGGGTCTTGCTAAGTAAACGTTGAACTAGGATCTAGTGGTGGCACTGACTTATCTTCTTAACGTCTGCTTCGGGTTTGAGGTGTTAGCACTGACGGTGCGAATTATACAGGCTTGTAAACCAGATTGTCTATACACTTGGAACAGATTTGCGATTATACCTAGACTGTGGCGTCCCTTTGGAGCTTATGTGTGACGTACGGCGTTATAGATTGAAGATAAAGGCAGGAGTCTATTGCAATGGCATGTGTTTAAAAAATTTTTGGCTGACTTCATATATTTTCTTTTTACTTTTCATAAAATCCCTTGTTCTGTGACTGAATATCGTATAATGTAACATAATAATGCTCATTAATATATACCTAAGATAAACTTTTCGAATAATACTAACAATGAGGTTGTATGTAATTCCTCCGTCTGTAGTCGGCCGCTGGGACAGAGTTAACTATGCGTTATTATATCATTACAAACTGCAACACAAATTACGGTGTAAACCGACCGAGCTAACAGCCGGGCAGCCGCCTCGCAGCTGAAGATTTTGACGTAACGCAAGATTTCCCAAACGAGTTGTTATAAATATAAAACGTCAAGTTTAACGATATTCTGTACTGGAAAACTTGTAGTATTATAGTTGTACTTAGTTAAGTCAGTACTTAGATATGTGTCACACATAACATGTCATGTCTGTATGAAGTATAGACAAATTTACGTGACTTCTCTTTAACCTTTTTTTTCTACGTAATATTTATTTTATCGACAAATACTAAAGTTAACGTTTTCCGAATACAAAACCCCCGAATGGCTAAATAAATTCAAACAATATGACACATTGATATCTTATTCTGTCCTATATTTAATCGGACATTATACGTACTTATTTATTTTTATAACAACTACTACGTTACTCACACCAATTCACACATTAACGAAGCTTTTGTCAATGGGGACGAATACAACATAATTGGGAGTAATTAGCGACAACACTCTTGGACAGTCCATGCTGTTGTAGAATCCGTTTATATTAACTGTCACGTACTTTGCAGTAGTGTATACAGAGCCGTATTATACCTGAGGCAAACTACGCAAATGCCTAGGGCGCCAGGCTAAGCAGAGAAGACGTCGTGCTCACAGAGCAACGGTGGTGCCAAAAAATTAGGGGCGCCAATGAGGTGCTTGCCCAGGGCGCTCTCCAGTTTTAATGCGCCTCTGAGTGTATTAGTAGGGGAGCCCATGAAGGGATTTCGGTAGTTACTCGAGCGCGTCAGATTAACATATGGGGAAAAACTAGTGTCCTGTTAAATATACCCACCATTTATCCGATCTGATTAGAAAGGGGGGACTAAAAATAAAAAAAAAGTCTGACTAAATAAAGTCAGTTTCGTCAGATTAAGAGAAGGTAGGTCAATACCATGCTAAAGGAAGTGTATTTAAAAAATGTGCCCATTCCAACTTGATTTGCAAGAGTGGGGGGATTTTGAAGGGTTCTCGTTTGTGCTCTCCAGAACATTCAACTCCACCATGCAAACTGGCAGATTAAGAGTTTTTTATTATCAAAGTCACATGAAGCATGTACATTATCAATATCTGACACGCTCGACCACTAGAACAAAAGTTACGCGTAACAGATTCAAAGATCTTTGGATTCCCCCTTCCCCCACCGGTGTAAGAAATTGTCACTAAACCATTTTTTCTTTCTATCAGCATATTTTTAAAATCCAGTAGGTCCCAACGACGCTCGAGTAAATCCAAATTTAGCATCGTGGGCTCCCCTACTATATAGATAACCTCTCATATTTTACACAGAACACGTCCACATACAATAATACCAATAATTATTTAATTATACAACCGGTAATAGTGTTATTAGAGGTATATTCCACAGTTTATATTGTATGGTTAACCGACAAATGTAGTGTAATTGACTATTGATTAATTGGAACAATGGTTGTCGGTGACAACGGTGAAGGGGTTGCATGTACCTTCCTTTAGGGATTCGGAGTTGGGTCTCGAATTTAATCATGGCCTGTTAGGTCAAAATGTAGTTTCGAAGATAATCGATTTACATATATTATATTATCCGTCTTCATATCGTTCAGTTTTGATCTTTTGAACAAGAGACGAGAGATCTTAGTAGGACTGTTAAGAATTTCTCTTTTTTCCTAATATTTTATAACTGACTAGCTGTTGCCCGCGACTTCGTCCGCGTAGATTAATGACTTCTGACAGAATTCATCAGAATCAATTCAGTGCCCAATTAAGATTTACCTATTGTGAAATGATTTATCGTAATTTCAATAAATTACAAATCCCGCAGGGTTCTTACCAGTCCCGGCCCGATCACGTAAGTTTTGAGTAATAAAAACTTCGACTATTGTTGTATAGAATCTCAGGGGTGGAAATGATCAAAATCCTTTCTTAGAGGATGTTTACGTCAAAATATCTATCGGCACGCCGAATTTCAACCAGATCGTTTTATAATTGACAAAGTTCCATACGAACTTTCACCCCCTATTTTACCCTCTTGGGAGTGAAAATGATCAAAATTCTTTCTTAGAAGATGCTTACGTCATAACATCTATCTGCATGCCAAATTTCAACCTGATCGGTTTAAACTGACAAAGTCTCATACAAACTTTCATCCCCTATTTTACCCACTTGGGGGTGAAAATTATCAAAATCCTTTCACAGCGGATGCCTACGTCATAACATCTATCTGCATGCCAAATTTCAACCAGATCGATTTAAAACTGAGAGTCTCATACAAACTTTCATCCCCTATTTTACCCCCTTGGGGGTCGAAATTATCAAAATCCTTTCACAGCGGATGCTTACGTCATAACATCTATCTGCATGCTAAATTACAACCCGATCGGTTTAAAACTGACAAAGTCTCATACAAACTTTCATCCCCTTTTTTACCCCCTTGTGGGTGGAAATTATCAAAATCCTTTCACAGCGGATGCTTACGTCATAACATCTATCTGCATGCCAAATTTCAACCCGATCAGTTAAAAACTGACAAAGTTTCATACAAACTTTCATCCCCTTTTTTACCCCCTTGGGGGTGGAAATTATCAAAATCCATTCTTAGCGGATGCCTACGTCATAACATCTATCTGTATGCCAAATTTTAGCCCAATCTGTCCAGCGTTTTGGGCTGTGCGTTGATAGATCACTATGTCAGTCAGTCAGTCAGTCAATCACCTTTGAATTATATATATATATAGATATAGGTAGTAATACTATGTACATTATATTCAAGACTCATAAATAAAGTATAGTTACTTTAATTTGCATCCAGTTAAACCTTTTTCGATTATAAAATTAATTGTGCTAACTGACCACAAAAAATTCAACAATACCTCAAGCATACCTCTAATTTCAATTAGGATAAAATAGTACTGAATGTAAATGTTGCTAGATTCCCTATTAAGTATGTATATTCAAGTTACCAATGTTGTCCTGTTATTTTATCTTCTATCAACGGCAATACATCAATGTTGGACTTTCGCCCTCCACCTTGAATCTACCTGAATATAATATTTGGTTTGACTCGACAACTTTTATCGAGGAAAATCAATTTCAGTGTTTAAAAGTTTCCATTTGTACCTACTTGTTTCGAAGAACGAGATCGCTTCGAAAACTCTTTCATGTAATATTTACATATACAATCTAAGTTTTTATCACCTTGGCTGCAACGGTAGATATATATATAGGACCCGTTCGTTTGTACCTCAATAAAATTTTAATGAAATAAAGATTAAGGGTCCATTTATACGCGTTAATCTCTGTTAAACGGACTTATCGGTTTTTATTTCAAATATGAAGAAAAGATAATACACAGAGCCGCAATTGAAATCACGGAAAGAGTTAGTATTATATTCATATACTGGAAGTGGCTTGAATTTAAGATGACAAAGGAGCTTGCGCTCTGCACTCGCATTGCCTGTGAGTGCTTTGTTTGCGATCACAGCAGAACGCAAAGAATTAGATTTCTTGACTCTGATAAAACATGCTCAGAGATCTTTGCTAAGCATAAAGTATAAAAGGTACCTAAATATACTATTTGAATTTTATAAATAAACATTTGCAATCAAAAAGTAGTCGTCAGGAAAATTTTTTATTAAAACTGAGATATTTACAACACAAGGAAAGGAAAAAATAAATAAATATAGTTATACAATGTAAGATTAACTATAAGTAATAGATGAAAATTAATATACATCTAGTCAGTTATAAAATAGACTTTTAGAGATTAACTATAAATAACTTTTTAAATAATATAAAATGATCAGTGGGCGACATAATTTTGGTTAACTCTATAAATATCGAGGTGTAATTTTGCGTGTCAATTACAGCTGAAGTGTTGACCGTAGGATCGATCACCTCGCGTAGGTCAAAGCATTGTTCCCGCCGATCACAACTTGTCCTATGGCCACTTGATGCGTCGATTGCATTCCCGTAGGCACATCAAGATGACAAGATGAATTTTGATGATGATTAAATTACTTAAGTACTGTTATAATTAATCTGCTGAATCGATTCAAACGAAAGTTAAGACACAGATAAACTACAACTGTGTGATAACATATACTTAAAGTTTGTAAATTCATAAGAATCAATGGTCGTCCAAAACTAAGGTTGTCTGGGCCGTATGGTTTTTTATCCATGTTTAAAGGTTCTCCTACTTATTTTATCTTGAATCCGATAACACAAAGTAAACTTGTTCGACCTAGATAAGAAAATATTTCGGGCCATAGATTTGATTTTATTGATTCCCGAACGGAGATTTGACATTAATGAACTTATGGAAACAAAAAAATTTGGAAAAACGTAACCACTTATTAATTTAGTTTTAGTAAGTAGTTAGAAAGGTGTTCTCAGCGTTGTTAAAAGAGGTTGTAATAGTTGGAAAAAATAAACATTACTACTTTCCTTTCTGTGTACTTAAACGTGTTCAGTTCAACTCTCAGTTTTTTCCTGGCAACCACTTACATTCAAATGTAGGCAGCACCTGTTCCATTTTTGTAGCAAAAGATACCAAGTCTTTGATTACTTTATCATGATACTGGTATTATGCGTCTTTATTTGCGCAGATACGGAAAGGTGAAGATACGTATTAGTATGTGATACATGTACTTTTCTTTATTACGTAGGTACGTTTTTGGTTAACTTCTGTACGCTACAAAGTTCGTAATTTGGATGCGACACGTCATATGGACGTGCGGACGAGCCCTGACCGGCAAGGTTCAGTGTCCACATTTAGCAGTGCACGGCTTTAATGACGTCATATCGTGGTACACACACAATCAGCAACAAAGTATCAATCTTTGTAGCTGTACCGGAGGGAAGATATTTTGTATAGCAGTAACGTCCAGCTAAGACATTACGAATTTAATACCATACGCTAAGGTGTCAATCATTTCCATCGAAAGTGTATGAAGAACAGATAATGAATCAACATACATAACATCACGCCTTTTATCCCCGAAGGGGTAGGTAGAGGTGCACATTCTACCACAGTACAATGTAAAACCCACTTTTCACTAGTTGTTATGAGTCCCATGTAATAGGGGGTGAGCCTATTGCCATATACCAATGAATCAACAAACTTTAGGTAATCCAAAAACTCGAAGATTTCGTGACTTAAATTCCAAACACTTCAATCATAAGAAATCATTTTGTAGATTATATTCAACAAACAATGTTTCTGATCTGAAGGAACAACTTTGTTAAACTATTTCGGATCTTCTCTGCACCTACAAAGGTGCTATTTCCAGAGTTATGCTTTTACGAATACCGACTGATAATAGTGAAAATATTACTTCGTTTAAAATAGAAGTTATCGTGGCAGCTTAAGGTGTCTTACGTACCGAGGTAACTTGTGGCGTCGTCGCCGTTCCGGAGACGAAATTGAGGTGATAATGTTTTACGAATACAGTTTGGCAGATTACACAGATAAATCCTGGTTTTCTACAAAAACGATTCGGTAATTTGGCCACACAGAATTGTAAGCAATTTAACCTTAGTTAGGGAACAAGTCAAACAGTATGAAAAGCTAGATGAAAAATTTTGCAAACAGAACGTAAACTTAGAAACAGATGGGAATATTTGCGCTGTAATCCAATAATCTTCATCTAGCTCCATTGATGCAACTCCTCATGCGCCTGACATTTTTCCGAAACTCGTCCTCATTCAGTTTGTCCCTGGGAGACTGAATTGGGTCATGTCGATCATTTCCGTTTACTCTGAATACCTGATATCGAATATTACGTTACTACTGACCGAATTCTACGTGAAAACGTGTGCTGTAAATTAATTAGGAAAATTCATTCAACTGTATTGTGGTACAATTGAAATTAATCTACAGTGGTAATCTCATGAGTAGGATTAGTTTAGTCTGCATTAATCTAATATTCGTATTCAGTATTGTACACATGTACGTCAACTGTTCTACCTCTAGTGTTCATGTGATGTTTATTTTTGTTACAGATCCGTTCCAGACTCAGTTTTTACATTCCTAAAGCAAATATGGTAAGTTTATACGATTCTTACAATAATTACTTTATTACTTTTAATATTTACATATATTAAAAAACTTAAATTAAAACTAACTATTACTTAAATAAAATTAAAATTAAATATTACTAAATTAAATATATACAACTAAAGATTAAAATTAATTATAGAAAAAACAAAAACAACTATTTACATAAACTATTTATAAGACATCGAAAAACTCGTCCGCATCGACGTCAGTGGGGAAAGTACCCAGAAGGCTGGCAGCATTGCCACGTTGTATGGCAATGCTTAACCTCTGACCGAGAAAAAGACCAGCCCTCTGGTCACGAGATGTGTCGACCAGGCGTTTCGAAATGTTTTTGAACAATTTAAGCGCACTCGGACCCCACGGACCTAACGTCTCAACCCCAAACGGCTCAAAGATATAACTACCAGCAAGGTTGTTATACTTGCGCCGCTTGAGGTTTTCTGCAGAGGCAGCAGCCGAACCAGCACAACTCGCCGTTACTGGAAGATGAGAAGGTGCAAGGGTGTCGACACAGGTTGCGTCCCACACCAAAGACTTTCCCAGCTTCCAGGGCATAATGGACATACCGTCGGGTCTCTTACCATCGTCGCGTGCCAAACCCTTTGGTTCCAGAACAGCTGGTACACCGGCGATGACAAGAGCTCGACGGATGATGTCGTTAATGCTGGCGTGTCGGGCTATCCGGCCCGCGCTTCTGCTACACGATAGGCCGTGGTGGCCGAGGTGGTCGACCATCTCACCGCATTGACAGCGATGCGGAGAAACACAGGGTGCCCCTACACGCAAGCAAGCAGCAAGCCGAAAAGTTGAGTCATTCAACATCGTGCCAATATTGAATGACGGCCTGAAGCCAGAGACCTGATTCCCACTCACCCACAGCCAATAGGCGAGCTAACTCCGCAGGATTGGTGCTGGTATTAATTAGATTATTATGCACCAACCTGCAAAGCGGCTCGTCCCATTGTCTCTGGGAGGAAGGGTTGTCAGGCAAGGCTGTATTGGGACAAGTTTCTGTCCAGGCGTTCATCGCGTCGGTCAGATACGGCACATCGGGTTCAACGTCAACACCGGCTAAAATATTTTTTGTTAAAGTAAAAATAAATACGATTCTTTGGTTCAGTAAATACGTAGTTTTTAAGTTAACAAATATAGTCTAATGGTATCTAGTAGTTCAACGAGTTTTCTAAGGTTTTAATCGCCTTAAATGTTCGCAAAAACTCATTATTTTGTTTACAGATAAAAGAAAAACTCGTTGGTACATATTTTGTTTTAACAAAGTGCTATAAAAGTTTTAATTTGTTAGTTTTGTATAATGTGCTCATTGTCTAAACATTTTGTGAGCCACTTTTATTGATTTATACCCTATAATATATACTTATATAGTTATAATGGTGCGCTGATAACATACTATGATGTATTGGTCCTTCACATTATGTTGTCCGAACATAATCTTAATTTTCTATTGTTTACGCACGTCATATTCTTTTGTTAATCTTTTGAAAGGAGTCTGTAACAATAGGTTACATTAGATCTATTCTTCCACATTCCTTTTATCCGCTTTTATTATGATAGTATATGAATTGTGATCATTTTATTTATTAAACTTTCGTTGTTCATTTTTAATGGATTTATTTCTAGAATTATTCTACAGTTCTAAACCACAGAGGATGGTCTAGTTTCGGAACAACTTTCGTAGTTGGTCCACAACAAAGAAAACCACATCAAAGTATCTATAAATCGTAAATTCGGATAAACTCACGTAACATACAAGCGGTGATTATGATTCATTTTAAACACCGGTGTATCGATAGGCAGTCAATTGTTCGCTGATGATCCAATCAAATTATGATCGGATCTCCGGGGATTATATGAATGAAAATGTGAAAATGTGCTCGTGAATATAAAACAGGGTACTTATTCGACCCTTTTTCGAAATTGCGGATCAAATAGCGAGTGAAGTCGGCGGGGAAACGGCATTTGCTGCGGAGTTCCGGTCCGGAGGAGCGGTGTCAATATTTGTCGTGCCGAAGCTAACTGTGACACTTGTTGCATTCTGTTTTATATTCAGCCTCGTTCGTTCAAGTAAATACGATTTCGGTTGGATGTCGTACGTCGTACGTATGTGCTAAGGAGCTTATATTCCAGTGACGCAACTACAAATCTACTGACAAGGTTCTGAGCAACTTTCTTTAGTGACGGCAAATAATTTATTTTATGTTGTCATATTAGTTGGGAGATACATATTATGACGTAACATTCTTTGTCTGCTTAACTGAGAAAAAATTATTACAAATAATGCTTTATTCTCGGTTTTGCCCGTAAATACTGCTATTGTGATAGTTCAGACAAAGTTACGAATCTTTTTTTTATGGCATACATAAGCCAGTAAACGAGCAGACAGATCACCTGATGTTAAGCAATCGGCGTCGCCCATGGACATCTGGAACACCAGAGGTATTACAAGTGCGTCACCGGCGTTTTGGGGATAAGGAGTTTGAGGATCGTTGGGGATTCAGGGATTGGGGAGATTGGGGAAGGGGAGGTAATTGGGCCTCCGGTAACCTCATTCACACGACGAAACACAACGCAAGCTTTACTTCACGTCCGTTTTCTATGAGGCCGTGGTATCGCTCCGATCGAGCCGGCCCATACGTGCCAAAGCATGGTTCTCCCACACTTAAATTTGATTCGCAGATTAGTTGTTAGTGTAGTACGGAACTCAGGATTAATCAAAGTATATGGCAATAAAACTCGCCATATTTGAGGTTAACGCAGCTTACTTGTCAGCAGGAAACGACTGGCATGTTAAAACGTACTAATCCAATATGTCTCAACAATATATTGTCAAAAAAATCTGTCACATGAGCCATGTAATTCAGAAGATGTAATCTGAAAGGGGACGATATGTTTGTGTAAGAAAGTGGACGCCACGACACGCTGACTTATCTTCAGAAATATAAAATGCCATGGTCACACAGATAATGTAGTAAATCGTGACTGAGGGAAAAATCTACGGGATTCCATTGATAACCACATTCCTACAAAACATTTAAGTGGTTCTATTTCTGTTATAAAGGTAATATTTTGGTTAAAATACCTAGACTATATTTGTAACAGTTGTCAGTGAAAACTGTTGAACTTTTCCAATAAATCACTGGCTATTTTGTCGAGTAATATGTTCAAACGTTACGAAGAATTTTGAAATTCTTTTGCCGGTCCGAGAACGATTTTTTCCTTCAACTCGACATTGCCCCGAAACTTTGTAGCCTTCAAAAAGTAAATTGGCTGTAAAACTTAGCGTTCCTGTGTTTAGTAAAGGAAATCGAGTATTAGATACTTTTGTATATCTTATCTAATCTTATACATGCAAAAGTAAACTTGTTTGTTACTCTTTACACGTTATCTACGCTACCTTTCTACTTGAAATGTAGTACGTACTTACGAGTACGTAGAAGGACATAAGTTCACGAAGGCAAAGTAAAAGCTAGTTTCTTATAAATGGTGTATGAATTTTGCTAAACATCTTGACTATAACATATTTAATTCACAGTCAGGCCTTAATTATCTATCAATATTCGTTAGCATAAACAAAAATTGAGAATGTACGAATCGAAAATTAATATCCTGTCAAAATGACATGGCAACATATCTGAGGTACTACGTTGCTTTGAAGACATCATATAATTTGATATACATACAACTTACCTTATGAAGATATTTTATGTAATTTCATAGATAATTTAAAATAGTTAAATATTTTTATCAATATCGTCTGCGGTGGATTTTGCAGATAATGTTATATTAAAATGCTGAAAATAGTTCGTTTCTTTTTTATTCGACTGAACTAATCTCTTAGGCTTAAAGTGAGATTTGTAAAAATATTTTATATCCATTTGGAATTATTTTTGAGGAATATAATATTGTAGTATGCCAGACATAACATTAGGAGGCTTAGGGTAACAGATAATAGCGAGACGAAGTAATTAACTTGGTACTTATTGGTAGTTTGTTGTTATAACTACGAGTAGGTCGGTACACTTATCTCACAATGTAAGCGCAGTTTAATATCTGTAATAGAACACAAAACTAACAACGGATATTGGGAAAATGCCAAGAAGCGTTATAACGCTGTAATTAATTGATAATACCAGGCGAAGTAATTAAACAAAGGCTGAGGGCAATAAACATATCTTGGCATTAAATTAATTGTCTATCAAACGGAAGTCCGGAGTATGAACGTTATAAAATTTAAGAGCAGTTTCAGTTTTATCGGAAATTGGCTGAAGCCTCGGGCTACAGCAGCCGTGCCAAAGTAGCGGCGGTCATTTCACAGACAAACGGATACCAATCTCCACGGAGCGTTCAGCTCAAGCGCCACACAAAAGGTCTCGCAGCCTCGCCCTCACTGCCTCCGCCAGGAACGAACCGCCATTGTTCGAAAACTATCACTTCCCTTTACACTGAACAGTTATAATATCAATCCAAACCGCCCCACAAGTCAATGCCAATAAACTTTATCCTTTAGACCTCCATTTTCTTCTCACAATGGCGATCCCGTTAGAGATTCTCAGTTGTTTTAATTCTATGTCTAAGCGCAATATCTTGCTAACAAGGTTTTGCTCTAAGCCCACCAGGTGCTAAAAAGGTATTAACTTTTAGAAACAAGCAAACCTGCTCAGACATTTGCCGAAGAAATTGTTCCATTGTGAATATTCCCACAATGCTATTTATTTGTGTTTATGATGTTATCTGCATAATTTTCTCAGTTATCATATTTTACCTTTGTGGTAGGTAACAGCAATTGTTACGCTGCGCAATACGTATGTATATTTGATATGATTTTATTGCTACGTTACCATCTGCACCTGCTGCAACGAGCAGCTCTTGTATAACTTAAATTATCTTTTATTTTCCACTTTTACATTTTGTTCATTACAGAGTTGTTTCATACAAAAATATATGCATTGGCTTTTATTTTTATCTTTGCTGTCATCTCCATATTTTATTAAATGTTTTTATTATTTTGTAGACTAACAGTAACTGTCAGTAACATTTTGAGTGCTTATTTAAAGTTAAGTGCAAATAAACATTAATTAAATTGTGCAGTTAGCTGTCTAACAAGTGTTTATCGCGGAGGGACAGGTGGGCCAACCATAAACAGCGCAAGTTTGTCGAGTTGTTGAAACAGATCCTACGTAAATACAGTTCTCCCGTTTAGTTAGAGACTTGCCAAATCTCGGCTCGCCAGCCCGATGACAAATTAGAGACACTTTGAACTAGGCCACTCCGTTTGATTCGCGTCATGATTAACCCAGAACCTTCCAAAGTAGTTTACTGGAATGCTTCAGTATATCTCAATTACACAAACCTTTAATTCACAAATATAAAAATGGATGTTGATACATTTTACTATATAAAGAATTGTTTCTATTCACATTCGATTCGCGGTTTTGTTCCTTTTATTTTTAAAGCTGTCATTTGCACAAAAACGTAACTGACGACGCTTAGATTTTTCTACTTTTCTGGATTGACGTCATTCAAAAGCGAAACGAGTGGCTATCGAAAATATTGTTTTGTTTGTAGTGAAAAAAAGGCTGCTGCGTAAAACTTCTAAGTATTGAAGCTCAGAAACATTTTCAAAATGAAAAAGTTTGGGAGTAATTTGGTTTTCATTACACTTTTTTACTGTATACTATACTACCCCCAAAAATGACGTTGTAGTTCTTTCGAGTACGAGAATGTCAGTTTATAAATGGATATTTCTGTTGACTTTTCTATAAATCTGTGCTGAGTAAATGGACATTTTTAATAAGAACTGCGCAGGATGGTCTAATCTCATGCCGGACAAATATCCGACGCCACGCAAAGCCGATAAGTCACTCGGACTCAACCCTGCCTGCAATCGCTTCGAATAAAACTCGTAAAATTGAACCTCTTTTACTTTTGATGTACAACTTATTTTACTTGACTAGCTTTTATCTACTTTTATTGATACGTTATTTGAAAAAAGATATAAAGATATATTACTTATGTTGTTAACAGTATGTTTTCTATTAAATAATTGTATAATGATCTATTTGTTTATTCATATCTGTCAGATTATTTGAATTACTTATGATAAAGTTTGTTGAAAGTTTACTTCGAAAAATGTCTAATTGAGACGTAAAGACATATACAACGACCATGAAATTTTCAATTGTACAAAGAAAGGAGCATAAAAGAAAATCAATCTTCATTTTAAAACGAGAAAGGCAGTCGATCGTAAATTACAATGTCTACTTAAAATTTAAGTCGATTGCGTAACGTTATCTATTACTATAAACTTCAATCAGATAACCTCAATTCATTTTCATTGGCAGGAACATTTTCAAGTTCCTTTTAAAGTTAAGATCAGTTATACAACGGAGGCTGGAATCTGGAAATGAGCCCGAAAGTGTGGGAATGGGCTACCATTATCTATTTCATGGGACTTGTAACTTAACTGTCGAAAACTGGAGACATCCAGTGACAAAACATGCATATCTGAAAACGCGGGAATAAAAGGCTGGTGATGGCATTATGTTAAATACAGCTTCCACATACGGTTGACAATTAAAATGCCATCAAAATACCTAATCGAACTTTCCACTTTGTGTTGCCATATTTATTTTTGACAAGTTCATTTCTGTTATAAATAACTCAAATTCCATCAAAGTGTTGTGTAAAAGAGCCGTCAAAACTTTGTGATTTGCGCAGAGATAGCTATTCTTGAACAAAGTTGTTTTTCCATTAATCCTTTGCGACCTGTGAAAATGATTTAGATTATGCGGTTTCTGACAACTTGCCAACTAGACCTTAAGATATACCTAGTTATAAAGAACTTCACGTATTTAGGTGGAATCTTGTTCTGATTATTTAATATCGAATTTTCATTTGTAATTAATCTTGCGCCCATTACATAGATCAACTTCATAAAATGAATGAAAATTGAGTCTAAGTGCACACCTTGAAACAAGTTTATAGAGATAAAGTCGTGTACAACAAGGATTACTTTTACTTTTGAATCTTTATAAAGTATCAGAGTTTGTAGAATTTTACTTCTTACTTTGTTATTTGTAAGTGGAGATAGTTGAACATGGGATTACCGGCTGAAGAATTAGTAAACAATGTCTCCTTACGTAGTAATTTGGATTAGAGGTTACGGGGCCGGGTTAATGGGGCTCTGATTTAAAACTCAGTGGTTAGGGAAGACGAGAAGCGTGATAGGAATAAATGCGAACTGAATATTTATGAGAACATCTTCCAAAAATGCACGCGACATTGTGAGGTAAACGACAAGGGATGAAGTCAAAGGAAACGATCAAACGATGAGGCCTTTGATTTTAATCTGCATATGTATAGAATATAAAAGTCATTTATGTGTACATTTTATATTTTAGAACTCAATTTTTGCCAAGCAAAACATTTTGGTTTTGTGATATTATCACGATGATACTTTCTAAAACGCTAATGGTACGTATAACCATTATAGGAAGTAGATGTACCAATTACATTGGTAAACCAAAATAGGAACATCTCATCGATAGTGTTGTAAATTAACACCATGGCAGAGTCTGTTAATCCGTGCTCCAATAGCTTCTGAAGGATACAGAGATCTCACAATAACGTAACGAATTAACCGATATTAAACCGATTTCCACGGCAGCCGCCCAAAGAGGCATTAAATTTTACCAAGGGATATGCACTATTAATGTCAGCTTTTGGAAAATTATGTTAAGGTTCCCAGAGTGAGTTTAGTGCTATACACCAGACACAATTGCTGACTGCGGTTAGCTCTGAGAATTTGTAAAACCATAAGCCCAACAGTATTTTAAATCGACATGAACCTGGGAGTCGACAGTTGAGCTCGTGCTCTGGCGATTCAACCGACTAGCTGATTATTGTTGTGGATTATTACGTTTCTATTAATACCTATGCATTTTGTCGTAGATGTGGTGGGCTCTATGGTGTGCCGTGGTGGTGGCTGGAGGCGCTGGCGTCGCAGCAGCACCCGCACCCGACTCCCTAACTCCCCTCGACTTGGTACAAATGGACTCATCAGCGCCTGATGACGTAAGTACTATAGTCATTTGTTTACGTAAGTAGGTACTATAGTCATGTTACATAGTTTGTTTAAAAAGGGTTCTATTTTTGTACAGCTATCATTATTAATTTTTTAACCTTTTATCTTGAAGGTAAACGAACCGTTTGTATATACAAATATGCAAAATTCAATAACAGGTTAATCACGGCCAATATCCATCACAGATAATTTAAATGATGAAATCAACGTAATTATGACTGGAACAGATCTTGAATTTCGTCATCATACGTGACTTTACCTCATTATGATTATAAGGTCAAAAGTCAGGATTATATTTAGATCAGAGAACAAATCACTCAAGAAATTGATTTGGTTTTAAGAAACCAAGCTTGTCAAACACGTTTTAGACATGTAACAGCAGGTTTACGTCTTAGAAATGGCTTAGGGTTTGACGACTAAGGCTTGTGTACCTAGATAACAGTTTCATAAGACAGTACACAATGTAGACGAACAAAATTTGTGTTGAGCCTGAGTTTCAGCCAGTTCTGACGCGTGTGTTTACATGTGAAACCAATTAGTAGGCCGGTTAGTTTGAGTTAGACCACACTTTTGCAACAACTTCTCAATAATGTCAGACACGAAAGTGTTGTCGAACCTACAAAGAAGCACAACGTGCATATTTTACGAATCCTTTAACTTTGTTTATATTTGTGTAAATACCAGTTGTTATTTTTATAAGCCCCCGGCAAAAAGAAAAAGTCGGAAACTTTTTTTACAATATTCTTTCTTGTATGCAGTGCTCGCGCGGTGGAAAATTGGCAAATCCATCGGGAACGAATGGGGAATACAATGAAAACGTCCATATTTGGATTTGCACGATATTCGATTGTGTCAACAGTTCCTCGGCAGATGCTTATTTATGTGGATTATAATGTTGTCACAAGTTAGTCGGATGAAGCAGATTTTTGCGACGAAGTTAAGGAACGTCTTTATCCAATTCTTTTTTTGGCAACAAGAGGAAAAGTTGTTTGATAACAGATTATACAAAAGTACGATTACAGGGTACAGATATTGTTAGATGTTAACAAAGTAATCCATTGGATAATAGTATCAACGAAGATTAGACATTCATTACGATACTACCGGACAATATTTTACGAAAATGTGTATGAACCTTTGGCTATATACGTATTATGTATCCTCATTCCTCGTATATATTGAACAATGTTTGCACAGGAGAGCCTGTACGCGATGTCACCGATGGCTGCACGGTACTCCGCCGGTGCGCCCTGGCTATACCTGCTCGCCGATATGCCCCGGGATTCACAGGTAAATTACGGCCTTTGTCTGTTTATACCTATGGAAAATGGTTACCGGAGGTTTGCAAATACCTTTGCATACCATACAAATTTCAATCAGTACTGCATTAGAGTAACTTTTAAACTACGATGTTTCGCTAAAGCTTTTGCTGTATGCGTCGCATTCTGAGGAGACAAAAAATGTTTTTAAAGAAGAAACATAATCAGTACCTTATAACAGAATAATAGCTTTTAGGCGCGCTTTAAGTCCAAAATCCGTGTTGGTAATGGATTTGTTTATTCGGCGCGTTTAAATTGGCGTAACTCGACATAATCTTTGCGCTACGCTTAATTTTTCCTCACCTAAGGGTAAAGTTCATCTTGTCAAGGTAAAAAAGTGTCCCTGTAATTAGTAAAACAAATTACAATGTCAATTAGAAGTCTGTTACCGTGTCCACTCGCGATCGATAATCGTTAGAGGTGTCAGTCTAACGTGGGATCTGTAAAGTTAACTTAATTGAAGTAACTTCTAATGTCTTTAAAAGCTACGTAATAATAATGAAGAGAATAATTAAAACATATATTATATTAAGTTTCATTTGAAATGTGTAAAATTAAGACAGTATAAACCAAAACTTTTAAACGTACGAAAGTACTTTCAAAAGTTCTCGTGAAAGTATTAGTTGGAGACTGAATTTGAAAGATAATTACATGTAGAGATAATTGTAGCCAAGAGACGCAAATAGTAGTTAGTAATAACTTAATTAATAACTATTTGCGGTTGAGGTTGAACGTGTGAGTAACGATTTGCCACAGACAATTTAATAGTTTGTATTCGGCCAGTGCCCCGTGCAAATTTTATTTGTCCTGTTGTGTGTAATAGTCGTTATGTTAAACGATGCATACAATTTCATTTACTACACCTGCCCGTGTCCCGCAGATTTCCCGCAGACTTTAAAATGTTTTTATACATACATTTTGTTACATTTTAAACTGTCGCGTGTACTTGTATGTTTTAAAACCTCAAACTCCTTTCTACACAAGCTTGCACATTAACGAGTGTTGACCGCAGCTCCTATTTAACTTGAGCAGTAATTATAATCTGTCAAACTTAGGTAGTAACTCGAGTCACCCATACAATTTGTACAAATAATACTCATACACAATTACACATCAACGACTACTACAACTTGACGAACAATGAATAATTATATTAGAGCAATGCTTAATTATTGTACGATAATATGTTGTTGTTCTAGACACGTCCTGATTCTTTGAATCAAATCCGAATGAATGTTAATAAATATTTTAAGTTTGACATGTTAAATTAATCAAATTTGTAAGTGGACAACTATCCCTGTAACAATAACGCCAAGCAACATACCAAGCAAGCAAATACAATGTATGCACTTACAACAAACCCTATATAGGATCGAAAGTGGATCAGCGTAATTTTAGTTGAATAATGCTATATAAAAAAGGAAGCTTCCTGCCAGTGCAATGCATACGATTTTAAAGTAAGAGTGCTGTTCAAACAATTATGAGCTTTCCTCTATTCAAGATATCAACTTATTTCGATTAAAAAGCAAAGCCAGGCCAAGGCAAAGGCCAAGCGAGCGTCACTGCACTCTATCTTATAGCTTCTATAGACCTATTGATGAGGGTCTTGGCTTTCTGCTTTTGTTTGGAATCGTGATCGATGTGATCAGACTGGCTTTAACATTTATTTATTCTTCGGGCTAAGATTATGTACAGTGAATATAAATATGAGTGTGTAACAAAGGTGCCAACTAGCGGACTTGAGATGCGGACTCGCCGGTCATTTTCCGTCAACCCAGCCGTCGAGTTGTTGCAACGAGGTGCCTACAAAAAATACCTTACACAAACCAACAGGAACTTCATCAACAAAGTTGGAAAGCGAGGTTAGAATACATCGGATAATATAATAGTTAAATGTAAAACTCTATGAGAGATGTCACTTTTGCACTCACCAGATGTCACCACTGGTGAGTAAGGCAATGTCAATCCATAACTGCCGCTGTCAAATGTTTATTTGGTAAGTCAACATTATACAAGACTCACTTTCGATGGAGGTCACGGCGGTGAGTTCAACTACAATAGTCCTTATAAAATATGCACGAGATTTGTGTGAATATGGAAACTAATTCAATAATTTCATACATATGTATAAATGTACATTAATTTAATGACATTACATTTTCTTGCGATTTGAGAAAATGCCCGCATGTTGCATGTATTCCTTATGGACGTGCATGTACTCCATTTTCGAAAATTAAAAAAAGAAGACCTGCATGTAACACATTCTTTTTCTGTTTTGTAGGATCCTGGCAGAGTCAAAACTGAAGCGGTTGTAGCCAGCTACGTAAGACCACCCTGTGATCGACTTGTTACCATTATACTAAAGTTACGCTCTTCTAATATAGATTTGTACAAAGTTTACCCTTGTTATTTACATATAAACATGTGTATTTAAAAGATCTGTTGAGAGCAAAATAAAGATGATTCTTTTGTAAAGCTGATGTTTTATTTGTATTCTGAAATCCATCAAGTTTGTAAGAGTCTATGTACGGTTATATGTAACCTATACCCAGGCATATAAAATACTTGCAAGCATACGTTCTAGTCACGGATTCATTAGTCTAATACTCTAATGGATACCGTTCAAGGAACACTAACATCCGAAAAGATTTCGTAAGGCAATCGCCTAAAGACCCTTCAAGGATGGATATATTTTACACAGCTAATTTATTATTTAGTACATAATGTTCAACTGGCATATTCAGGAGAATTATCAATACCATTGTTATGAATATAATCCATCACATAAATTGGGTCACTGAGATACGCACTACTACCAGCCTGTATTAATTATGATATGAGCCTACTGTATGCTCTGTTCATTAAGCTAAAATAAATGGCAGCAAGGTGTTCTAATGAGCCACGCATTTATGTATTCGATTAACTTTAAATAGAGTATATTTTTGCATGGAAAGGCCCAAAAAAAAGTAAAATATAGTATCCATAATTTGACCTGGAAGTGAGACTAGTAGCTAATGTTGACTCGATGGTGCGTGAAGACTGGCAGTGGTCGGGTGAAACGGCGCATGCCTTCGCTGTCCATCGACATGCCGATGTCTGTGCTGCGTCAGAAGCTGAGCCAGGAGAAGGAGAGGAAGGCCCAGCTAATCCGAGCGGCAGCCAACAGGAACTTCTTGAATGATATCGGCAAGCGAGGTGAGGCCTTCAAACATAACACATAAAACCATAATTGCATGTAGTACTGCTAGATGATGATGATGATGATGATGATGATGATGATACAAGAATTTAATTAATATCACACTTTATACGATGGCTCTAAAAGAAAACTACATATAAAAATTAAAACAAATCTGAAAGAATTAATGTTTCTTTGACCATAGAAATGAAACGAACGAAAGCTTAAATACTTCCATGTTGCATGCAACCTCTTCAAATATTCTTTACAACATTGAATTCAGTGTTTTGCAAAACTTGAATGATTCATTACCTACGTCTTCCTTTATTGTAAGCATGCTATTTAGTCTTTAATGTTGCAAGCATGCCAGAATGTAATTTTGAACTTTATTCTTTCCAGGTTTCCAATGGTCACCTGCTGCACAGAGTCTGAGTTACTACTAAATCTCGCCAGCCAAGAAATGCCTGCCTACGTAGACTTTATCCAAAATACCAAGGTCCTAAGTACCTGTTAAATAGACACACTTAAATATATATATATTACAATTTATCCCATACTTAAATATACATTGTTGAAATGTAGAGTAGTTCAAGCCTGAACCTAGAAAATGTTTAAACAGTAGTATATTTGAAATGTATAGATAGTATTATAATAACGCATTCAGTACATTGATATTTTATTATAGGCCAAGTACAAAGTATTAATATATTATTTTATAGAACAAATCGAGTTTTATTTAATCATTTACGTATGTACTTAATTTTTGTTTTAAGTTGCATTACTTAAGTCAATTGCGTATTACTATTTTTCTGTTAATGTTATTATACTAAAGCTATGTCAAACTAGATCATTTTATGTAATAGATAATCTGTATTGTAATGAAATTAAATAATCGAAATAACATCCAATAAACGTCTATTAGATCACCAGTTGTTTTATTTAGCAAACTTTTTGATTTAATATCATTCTCTATTTCAAAAAATTAATGCATGCTTTAAAATTAAATTCCATCTTATAGATGCAGTTAATATTAATCTGAAAGTATTGTTGTCACAATTTTTCTGAATTATATTTGAAACCAATCAATGCATTCTCAAATTACCAAATAATTCCAATCGTATCATTACAACCGCTAAACCCATTTGTAGAGAATTTATTTAAATTTATCGATTATCCTCCCTTCGTAAGAAGGTATCCAATAATTTAACACAGAATTGGGGTCACAGTAGCGCCATGATTATGCTAAGAGCGGATTTAAAATGAGACTCAAGAAGAGCTAATTAAGACTAAGGAATTAACTAAATTAATGTTAGAATAATGAATGACATACCACCAGGTTGCACTATATTTTACAATGGTTCTACAGAACACTTTGAAATTCAGTAGTCTTTTTCTTTGCTTGAATCAGCGACAAATGTGGTTTTTAGTCAGTATATATCTGACAGAGCCACCTCTCTCACCAAAATAATACAAGTTTATGATATCATTATCATTATCATTATCTTATTTTTATTGTCATTTCTATAACAATAAAAATAAGTCCAAATATTTTCAATGGGTACCGAAGCGTCAATATAACGTACCGTTCAAGGTAGTCAAACAATGTGAGGCATAACTGACGGTAAAACAACGGTCGGTGAGTGGTACGGAACCCAACACATTATGGTACATAAACATTTAATCCCTTTTTTAGGGAAATCGGCAAGCCATCGAATGAGATGAGAGGAATAACAGAATATACACAGTACACAGACAATAACAGCTAACTTTCTAGAATAGTTCAAATATCAAGTTATATTCTAAACCCATTTATCTACTGAAGCATACCTTACCTACCAACCTACGCATTTTTTAGATAATTAGCTATATCAATCTCATGGTGATTAAATTAATTAGTATTTCATTAGCTTATAATTATGAATGATTTAATCAATTGGTCGTACCGATGCAATGTTAGTAGTTCAATTGGATTGTAGTCTAGTAGTCTGTGTTAAATTAATTTGGTGTTACCTATTAACTCTACTTCACTTGACATTGTTATTTGTAAATATAGATTTATGACGCCATTTAACTTATTACTTAAAGTATTTAGTTATCTCTGATGATTAATAAAAAAGTAGAATATTTATACGGGATGAAAAAAGGTCATAATTATTCCTCTGTGATATTATGTAGTAGAATGTTGCGTCTACTACATAATATGTGCATGAGTATGAGTTGAGTTGGGGTTGCCGCAGAGGTTGGCGGACCTGCACGAGGGTCGCGCGCGGCCAAAGCGCAAGATGCCATCGCTTTCTATCAACAACCCCATGGAGGTACTGCGACAGCGGCTGCTACTCGAGGTGGCCCGCAAGCAGATGCGTGAGGCCAACCAGCGACAGGCCGTCGCCAACCGACTCTTCTTGCAAAATGTTGGCAAACGAGGTATGTAGACTACAGAGATTTCTTCTTCTTAAAATGATCTTCCGGATTGGTGGTAATTTAAGTTCTAATTAAACCACACAGTTAGTGCAGTAGTTGTATTCTTTCTTAAACTTATAAATTGAAATTATGCTTGGAGACGAATACAGGAGATAAAATGTATACTGTTTGCATTTCTTCTTTATTAAATTTTCTCTATAAACGTTTTTTATAAAATTTGCATCATTTCATAAGTGACCAAAAATGTGTAAAATAAAAGTGTAGAGAATGTCCAATCAGCATAAAAATGTACAACAGCAGAACACGCACACAAACCTGTGTAAGCACAGCAGAAGATTGAGAAAAACAAAATGGTGTCTATACAATCTTTGCACGTAACCCGAACCTACACCTCGTTGCTTTTTTGATCTTGTCCTGAATGTTAAGTGGGGGATATTTATATCTAGAACGGTCCATGTTTAACTCGGACACTTAGTATTTTTTAATGAAGATATACAAATTCTCTATAGATTGCCTTCGGAATACCTAGTTTGATACAAGAAAAGTTCTTAGTTAAAGCTTTAAATAATAACAGCTTTCGAAAATGAATTTTAACATTATTGATACTTGTTTGAAATGAGGTAACTAGTGATCTAGTGTCTAATGTCAAAATAATTATACAATTTTTAAATTTTAAAATATGGTTGAAATAATTTGTACCTTTTTTTTTTTTTTTTTTTTTGAGGGGGGAAAATCATCCAATGACTTCTCCCGCCCGGGTGAGGCGGGAGGGAGTGTCAGACTCTTACTGACTAAAAACCACCCCGTTCCTACTCCTGCACTTCGAGCCGGAGCCCCGGCAACCCGTTAAGTCTTCCGCGGCTCCGTATCGGCGTCAGCCCTGTTAGGCCCCATCTGTGGTGGTCTGATGGCTCTTTGAGGCGCGCGCGGAACGCGACGCGCCGTACGCTCGGGCCTGGTTCTGGTCAGGCGGCGAGTCACCCGTGCTCGCCGTCCGCAGGCCCGTGCAAATAATTTGTACCTAACATTCTGACTTGTTCAGTCCTTGAGACGCACTGAATTTTTTAAATAGACTTCAACCATACTTATGGCCAGGCAAGTAGGGGACCATTTTGTAATGATGTAAGGAATTTTATTTGGACATCTATCACGTTTTATTTATAAAACGTGGTCATTTAATTTTTGATTTTATTGTAATGTGATTTTAATAATTGTTTTTTGTTTAGGATTCTGGGCCAATTCTGCTCCGACCCGCTACGACAACTAGAGCCTTCAGCGACTGACTCCTTTCTGTTTCCTGCGAGCTGTCGCCACTGCCTGGCTGGAAATAAGATATTACGCCAACATACTTACCGCTATAAAATCTCCTTGGAATCCTAAACTATAAATTAAAATAAAGAAGTAAATAAACTCCTTCTGGTCACTGAACAGACGCGCCGTGTTTTTATTTTTGCAAAAAGCGGGTGATTTAAAAAATATTTCAATGTATTTACCTTCCATCCGATATACGATACGAAGGAAAGTGTCCACCTACGTCGTCCTTTGTCAATTTCATTCATTAACTTGTCCTTTAATCATTAATGTGTACATTAATAGCCAAATATACGAAATAGGGTTTAATTCAGCTAATGATAGCTATTGGCTTGATAAATTCAGATTAATATCGATGTTGATACTCGATGGTGTATCGGATGGTGATGCTCTAGTGGGTGTGTGTTACCCAGCTCAACACACGCCTGTAGGTTGTCGTAATGGCTTGTTTGTGGTGAACACAGCTGTCCCAACTCTCTATTGTATTTCCATAATAGTATTTTTCTACGCTTGTTAATTGTTGTTACTTAGGTCGTTACTTCAATCTTACCGAGAGCATCTCTTCATAGATAGTTTTACTTTTTATGAATAATTTGTGCCAAATTGCTACTTATAAATATAGTATCGATAGCCTCTTAGAGTACTTATACTTTTGTATTCGATATGCCTTTAACTTATTTTTCATACTGTCTTATTACATATTGTGAACGTGATAGACGTTTGCGGTTAGTTTCTACGTAATTTATATGTACAGAGTAGTTTAATGTAGGTACTTATATGTATTTTTACGTTACAAATTGATCTCTCATAGCATATAAATTGTAGTAAAAATGTAATAGTTCATACATTATAAAATTACGTTCAATAAAAACGTTAAATTATTCATTTGTGTTTCATTAAAATGTGTGTTATGTGGTCCTTTGTCACGTTAAACTTTACACCAGATGTTTTCAATTGAAATTCCTTGAAAATTACTATTTTGGGAATAACGTAGCGAGTATCAAAGAGCTACTTTGATATAGTATCCGTGCCATGAAGGAATCCATAATTAAATACAGGTATGGAGAGGAACATTTCGAATTCCTGCTACGTAAGCTAAGCAATTTAATGAACAATTTCCTTGTAAGTTGCAGGCGATTATGTTCCTACATTACATCTAGGAAAATGAAGTAAAAAAAAACCCAATCAAGTTACCCGCCCCTGACACGAACGGCGACCCTTTGACCGACATTAATTAGTTTTTATTTTACGCTAAAAATGGTTGTTAAGGGTTAATAAAGTTCAAGTAAATACAGTGCTGACACCAATTTTATGATAAACGTGATTTTTATGTATAAATATTGGGTTATAATTTATCTAATTACAACTTAGTGTAAACAGACTTGGAGACTATGTTCAGTATCATTAAAACCCTGTTCTCGTCCACTGCTGGACATAGGCCTCTCTTATGGCACGCCACTGAATTCAATCTTTGTCTCTACGGTTCCAATCGCCACCGGCTACTTTGCATGCACTCCACCTAGCTGAACTATGTTTGCCTAGACGTTGTCTCCACTCCAGAACACGTGTACCACAACGATCATCGGTTCTTCGACTTATGTGACCGGCCCACTGCCATTTTAACTTGCTAATCCTTTGGGCTATGTCGGTAACTTTAGTTCTCTGTCGGATCACCTCGTAACGGATCCATATCCTTCAGAGAGACTCCGAGCATAGCCCTCTCCATAACACGCTGCACCACCTTAAATTGGTGGACCAGAGGCTATTTTAGTTTTATTAAAAGTTGTCTGGTTAAATCATTAGGTACGAGGTAAGAGTAGGCGAAAAAATAATGAAAGCTAATTTTACCTTTTAGTCCTTAGGACCAGAACTAAACAGGTTTTTATATTCAGTGGTCGAACACTAGTCCCAATTAAATTATCCTGGTTGTATACAGCATTAATTACACGCGGAGTGTTTCAGGTTAAGTTTATGTAGGTTTTTAGAGATATCTAAACACGTAGCTATTTTTGGTGTGTTCAATTAAACAGGTTGAGTTCGTCATCTAGGTTCAAACCTTGGATAATCCTAAATCCTTATTAAATTAGACACACTCAGAATTGGGATAATAATGTAAGTTCATACATTCACCTCACTGCACCTCCATAGAGGAGTGTTATTTCAGCAATAATTACAACCAGCACCATTCAACATCTTGAGTACACTCCAGACATCAAAGTCTATACGAACATACAGATAAGTGTTATTGCAGCGAAAATTCACTCCACGACAAGGTCACAGCGGGTGCTCCTGAAGTGCATACTATCATAGTACATTAAACATTAGTTCCATAGGTAATATCATGAGGCTAACACGATAGATACTTGGAGCGGCGCGCGGAGCCCGGGGCTTCGTCTACGTGCGATAATTAACATGATTTAATTTAGACCAACGCCTCGAGAGCCACGTGATTTCATTACTCTTCAACACATTTTCGGTACCGTGAGGGCCTCGCTCTGCTACGTCACGGAGCTCCGTATAGGTAATTTATGAAATACCTGAAGCTATTTCGCAACATTTCGGAACGACTAGAAAGCTTGTAAGTATACGTATGTAATTTAACTCTAAGTATGTTTTTTGTGACGCCTCTGAGAGTGCTAATTTTCAATGTCAAAAGTACATACTTAGTCGGATTTTTTTTAAACGTTTACAGATTTTTTTACTCGTTTTAATTGTTAGTCATGTAGTTGCAAGTGTTTCATCCATTGCAAATGTGGCTGTCTACGACAATATCCAGCAAATATTTTGTTAAGTACAAAGAAAAACTCAAAATTTTATTTTTTTTTAGTGTTAGATATCAAAGCATTATGGTAGTTATTAGACTTATGTCTACTGAGATAATTTTGAGTACGGTAATCCGCGACCACGCACCTAAACATACAGAATAAATACTGATTATATATAGTAGATATATAGTGTATTTAAAAGCAATCTAGGTAAGTATAAGTACTTTCATTATCTGACTGTCTTGTTCTAGATTGCAAGTACAAAAGAAAATCTCTCGCGGTCGAGTACGGTCCGCCCGGACCGTGGGTTCAAGCCGCACTCGTACATTTTTTCAATTTCCTTATTAATTAATAATTACGTAGTTAATTAATAAATTCCCGTGTTCCATGTTGCAAAATTAATTAGGTGTGTACATTGAATTCTTTATAATAAAAGAAAACCTTTGATGGTTATTTTTAAGGGAAGGATGTTTTAAGGAATTATAAAGTTTCAACAATGTTCGTTTTGGAAAATCTCATTTAGAATTAATGGAAATAAAATAGTATCACGTTTTTAATCATTTACTCAATTAAATAAATTCTTTATTTACAGGAACAGAGAGGTAAGAAAAGGCAAGGTGTAGGCTTAGTTTAAACCGGGTGGGTTGCAGTAACCTTTCTCCAGTTATGTCTCCAGTATTTATTTAAAGTTTGTTGTATTTTTTGTAGACAATAAAATTAACGAATGGATTGAATTAAAATTGAACTGTAATTTAAGTCGTAAGCCGCCGCTTTTACTTTGTGGCACTGATTTTATGATGAAGCTAGATACATTTACTGGGTTATTTAAAATCTCGGTAGTAGTACGGAGTCTGGAATTGTGCCCGGTATATGGCAATAGGCTCACCCTCTATTACATGGGACTCATAACATAAATAGTGAAAAGTGGGTGTTACATTACAATACAAATACAAAGATATAAAAAAAAATACATTTATTGTTACTTAGTCGTAAAAACATTTTTCTTTTCTGCTTGGTATATAAATAACTTCGTTTATAAATTGTGTAGATTGTACGTTCTCACATTGACATCTTAATCTCATCTTAAGTGGAGTGATGGCCTGAAACACAGGTTTTTTCTGAAACCTACCTCAGGCGGGACGCTACAGTTCAAAAAAAAAAACCTAATTGTACTCATCCTAAATTTATCTTTGATTATTTCAATGTAAGTTGTTTTTTATATTTTTTTAGTATTTATAATTTACCATAATTGTATAATAATTAGACTACTGTTACATCTTTTGGAAGTTTTTGTGTTTAATAAACGATTTTTATTTTTATTTATTTTATTTTTTACATTATACAATGGCATTAAGTGCCAAAATGTGCACCTCCGCCTAACCCTTCGGGGATAAAAAGGCGTGATGTTATTATCTAGATACATCAAGGATTGATCAATCGATTCGATTACTTCTAGAATCGCTGAAGAGTTTCGAGGTATTTAGAATGGTGACCTATCCTCATAACCACCACATCAAGGGTACATATATGTAGTTTAATTTTTAAATCGGTTGATACTACTTCGCCTCGTAGCCACGAGCTCCTAGTACCAACTCTACAAGATAAATAAGTTTAGTTGTGAATAGCGAATTCCTGAAAAGGTGATGTAAAATAACCGAATATATTTATAGGTATGTGGTAAGGTAAACCAATTAAACAAACATACAGTTAGTAAGTAAATAAACACAGGGATCCGGCAAATTGTGGGTTTGTAGTTATTTGTGACGCCATCGCTGCCCAATTTTAGTTTTAAATTTTATTCATAAAGGGCACGATGTGTTTTGTAACCAACTAACCACGACAAAGGATAATTAAAATGCGTTTATAAATCAGAAACAATAAATGGGAGCAAATATTTGAATTTACTAAATGTCAGGTTGCAAATTTGTGGCGAAGGTTTTTCCACAAACTTAATTACCTGCATACTTTTGTGTGGTCGCATATATAGAGGTATGTATAATTGGGTAGTTTCCAGGGTATCAAAATTAAAAATCTAATTAGTCTGTCAGTTAAATAATAAAAAAATATTGGATAACGTATTTTTAATTTTCTCGTATTAAGTTGCAATACTTAGATAAAATGGGGTTAAGTTTAGGAGTGGGAGGTTCTAATGTACTACAAAATGTGGCACGCTGTGACGTCACACGATATTTCAAATTAATATATCGTCGGAAGTAGGTATTTAATTTTATGAGAAAAGAAAAAATACGTGTCTAAAGTTTTAAATCAATGTACCTACCAGACGGACATAAAAAAACCATGTTAACAGTGGTTGTGGTGGACGTGTTAACTCTTAGGGCATATTATGGAGTTGTCATGCTCACTCAAAGGTCTCATTGGCGGTGGCGCGTGCAGTGGATCGCTCGATTCCCTACAATATGGTTGATTTGGGCGATGCTGGTGTAACGTGTCATGTTCGTGAACGGGCGCTGTCAACTGGGACTGGACAGATCCAGACTGTATTATTTATTGTCTTTAAGGTTATTTTCTTTTTCGATCACTTTGACTAGATTTTCGTGTTACATTGTTCTCGCACAATCCAAACAGCAAACTGTAACTAGAGAATTGTATTGTGAACCTGATTGAAAAAGAGTAACCTATGGAGCTTCTTGCTCGTTTTTCTCCATAGGAATCTACACCTTGGAATGAGCAAATAGCTTCACTTTTAATTTTATTGTTGACTTTCAGAAGTGCCTTTTTGGTCTACTTAATTGAAATAAATGATTTTGACTTTGACTTTGAGGGCCTTTGGCCACGGCGACTTTCTGTGGCGATACAGTGGCGATGCTGTCGCGCGCATCGATACAGTTGCTAAATGCATACAAAAGTAACAGTAACACACGTTAGTATCGATGCTAGTAGCGTTGCTGTCGCGCGTTCACTAAAAGCGCGACAGCAACGCTACAGGCAGTCGCAGTGGGCGAGGCCTCTGAATCTTCTTAATACCTACCTAGTCCACAGTTCGATGCAGTAAACGTATTTTCAGTTTTCATACATGACATTACGGGGTCGCAAAAGTATTATTGAATCTATTGGTGTTCCTATTTAAAGATCTACACAACTATCACAATTTGATACCATCTTTGTAGTGTTTGACATTTTGTTTCATACACCAAACACTGTAGACAGAAATCATATGATACTAGTACCAATCGATAGGTTATTCTATACACTTGCGAATGATTAACATAAATAAATGTTAAGTGATAAATATTGCGGTGAAAAATCGACTTAACCGTAACAAGTCAATTTGTTTCATATCGAGGTAAGATGAAACAGGGGTCGAGGAGAGTTGAAACATATTATTTTGAAGAAGTGTTGAGGGATATAATAATAAAAGTGAAGCTATAATATAAAGGTATTTATTGTAATAAAACTTTTCAATTAAGAAACAATTTTTTTTATCAATATTTTATACTGATATAATATTCAGTTAAGGAGGTAACTACAAGTCTACGAATAATCAACTCCTAAAGTAGTTAAAATACCTATCACAATGACCATCAATCAACATAATGACCAGATAAACGAAAATGTTGTACATTCTTATATAACATTACCTATATATTAATATAAGTTATAAGCCTTTAACATAAAATACTTATTAACTTTCAGTCGTTCCTTAACTATTACAATCAGTCTTGATTAATCAGTATTTCTTGGAATATTTAAATAACAATACAACGATCACACAAATGAGAAAAATAAAAATATTATGAAACTAAATAATATCAATCTGACAAGCAGTTTCAACTTTACAAATCACTGAATTCCTTTAAAATCGTCATAAAAAGATGGTAAGTGCTGCCATGGGTACTAGTACAAACAGGTAAGCTCTCGTTTAATGGTAGAATGACTTTACTTTTGAAATATATAGTAAATGTCCCGTCTAGTCTAGTGGTTAAAAACGTGACTGCCACTATTAATCACGAGATCCTACGAAAATCCTCAAGATTTTTCATTTTTAACCTTCCCCCTAACAGTGTCATTAGCTATATGGGTACCTGTACCAACTTAAAGTAGGTACTGTAATGTATAGTTTATTGTCACTTTAAATATAAGTGTTTTTTTTTGCAAACTATATTTCACTAATAACTGAAATAGATGTAATTATTTTCATTTGGCAGAGCTCTGAGGTACTAGCAATACCTACATTTGTATACTGTCATGAATATGTTTGTGTTTAATCTTATTTTAATAGGATGAGAATGATTCTAAAGAAAATTACCATGGCAACATTTAAAAATTGGTTCGGCATGAATTGCTAGAAAGTACTGCGAAGTACAGAGTTAAAAGGAACATCTAACGTTACAACCATATTACTAAACGTTTGCTAAAATAAAAAAAAAAGAATTGTAGATGTTTAAGTACTGTAAAAAGCTCTTCTTTTTGTTGAAATTGTTAAAATTTGCATACTTACGTACTTATGTGGTATACTTTTTCTAAAGTTGTACATTTAGTGATTATATCTCATATTTACCAGTGACTAATCTAAGATTAACATAGATAAACACTCTTTGGTACCTACCCACATTCTAATTCCCATTCCTGTCTTTTAATTAATCCGTATGAAGGATTCATGAGAATAACATCACTAAGCACGCCACTCGTTTTTCGTACCTATTAAGTGATTTTTTTTGTAATATTATTTTACTTAATTTTCTACCGTCACAGAGTCTAAGTAGGTACTTATTAAAGAAAAACCAGTGCATTAAACTCTCGAGCAACTATTTGCTAACCAAACTTGAAAGAGGTTTCATATTAAAATTCTAGTGAACCTAGCCTTCATGCTGGTGTTTGTTTTAGTTTTAATATGGCCGACGGATGACACACATCGTCGAGTTTATATCCAACCAGTGTTCATGGAGAGTGTAGGTATAATCAAGATTTCTTCCATACATATTATTTTTAGAAATGTTTAGTTTCTTTGGTAGGAGTGTGTGCGAGGCGCGGACAATGGCGAGCTAATGAGTCCTCGTTTATATTTAGGTACTTACCTATTAGGTGCTGAAGTTATATAAAATAAGGGTAAATACTTGTGATACGTACATTCAGACGACATACATATACCTAAAGATTCTGGAAAGGTTAAAGTAATGTTTAAATGCTCTTCAAGCATTTTTACACATTACTTTAACCTTTCCAGAATCTTTAGGTATATGTATGGATATAAACTCGACGATGTGTGTCATCCGTCGGCCATATTAAAACTAAAACAAACACCAGCATGAAGGCTAGGTTCACTAGAATTTTAATATGAAACCTCTTTCAAGTTTGGTTAGCAAATAGTTGCTCGAGAGTATAATGCACTGGTTTTTCTTTATGTAAGTACTTAGACTCTGTGACGGTAGAAAATTAAGTAAAATAATATTAGAAAAAAAATCACTTAATAGGTACGAAAAACGAGTGGCGTGCTTAGTGATGTTATTCATGAACGGATTAATTAAAAGACAGGAATGGGAATTAGAATTTGGGTACCAAAGAGTGTTTATCTATGTTAATCTTAGATTAGTCACTGGTAAATATGAGATATAATCACTAAATGTACAACTTTAGAAAAAGTATACCACATAAGTACGTAAGTATGCAAATTTTAACAATTCCATCAAAAAGAAGAGCTTTTTACAGTACTTAAACATCTACAATTCTTTTTTTTTATTTTAGCAAACGTTTAGTAATATGGTTGTAACGTTAGATGTTCCTTTTAACTCTGCACTTCGCAGTACTTTCTAGCAATTCATGCCGAACTAATTTTTAAATGTTGCTGCCATGGTAATTTTCTTTGGAATCATTCTCATCCTATTAAAATAAGATTAAACACAAACATATTCATGACACTATACAAATGTAGGTATTGCTAGTACCTCAGAGCTCTGCCAAATGAAAATAATTACATCTATTTCAGTTATTAGTGAAATATAGTTTGCAAAAAAAACACTTATATTTAAAGTGACAATAAACTACATTACCTACTTTAAGTTGGTACAGGTACCCATATAGCTAATGACACTGTTAGGGGGAAGGTTAAAAATGAAAAATCTTGAGGATTTTCGTAGGATCTCGTGATTAATAGTGGCAGTCACGTTTTTAACCACTAGACTAGACGGGACACTTACTATATATTTCAAAAGTAAAGTCATTCTACCATTAAACGAGAGCTTACCTGTTTGTACTAGTACCCATGGCAGCACTTACCATCTTTCTATGACGATTTTAAAGGAATTCAGTGATTTGTAAAGTTGAAGTCAAAAGCAAAAATAATGAGTCTGGTTGTACCACAGAGGCGTAAAACATTGTGTCCCAAAATACATATTCAAATCAAAAGATTTCGTCTGCGATGTCGTCTCATGATTTTGACTTTTATTGAAGATTTTTTTTATTATGTTTATTTTTGTACAAACAGTAGACTGAAGATGCAGATCATGTATACCTATATTACCTATCACATATATATACCCTTTTGTAAATAATAAGATCATCGTGAGAATGAATATCAGTATCCACCAGTTAGCACGAAGTCGCACAGATAGAAAAAAAAACCGTCTAGACTGTTTTGTATTCAGAAAAAGTCGTCGTGTGAACGTATTTTTAAAATTTCTCATAAGACATTCGTACATTGCATTTGCATCGTCCTTTTAAAATAAAACTTAAAAACAGATGCGATTTCTTATACAAATCACGACCTCCATTGAAATATCAATGTTCGTACCAATGTCTTCGTAATAAAAATTCGTGCACATACCACACGTAGCCAGTATGCATTATTCAGTGTTATAAACTGGTAACCGATACAGATTACTTCTAAAAATGCACAAAAACAATATCCAATAATTTACTTGTACGAGGAAGAAATATTAACTTAATGGTGAAGAGGTATGATTCTATTTGATTAGATTAATGTTATATCGACGATACAATGGTACTCCGCGTTGCTAGGAGACGCGAGTATCTACTGAAGCGCTCAACTTTTAAGACTTATTTGGTCAATAATTGAAACTAATTTCTACTAAACGTTGTTATAGTTGAAACTTTTTAATATCTGGTGTAAATTCCTATTGTGTTCGAGTTTACGAGACATGGAACAAAATGAAAGGTAATGGTTATTTTAGAGATTTATTTTTCTCTTTAATATTGTTAGACAATGTTTATTAAACTTCCAACGAAGTGTTTGTTTAATATTTCCAAGAACAAAGAGGAAAAGGCCTGTCTGCTTACATTGTTTTGAAGTTCTAACATTAAAAATAATTTTAACCAATCAAGTAAGACAACGAACCAACGAAACGATTCATATTCAGGCACTCCATTACAAACTTGTAACTGAGACCTTTATTACAAAATTTAATTAAAAATGTTTTTCATTAAATTTCATTGCTTTCGTATCCAGCACTTTATTTGAGTAACTAATTAATTGTGTTGAATTCTTTTATTTGAGTAAGTACAGTCAGACTGGGTAACTTTGTCTTTCAATGTAACATTAGCTCTCCACTTCATAATTTAATCATTAATATTTTTAAATTTCTAGACGTATTTTATCCAAGCACGTCAGTTATTTTTTGTTTTTCAATAAGTTTCTGAACGTAATGTTAGTTGTCAATCTTAGGTATAGCTGTCAGTTTTTATTTTATTGGCGCCTGAACGTTCCGTTTGAAAAAGTGTGTGTAAAAACGTCGTTTTAAAGTTGACTGTGTTTTAAGAAAAACCGCATTTTGGAAGGTAAGATTGCATTTTAATTGTTATTTGACAAATAGTCTGTTGTGTGAAACAAAGAAAATAACTTATTATGTAATTTTTTCACAAAAAAAAACGTTTTATTAGTATCATGTAAGTTTTTGAAGATAATCAGGGTAACTTTGACTACGAGCTAATGTTACCCTAAAGTTGAATTTAGTGTTGCAAAGATATATTTTTTCTTCATTTTAATCGTAAAATTTATTTTTAGGCGGCTAATATGGCTAGAAAGAAGTGTTGCCCTCCTCCTGGTACCCGTAAGTATGGGACGAAGTCTCGGTACACCATAGAAGATTTGGAAAAAGCTTTGGATGATATAAAAAATTGCAGTAAAACTCAAAAAAAAGCTGCAGAAGTCTACAACATTCCTGTGAGTACTTTAAAATATAAATTAAAAGATCAGCACAGCAAACCTGTAGGCAAACCACCGGTACTTAGCAGTATAGAAGAAGATTCCATAACTGCACACATCATAGCTCTGGCTGATCTTGGAGTACCGGTTGGCATGCTTAATGTCCGAGTAATAGTGAAGGGTTTTTTAGATAATGAAAAAAGGCTAATCAAAGAATTCAAGAATAACTTACCTGGTTGGGAATGGGGAAAACTCTTTCTCGAACGTCATCCCAATATTAAACAAAAAGTAGCCCATGCGATAAGTAGGAAGCGTGCTCAAGTAACACAGGAGATGGTTCAAAATTATTTTGATTATTTGCACGATGAACTGAAGGATGTGCCACCATCCAACATCTTCAACTTTGATGAAACCGGATTCCATGACAATCCTAAGAAACAGACACTTCTTTTCAGAAGATCGTGCAAAAATCCCGAAATTATACTAAATTCAACTAAATCCTGCTATACAGTGATGTTTTGCTGTAATGCCACTGGGGAATTTGTACCTTTATACATTATCTTCAAAGCTAAACAGAAGTGGACTAGTTGGATCCAGGGAGCTCCACCTGGGACTCGTATGGCAGTTACTAAATCAGGCTGGATAGATGCTGCAACATTTGATGACTGGTTTGAACAACAACTACTGCCAGTTCTTCAACAAAAGGAAGGAAAAAAAGTAGTCCTTGGTGATAATTTAAGCTCCCACATACACTTCCGACGTTTGGCTCCAAAGTTGGAGAGGACGGGGGCTGCGTTTAAACGCATCCTCCCCAACCTCGGGGGGCCAAACGCCTCCTGCCGGAGGTTATACGCCGGGGTCGTGCGGTCCATGGCCCTCTACGGCGCCCCTGTTTGGGCGCCAAACCTGTTGCGGCGTCCCGCTCGGACGCTGCTCATGGCACAGAGGGTCATGGCGATCTGAATGATCCGCGGATACCGCACGATCTCTGGGGAGTCGGCGAACCTCCTTGCCGGATTACCGCCGTGGGATCTGGAGGCGAAAGTGCTAGCGCGCGTGTACGGCATGCGCGCGGAGGCACGTCGCCGGGGCGAAACCCCGCTGCCGCGCCAAATAGGTGCGTGGCGGGATGAGCTCCGGCGCGATCTCATGGCGGAATGGCAGCAACGACTGTCGCAACCGAGGGCTGGGCTCGCTGCCATCGCAGCGGTAAGTCCCCTCTTTGAGGAGTGGCTTGAGAGACGCTACGGCGTCCTCACCTACCGCCTGACGCAGGTCCTCACCGGACATGGAAGTTTCGGGAGGTACCTATGTCTGATGGGGCGGGAGGAAACGCCCGGGTGTCATCACTGCGAGGGCCGCCCTGAGGACACGGTGGAACACACGGTGGGAGAATGCCCTTCGTGGGCTGAGCACCGCCGTGTCCTCAGGGAGGTGATCGGCGATGGCGACCTCTCGCGTCCGGGCCTAGTGCAGGCCATGATGCGGAGCGAGGGGGACTGGGATGCCGTCTCCTCCTTTTGCGAAGCAGTCATGCTAGCTAAGCTCAAAGAGCCATCAGACCACCACAGATGGGGCCCAATAAGGCCGATGCCGATTCGGAGTCGCGGAGAACCTAACGGGTAACCGGGGCTCCGGCTCGACGTGCAGGAGAAGGAACGGGGTGGTTTTTAGTCAGTAAGAGTCTGACACTCCCTCCCGCCTCACCCAGGCGGGAGAAGTCATTCGATGATTTTCCCCCCTTAAAAAAAAAAAAAAAAGCTCCCACATAACCCCCAAGACATTACGACTGTGTCAAGAAAATAACATCGCATTTGTTTGCCTCATACCTAATTCCACTCATCTTCTGCAGCCTCTAGATGTGTCATACTTCAGCTCTCTAAAATCCAACTGGCGGAAGGTATTAGCAAACTGGAGAAAAACAAGACGTGGCAAAGTGGCCAATGCTTTACCAAAAGAGGTTTTCTCTAAGTTACTCACGGAAACTTTAAAAGCAGGAGCTGACACTGCTGTAAATAATGCTATTGCTGGTTTTAAAGCATGCGGTATACATCCATTTAACCCAGCAGTGGTTTTAGAAAAACTAAGAGACTATTCTAAACCTATCGAAGAAGTCCACCAAGCTGTTGGAGAAAGTTTCAAGCAATATATCAGTGAAATTAGGGAGGCTGATTTGCAACCCAAACTAAATAAAAAATTTCAGTTGCCTGTTGTTGCTGGAAAGAGCGTTTCTGTGGAGGCTGTAGAGAAATATTATCAAGAAAGGGAGATTACTACAAAATCTAAGGCTGATAAACGAACATTGAATACTGGTACAGATAGTATTTCTGGACCTGTCAAAAAGAGAGGGCGACCAGTAGGAGCAAAAAATAAAGCAGTTAAGAAAGTCACAACCATCGTGAATCAACCAACATCACCTATACCTGGCCCTTCCTCCACTATGGCTACAGCTGGTCCTTCAGGGATGTGTGTGGTAACCTCAGAAGATGTGGATAATGAAACTACACTTGATTTTCCATTTCCAACCTCTGATAGTGATGGGATTTTGATGGATCCCATAAATCATCCGCCATCGCCTATTGAAGTTATCGAAATATCTACTTCCATGGAAGATATTGAAGGAAGTTATGAAAATCATAACGGAATTTTAAAAAAGACTGATGTCAATGTGCAAAAAGATACAAAATTAGGATCTGTCTCTGCCGATAAAGATGAAAATACCGAGGGAAAAGAAAATAGGAAACAAAACTATTGTATTGTAGAATACGGAGACATTTTGTTTCCAGGACGCATCATTTGCAGAGAAGGAGAAACTGCAAAAATTTCTGTCATGCAAAAATCTCAAGAAGGCTGGAAGTGGCCTGACCTGCCTACAGAGCAACATAGTCAGCTTCTTAGATGATCACAAAATTGTGAAAGCAAACGATTATTACCTAGTAGACGACCCATTACTCTTCCTGGAATGGGGCGACTAGCCGTGAATTTTTAAGCACATTTTTTATTTTTATTTAATAATATTTGTTGATTATTAATAGTTTATTATGTTGTTTAACGTTTTTAATTAAGAAATACCAAATGTAAGTGAAACAACACCAAAAATTTTTAATAAAGTCGTAAAATAGGCAAATTTTTGTTATTTACCTGGCAACTCAAAAATAAAGATGATTGACCGATTTGACTAATGTGACTGATGCCATAGAGCAATATGACATATATTAATTGAAAAAATGAAGCTTAAGTTACATTTAGACTTCATTTATCGAAAAATTTCACAATTTCCTCAATAGATTTAACAACTTTAGCCCTCAAAATATTGGCCCATATTTCTTTATTTTTGTTCTCCTTTATTAAAATTGAGTGTATTTTTTCATATAGTAACCCTGGAAACCACCGAAAATGCATATAAAATGTTAATCATTGAACCATTTAGTCTGACTGTAAAGCACAAAATTCTATGATTTTAATACGTAAAACGTTCTTGTACATTTTGTTAAATATAGTTGTTCTAATAAAACAAATCCCACTGTTTAACATAAAAATTTGGTCATTAGAAATATCATAGATTCAACAAGTACAAGCAACCTCAATCTTATTTCAAACGAATACATGTACTTTTCATTTGGCAATACAATTGTAAATAGTGAATTCCTATTTCACTTCACTATGGCTCGGAGAAGCTCATTATGCCCTCACCGCTTCCTTGCCGTTCCATTGTTAAATAACGATCAGTAGACAATAATTGTTGTATCGGATACTCGGATACTCGACGTGGATACTTGTAAACTCGGATATTAACCCACTGTTGCTTGCCTCTTCATTAAATCTCTCCCTTCGATACAAACGAGCTCGGTTTCAAGTTATTAAAAGTAAAAATAATTTTCTTTTTAATGAAACGTTTGTTTGCTGATGTTTTTTGTAGACTAATAAATTGATTTTCATAAATTAAAAAATATAATCGGATCTACTTAGTAACTATATAACAGATAGACAATAAAAAAATCATTTAAGGAGTTTTGATGAGCTCTTGGTACTTAACGTATTATACCATATATTAGATATATTATGTATAGATACTGGTTTTTATATTTCTAGGTATACACTTCAAGTAAGTAGTTCTTACTTTTATCCAGTTATAACACGTAGTTGAGTAATATTAGTGAAAATAGCATCATAATAAAAAGTAAAATGGAAAAATAAATATTTGAAAGCGTAGGTGTATTAAAAATATCTTGCTCTTTCTTTCTGAACGTTAATGGCTATGACGTCATACTTAGTTATGCAACCTTTTTCTGTAAACCAAAATTCAAACTAAATTGAATCGTGGGTGTGAATTAATTCTCGATTTAGTAAACAGATGCAATACCCAATAGTGTATAGGCCAAGCTTAAAATTGAACCTGGGAACTTGTGTTCGGTTGCCACAACAATCACGGACTAGTATTAGATTCTATATCTTTTAATGAAAGACATTATGGTAAATAGGAATAAGGAGATGTTAATTAAAAGTTAAATTAGTTACTTTAATATTAATAGCGTCTCTCCTAAAATGGAGTCCGTAAGTACAAAAAACTAACTAACTCTCTGCCCGTGGTTCACTCACAAAAATTTTAAGAATGTCATCTTAACTAAGAAGCAACAATGGAATCTTGAAGAAATATCTCTACTATAGACGTCTATTCTTCAATTTGACTGAGCAACCCGCTACCGCACAACGCGTAGCGGTTTCGATTCCCGCAAGGAGCAATTCTTTAAGTAATCCACAAATTATTATTTTGGGTGGTCTGGGTGTCTGTGTATATGTTTGTAACCGCATCCACGACACAGGAGAAAATCCTAGAGTGGAGAGGTTGCTATTCTTTTTTTACTAGGTATTTAACTAGTGAAAGATTTTTTAAAATTCGACAAGCAGTTTCAGAGATAAACCACCAAAAATATTTTGGTAAGTAATGGATAATCATCGACAGCTCGTGCTCATATATAGATACACTGGACCTGATCTACATTAGAGTTGGCCATTATTTCCTCGCTTGGCAGGTGGATTGGAGATAGCAGTTCAAGTTTCAGGTTCATCAGAGACCGCTGCTGTCCGGTCTCTATCATTTGTGTAGTTTCTTAGTAGACTGTCATTACACCCATGGGAACAGTAGGACTAAGGATTGGTAAAATATTTTTATTTTTATGGTATAAGGCGGTAACCGAGCTGACGGATCACCTGGATGGTAAGCAATCTGCGTCGCCCATGGATACCTGGAATATCAGAGGCGGCCTTTTGAGATTAGGAATTTGAGGATAGTTGGGGATTCAGGTATTATTGGGGAATCACTCCGGTCAAGCCGGCTAATTCGTGCCCGAAGCATGGCTCTCCCACACTTAGCAAAAGTGGTCTACTGTCATCACCATATGGCATCGTATATAATCTTACTATGTAATAAAAATGAAACCCTTTTTCCCTTGGTCACGGCAGCACGCGTGAATGTTTTTTTTTTTTGTTATATTTGTTTTTATCAGGAGGAGGTTCTTATTACAGAAAAAAAATCCTGAAAATCCTACGACGACGGGAGAAAACGGGGTTGCGCGTACAAAGTCGCGGGTAGAAGCTAGTTATATTATAAAAGTAAAAGTTTGTGTATCTGTGTTTGTGTGTGTGTTTATTATTCAATCACCTCAAAACGGCTGAAGGGATCGGTCTGAAATTTGGAACAAGGATAGATTATGGTCTGAAGCCTATGTATTATAGGTTACTTTTTATCCCACAGGAACGCGTGTGAAGCCGCGGGCAGTAACTAGCACTTATTATATTACAGACTGTATGTGTACATACCTAAGAACAATGTAATTATAAGACAGCATAAGTACGCGACTCGAGCAATCGCGCTCGTGGCACTGCGTTTTAGCTGAGCACTGGCTTTTTTGCACCGATTGTTGTTTTTTTTAACTATTTTGTTCCTTGTTTCTTCTGCAATGGTGCAAATAAACTGTTTTTCTTTCTATCTTTCTTCTTCTTACCACCGTATCTGAAAATGAAAGAGTGGAATAATATAATATCACGTTTTGTGGCAGGATTAGTGAAATGGACGCTCTGCTGTTCGCGTTGTCGTTCGAGGTGGTTTTACTACAAATGAAGATTTTAGGTGAGCACCACCTATCTTCTATTATCTACTAAGTCCTTTTTAGTTTTATTTTTATTAAAAAAATAGTGAAACCCACTCAGATGCACGTCAGTATCTATTTATTTTTAAACGGTTTTTAAATTAGATTTCCATTTTTATTATGTTTAATATGTTTAGGTTTAATATGATGAGGTGTGGGAAAAGTTCAAATAAACTGCCTCTGGCAAAACCACAACTTGCGTACGAATCTAGTTTCACCGAAACTATTTAGACTTGAGGTTAATTGAGTTTTATTTTGCGTAAATCGATCCTTAATCGTAGCTAATAATTAAGTATGTATCAATCTCCAAGAGTCTAACTTAGATGTAGGTTTAAGCAACACATACAAACCGCATGATACTCATTAGCAATACCGTACTTGTTCAATTTTTGGACCATATGAAAACTTTAAAACACCGTGTGATCATACCCCCAGCGCCATCTATGATTTTGTAGCAGTGAAAGTTTATTTACAGAGGGCAGTACGAAGCTGAGGTTGGCAGACTGGCGGCCGGCAAACAAAATCGAGAAACTACAGGAAATAAAACTAGAGAAAGACCGGTACGTTTTTCCTATGTAGAGAAAGATGGCGTTACAACGCAGTTTGGTAAAAACCATCCATGACATAAGTTTTATTGGGTAGAATGATGGATATGAATGAACGTTCTTTACTAGATTTAAAGTTAAATAAAAATCCCTTAAAGGTTACATTTTTTAACTGATTTCCACTGTTACTTTCTAATTCTGCTAAAGTGTCTGTTTGCCTTATTGATTGCTCCACATCAACAAGTATTTTTATAACTTAATAACCATCCAATCATGTCACAGGTCGCTGGTAAATGACGTGATTAGAAGGACTCTCATCGAAGTAGCAGAAACAGGAAGATGGCAGGCGATCACGAATGCTGTGGATCTGCTCAAACAGTCGGAGTGTGATGTAGAGTCATTGAGAGTCACCAACCAACATCTCAGAACGTAATGTACCTATATTATGCATTAGAAGTAAAATCCATGACATGATGTTACCGAACTACCTTAGCTAAGATATTACTTTGGCTCTTTCTTAGTTTTCTTTGACGTTGACGCACACGAATCCCTTGTGCACTATATCGATATAAGCTGATATACCTATTCCAAAAAATATATCTCAAAGGGGCTAAGGGGCTAAGGGTCTCGTGGTTCCTTTGAAAGTAACCGTAACCCGTAATTCAGTTGAGTCAAATTCTCAGTGAACCTTTTTCAGATTCCTGAATTCAATTTTATCCACAAGAGACAAGAATCCTTGTCGGCGTGAGCAGTCAACGGCTAATAGATGTACTACTTCTGATGTAACGAATATGTAGTTTTGATATAACATAGAAATCAATGAAATATATATAACATAACATCACGCCTTTTTATCCTCAAAGGGGTAGGCAGAGGTGCACATTCCGGCACTTAATGCCACTATACAATGTAACCCACTTTTCAATAGATAAGTTATGAATCCCACGTAATGGGGGTGAGCCTATTGCCATATACCGGGCACATTTCCAGACTCCGTGCTACTACTGAGATTTTTAAAAACCTAGTAATACTTTGCCCGACCCTGTAATCGAACCCGAGACCCCTAGCCCGGCAGTCGCACTCGCGACCAGTCGGCCAACGGGGCAGTCTCGTGAGATCAATGAAACAATGCACTATATTTTGTAAAAAAAAATAGCATGAATAAAAAATACAATGTTTTCAGAACTCGTAAAACACTGGCATCAGAATTAGATGCGAAAAGAAATCAATGGGCGCTGGAGCTGCACAACGCTGATCAGAAAGTAGCTGTTCTTAGAGACAAAATGAGTGTGCGTATATCGATTTCTATGAAAGTGATAATTACATGAAGTAATAAACATGCTGATGCTGGTAATTCTCAGTAGCGAACGCCGTTTGCGATACAGCCAATATTAATATGAGACCAGTGATGCGTTACTGGGAGCGTAAAACAGAACGCTCTTCGCAGAACATTTGTGAGAAAGCACAGTCCTGGACTATACAAGCGTGTGAATATGTGCTAAGTAAACTTCTCTCTAAGTCCGTTTAACTAGCAAACGTTTAAGTACAGGAAATTAATATAGAAACAAATTAAATAGCACCTATGAAATCGATGTCTATGCATGATGACCAACTGATAAAATGTCTATTGAGTACTTTTATAATACCTTTTGACTGAGTTAGTGGCAAGCCCAACACTTCAAGGGAGACCCTGGATTTTAACATACCTACATGTTTCTATGGGACTTAACTTCATTCAATCCATTCATGCCATTAGGTTAATAAAATTGACATATTATTTAGAGAAAGTTTTCCCTACGTGATTTCCAGCACATACTTACATACATCTAGATCCACAAGCTCGATTGACACTTCAACGTCATGAGGCGTGCCGCGTGGGCCAGCCCCAATATTAGGAGAAACCAAATCATTTTATCGTCATTAAGACCGCCATTTGTTATTGTGACGTAAGCTTTAGGTAGGTACCTACTCACCTACTTACAAGTTGTGTGGTTACGAGAAAGACGCAAACATGTCTGATTGATGAATCACAATGATAGCAAGCCAATAGGTACCCTAACTGTTACCGAGAATGAAACATATTCATGTAAATATGTAACCGTTATTTTCCTAAATTGTATGTTAGATGATTTAGGAGACGACTGTCTGCTTAGTTATGAATTTCAGCTCAGGTTCGAATCTCGGGTCCTGCTAACTCAGCTTTGTATTATTTGGTTTTCAAGTTTTGTAAGTTTATCACATAACCGGAGAAGAATTAGTGTTGCACACAGTGTTGCATTTAAAATATGAAACTTTTGTTCTTCTCTTTCATATTTAGAAAATAAGCTCATTTCATACTTAGAGTTTTTAATCTAGAATAAGATTTATAACGTAATATGTACCCCTATACTTATTATATATACTCTTTGGTAACGTCAGATCCAAAGATCGCTTTTGTATCTATGGAAGAATTGTCAATTAATCATTCCTCCAATAAAATTTTCTGACGTTGGAGAAATCATCCCTATTGAAATAAAATGCTCTGACATCTTCAGTATCTTTTAGGATGACCTTCACAATGCAAACACGCGGTTGTGTTACGCTGAAAAATGGCTGTTCGCACGTTATGAGTCTTTGGAACTAAAGCTGGACGTGGCACGAGCACCACCACCACGCACCGACCACGAACAGCGCGTCCACGAAGAGTTGCTCAAAGCTTATGAACTACAGATCGAAGTATGATACCTTTTTCATGAATAATCCAATGTATAATATAGCAAGGTCGTATGATATCGTTGTACATACATAGGTACCTTGTAGATAACTACACCGATCTGTAATACAAACCTACCGCTACACTATACATTTTTGTTTACTTTCAAACAAAACAATATCCAACTAATGAAGAGGAAAACTTAATTGAAACCAATCAAATCAAACATCAAAAACTTTCTTGTTAATTAATAAATAGGTACTCCAGGAACTTCGCAACAGTTTCTAGAAAATGAATGAAAAATCGATGATAATTATTGACTTCTCAATCCAATAACAATACTTGGTAACGTAACAAACAGCAAGGAGTTTAATACGAGGAATTTTGTTGAAAGGAGCATGAGAAAAGTTTGGAATACTGGCGACATCGTTACGACATCGATATTGCTGAAATAAGTTCTAGAAGCCAGAAAAAATTGGAACAGCTACTCAGCGCCACAAGCAAGAGAACTGAACTACAGAAATTGGTATGAGTCATCTAATGTATATTTAGTCAATATAGTAGATATACATAACTACCTATTAGATAATTATAATATTTACTACACAAGTATGTTCCTATAATTAGGTACCTACCTATTATAGGTGAGCGACACGGTTCAAGCAATGACTATCAAAGTATATCTAAGTATCTATTGATCTAGAGAGGTACCTATCAAAATACTTTTCACATAAGAAAACCGTCATAATTTAATTGAAAACCCAAATTAATTTAGATTTGCAAGTTACATCTGAAAATACAGAGTATAGATAATTTAATTTACAGACTTTAATTTCATATTTAACTTTAAGTAGTTACAATATTATTATAACGTGATAATAACTAAGTACTTTTCACAAGTAAAATAAAAGTTTGGTTAATTTCAGTATGACCTACACGAAGGTGAAATGCGAGGATGGTTAACATTCAAACAAGAACGAGCTGCCCGTTTAGAGCGCGAAGAGAAATTGCGGCAGTCCGCCATGCGTATACAGGCATGGTGGCGTGGTGTCATGGTGCGTCGGGCTCTTGGACAGTTCAAGTATCTTAAAAATGTCAAAGGAAAGGGTAAAAAGAAATAAGTTAGTACATATTATTTTCAAATAAGATTAAAAAAATTACAAGACGAAAATTTAAAATAAACTTTTGTGAAATAATTATATCGTTTTATTTTTACATGGAGTTGAAGATTAACTCAAAAATGTATACAGTAAAATCCCCCGTTTTGAATTATTTATAATTATGTAATCCAATTAAGAATATTTTACCTTCTTTTGTTCTAAAGACAGTGTTTATTTTAAATAATATAAGGAAAGGAAAATAATAAATACGTAGAACTTAAGATACGCTAAAACTAATAGAGAAAAATAAATAAAATAACACTAAAAATGAAAATTCAAGATTAAAAAATAGTGTGCTTTACGTATAACGAAACGTTTGCAAAGCGTCATTTCATTTTGACAGATGTCATCTTCACGTCAATCGCGTGCCGCTAAATGTCTGTCGGCTGCTGTCAGATCCAGTCGCATGCGTTTGCTTGTTGTAGTCGGTTCTATTTGTGGTATTTTTTTAATGGTGAAAATAAAGTTACCGATGTAAATACTAATATAAAACGAAATAATTTATTATAAAAACATACGAACTGTTAAACGAGTGTAGTGTGTTGTACTGAACTGTGATAAATACTGTATATTACAAGTTTGCCGTATTTTCAATTCTTGGAAAGTTGGACTGTCATCGAGCAGATTCGGTGAGTAATGCCGTTTATTTTTTTTATTTGTAAAAGCTTTAGATTACATGCCTTGTGTGAAATGTAAATGGCACGTTACCGCTATAAAAGTACAAGGATTACTTTAATTAGCGCGCATAAAAACAGCATCATTTTTCTCAGAAGAGGTATAAATAATTTCTCTTAGATTCGTTCAATAATGTACTTTCACTTTACATTCAATAATTTCGCAAGGTTTAGACTGTCTCTATACTTTTATAAAACTTTCTTTTCTTAACAGCAAAATCTTTTGTTCTTAGAACTTACCTCATTGAAGATATAAGCTATTGCTTGCCTAAAAAAAAGGTTTTTTTAGGACAGGTAAACATTTATGAATTTTCCTGGAAGTTTATAGGTAAGGTATTTTCTTATTCAGCCAATGTTTAGTATTTCCCCTGCTAGGGGAATTTTCAGACTAAAAAGATGTTCTCAAATGGTCTTGTGGTTACATTATACTGAATAGATTTGTTATCTAAAATATAAGTACATTTGAATTGCAAAGAGTGTCATGTTTGTACCTGTATGACTCAATAATCATTTTGTAATCTATTATCTAAGAATTTATATGAAGAGAATGTTAATAAACATTTCATCCTTTTTATTTAATTCAAAATATAATATTTCCAAAGTACTCATACAGTCTGTTGGTAAACCCAAATTAATTCCCATAATAAATGATATACACTAATTTGCGACATACTATACAATTATTTGTACAATTTATACATACTGTAACTTCTAAAATATTAAAGATCTCACCTTTGACTAACAGTTAGTTTCAACAATGATAACTGAAGGCCTTAGTTAGTCACAAACTTTTTGGAAATACAAAGATGGCTTCAATGATGTGCCTAGATGAGTATTAATGGAAAATTGTAGTATAGTGTACACAAAATACTAACCATCTTGAATACAAATGTTGAGGTAAACTCATGAATGGCTGGACAAGATTTAAGCACATTTAGATTCAATGCATATTGCAAGTAGCCTTGGCCAGCAACATACTATGACATTAATGGCTATTCCAGTATTTACCTTACAATTACAATAATTACTTGAAACAAATTAAAGAGATGTTTTCCAAGAAAAAAATACTAGTTGCAGTAAAAAACTGAGTATGGTAAAAAATATACTCATTAATAAAAAAGGACATGTAAAATTGTGACCGAAAGAGGTGGTGTATGTGGCTGCGGCCGCGGCGCGGTGGCAGCGCACGGAGGCGGTTCGGCGCGCGGTAATTAGTGCGTTAATCGCACTAACCGGGTACACAGTTGATGCAAGTGCGTTTCCGAGAAGCCGATCAGCGCAGCTCGCGGGAGGAGCGGCAAATTGCCGACAGATATGTGTGCCGCCTGTCGGTAATTGCAAAAATCACTCACCTCACCGCGGAACGAGCTTGTGGTCCTTGTATTACAAGAACAACTCGTGTGTGCAACTACTGGCTACGTCTAAATGCATACACGTATGTATAGCGTGCACCTGCACCTATACGCCATGTACTTACCTGAGGCGTGTTCTCGGATGCTGCTGACTCCCGATATTGGGTTGAAATGAGCACGTAGGCTAAGCGACATGTTTCGTTTATAGTGATATTATCGGTTCCATGTTATTGCCGATCCCATTCTCAGTAAACTTGATAGCTTTGAAGTCGCAGAAACGTGCGGTACCTACCTACCTATTACTGCAATAGGTCATTCATGTATTAATTTGTTATTGGAGTATCGTAATGGGCGGTTATTGAGGTTAATTCTTTCATATTTTCCTTAAATCAGCCTAATAGCTCTCCCGTCAAAATGGTTTTTGTATAAACAAAAAATTCCCTTCCACACTCTGCTCTGACCTAAATTTTAGAGAAACGAACTACTTTAACAATAACGTCAATAACTTTCCAGCATCTCGAGATCTTTAATCAATCTCGACCCAATTCCTACAGCTGCGAAAGTAATTTATTGCATTACTGTCATCAAGAAATAACTAATCTGTGGTAACTCTGAATTGCGTTGAAGCAAATAATAAATCCCTTATGACGCGAGATGCACACAATAAACAATGCAGTACTAGGAAGTCTGTAATTATCTTGAATTTGTGCAACCTATCATACCAACATAACATAATTATTATTTTAGCCTATATTCCGCAGAGCATAGTCCTATATAAGAGGAAGAATAGAATATAAGTGGAACATTTCCATTTAAAATCGGACACTTCCATTCTCCTAGAGCTAGAAGTTATTAATATCCATGTCCTTACCTATTCTGTTAACGACACACCCACAAATTATCGCCGAGGCTTTAACATGATTCACATGTCTTTCATACATCGTAGGAGCACTAACGTTAATACGTTGTATCTAACTACGTCATTCGACACATGATGCGACTTGTTCTTTTAAAGTAGGATAAGTCATAATTTATTTAGGACATTATACCGACTGATTAAACAATAAACAAACATGTTTCCTCCTATAAGACCACCTGCGAGAAACGATTTCCAAAAAATGGCATTTTAATTTTTTAAATCATAATTTGTGCCCGAAAAGGAATAAGTGCCAAGGTACTTCTAGTTACTTCACCATGTAAAATGTACAGCCTACCAAAAAACCGGCAACTGCATTACCATTAAATATTGCTTTTCTAAGAACGGCTGGGTTAGAGCCCCGTCACTCGCCGATTCGTGGAATTACTTATAACCTAGGTCATTTTATTTAGTAATTCACTCGAAAGATTTTATATTTTAATGTAACTAACATAATGTTAAACATTTCGTATCATATTACAGATTTTGTGCCTTGATTTCATATGATTTGCGATCTCGGTTAGAAAATAAGTCGGGTTCAGAGAGTCGAGGAAACATGGGTAATAAACACCATTCTGGGCACAATACAACTTGTTTGCATACAAATTTGAAGCTAGCTACAACAAAAAACACTAAAACCTCTACTTTTTGCAAATGGCAAGTAGAATTGCCACTAAAACAATAAAAGTTGAACCGGTGTCGCGTCAGGTTTGCTCCCAGGTAATGCCAATTTACTCTTTGACGAAGCCGTCACACCGTTCCATTTCTTTTGTCTACTTTAAGTTATAAAACTTACGGTATTAAAAGCCACAACAATATCAGGACGAAGGACCGATAACAATCACAGTACGATAAACCAACTAGGTACTCACTTAAAAATTATACGAATTAATCCTTGTACTTTCTACTGAGGTCGGACCGATTGTTAGTTCATTGTTTGAAACCCGTTCAGTTTTCCAACGAAATAGAATTACGCACATTCAACTTCTACCTATTGTGTTTCGGGAAACAACAGTTAGTCGCTGCTAGAAGTTATGAATTATACAAATACCATGCAACTTTTACGGGTACAGAAACCTAGGTACGAAATACACGAGGAACAATACCTATATTCGCAAATAATTTCTTCAATAGGTTATGTCCTTATCATGTAACGTAAATTCCATTATTTATATACATTTACCTTATTATATTCTTTATTGTAGCAACAATAAGTCACATTGTCTGGATATTTGAGGTATCATTTAAACATATTCAATTCATGAATGAGACACAATTAAGGAAAATATATATGACGTTACCGTTTGAACGTGACGTTATCGGCTAAAAAAGTGCGATTAGAATCGAAGGTTGGATTTGAAGCTGAGAAAAAATGCCAAGTCAATCAGTACTTTCAAGAACTTGCGATTACGTAGGTCCCACTCTACGTATTGCTTGCCTATAATGAATATCACTTAAAGCAGAAACTTCCAAGATCTAATATAATAACTCATTTACAATCCAAATTATGAATATTTGCTATTTGCATAGTAGGTTAACAATTAATGTTTTCTTTATAAAACCTACTGTTTACCTTGTTAGTTTATTCTGTTGGAAATTTCAGCGAAACGGCTTTCAATTCAATGCGCAATACAATCCTAAGAATATGATTCATTTGAACTTGAGCACCCATCGAGTAATTAATAGTCTTTTAGGGTAAAGTCTGAGTTAAATATGACCCAAAAGGAAAACCACTGGCATTCTGGCAGACATATTATCTTTCCGAGATAGATAGAAAATCTGATTTTATAAATTAATAGGTAAGCCCAGTATTTGACTAGGTAGATAGCTCTGCCCTGCGATTTTTCGACTGCAGATTTCATTTCCCTATATTTTAAGTGTTAACACACGAGTTAACGATAACTAGCTATTTTGTCCTTGATTCTTATAGAATATTTCTTAAACAAATCTACCTAAATCAAAAACGTAATGTTTACTCTCCTTTACTCGCAAATGTAAAAATCTATAGAACTAATTCTACTCAAGAAGATTTACTTCCCACTCAATATTCTATGTTTATTTTCCGCATTAGTTAGTTACTTGAATGAATTTCGTAAAGCCAACTATTCGTGTATATCATGTTATTCCGTTTTTGCAATTCTTTCAGTCATCGATGGCGCCAATGACGAACTTCGTCTTATGGAATTATCACCATCAACTTATTCTACTAAATAATAATCTTATCGTCAGTTTATAAATAAGCCTTTGTCACAATAAACAAGTTATTAACAAATATTATGTTATGTGTTACAAAAAACTGTAACCACAACTAAGTAAAGTGTTCAGGTATTTCCCTGTATGAATCACTGACGCTATTTATTTCTATGAATGCTTTATAATAAGTTAAAATATTGATTACAACACATTGATTAGATAATATCTCGCCAGCTGCTATAATTCTGTTCCTTATCATTTTCATGATATTATTGAATCACCGCGATCATGTGCTTTCTGTAACCCTGAAATTCACACTTTATCCTATGAATCTTTTCTCAATTGCAACTATTATCGTAGTTAATTAACCTATTTTTCTATGTATTTTTCGGGGAATATTGACTAGGTCCAATCGGACACGTTCCATGGTTTTAAAAATGCTTCGTTTTCTTTTCAGAATGCCAGAATAAATCGAAAATGTGTTTGTGGAAAGTGTGGAGTGCCCTACTCGGGCTGCTAATCGTGTCTGGCAAGGCGTCTGCAGAGTCAGCCAGCTACTGTTCAGTGAACACTTTTAACACGAACACCACATGGATGCAGTTCACGAAAGAACCTGTACCTTATGAATACGGCTTCGAAGATAAGTTCAAGAGTATCCACTGCTGCGTGAAGGGTTATAGGAGTATTGAATGGTAAGTATTCTTAATTATACTCTAACACAACAGCACTTTTGCCCGTCAACATTTAAATTAATCAGGATGAGGCGGCGGCCGGCCGGCTATCTAACTACAGGTAGTTTGGTTAGTCAGTCTCTTTTGTAGTCCAGACATATAAAAATAATGTGGAAGGACTGTGCTAGATTGACATATTTTCTTAAATGCATGGTTTTGTGTTTAGAATGTCAATAAAGTTGTTATAAAGCACCCGCACTTTTACGACAATACGATATCCGGGAATTCAATCAATAAAGCTTTTACTGTGTCGTTAGAAGAGTTGATTATTTCGATTCTAGTAAATAAACGGGGAGGACGTGATAATATCGTGCTGTATATAAATAATTAAATACAACGAATAATTCAAATAACATAATATTATAGGTAATTGTAATTATTCAAATAATAGTAAAGTAAAAGATCTTGTGGTGTAAATTAATTATGACAGCTGAACCTTTACTGAAAACATAAGCTGATGTTGAAATTTATTGTGATGCGAACTCGACATTAACAAGACATTAAGTTTGAAATAGAAATAAATATACACAAACACGCTATATGTGAGATCTGTCTACCCTTTAGAAATAAATGCCCAAAACTGGAGGTTTACATTAATAACGCAAAAATATCAAGTTTCAAGAAACCTACAGACGCAGGTACTGTATTTATGTTGGCTAGAACTTTTTTGTCACCGAGAACCTGCCAATTACTACCCAATACCGGTTATTTCATCAATTTTATTATGTTTTTTGTAAGTTCAGTGCTTCATTCGATAATTTTGTTATCAAACCGAAACTTTAAAACACAAAGGATCGTGTTATCGTTCAATGCTCCATAAAGTGCAAACAGATATTTGAATTTCAAAGAACCATACATATTATTTGACGACTCGCTGGAAGTTTCGGGGCGGAGAGCAGGCAGGTGTGCGCTACCGCTGCGCGCTACCGATAAGCACAAAGCTTCTAGGAAATAAAGTCCATTGTGTGCGCAAAAATAATTGATAATCGCCTAGTGTGACAATGGGCTGGCCATTGCCCCCGCTCCTCCGTGCTACGGTGCCATACTGCGCTTACATCGCCGCCGCCTGTACTGTCTACAAAATATTAATGACGGATCGCCGTGAGAAAATGATATCAACGAATGTTGCTCACACATATCAGGATCTGGTCACCATGACGTCATTATTGCCGAGGCTAATGACGCGGAATGTAATGCGACTGACATCAGATTGATATTATAGATTTAGTAGTCTTTACTACACAGACTAAACCCATGCAAAAAATTGTAGGTACAAGACAAATGTTCGTCACCCGTTCCAAAAACGTTTAGTAAAAGCTAAAGATTACAAAACACGCTATATTATAGGTATCTCTTTATGAAGGAAAATGTAGTTACACTTATACTACTAAAGAACTAAGTTTTTTCCTCTTAGAAAATACATAATAAAAGTTTCATAAACTAATCCGATTATTTAAAGTAAAAGGAAAATAAACTTTTAAATGTAGGGCCGTTTAAGTTATTGCGGGATTACATACAGTAGGCCTTCTACAGTCACAAAGCAGAAACCTTCAAAGCTCGTTGAAGTTAATTCTCTTTACCGGGGGACAGAAATTCCCCTCACAAACAGGGAACTTATACCTTATCCACAAATAAATAAATCTACATTATTTACTAGATAATGATGCTAGATTAACAGCTGTTTGTTTAACAATTTTCATGTTTTAATGGTAAAATTACCCTAATGTAGAGTATTGCTATAGATAGTATTGAAATTACAGCGAAAACCATTAATTTAATGCAGTATATGCACTGCCCACTTTAGTTCTTGGTAAAAGTTTTAACAACAATGCCCTTGGTGAACAAATTGTTGTTCCAGTAACGGTACTTTCCTGTAGGCAAAGTGAAAAAATCAATTGGTCATGCGATTTCATCGAATCGCTTCGTCACATGTGCGGTATGCGAGTTTTCAAAGTAACTGTGTTGCATTGTTTGCGCACTCTCTGCTCCATTTTATTTCAGTGAAGTGAAATTAATTTCCTGTTTGGATTTAAACCTCTGCAACGGTGCAGTTGGCCACAACTCTCGTTATTCCTCGCTAGGACGAAATCAATTAAGTTTATTACCCATTAATGATAATATTTGACTCGACCACAATTACTTCTAGAGGATTATCAGCTATAAACTCACGCAACAATCAATCTACCGTTCTTACCGTACCCGGATGTTTTGAAACTGCCACTTAAAAACTCGTTACAGTAACACCCAACTAATAACGATATTTCACATTTTTATGTAAACGATTGCCAAATAATGTCAGTTCGCACTTATCTATATTGTTTAGAATTGAATTATTTGAGTGAGCATAAATTGACGGAGGTGTTATTTATCAATATGTATAACAAAAGTGAACCTGGTGCGAAAACAAGTACGGTTCCGAGAAGTAGTGATTGCTACTCGTTACTTACTCGTTACCGCCGTCTATCCGCCGTCACCAGCAGCATCCATCTTTTGTGTGTTAACTCTGCTATTTTAACCGAGAAAATGTACCCTATTTTATGTTTCATCAGAAAAACCAATGGAGACTATCCGTAACATTTCCTAAACAATAAATAAACCCATTTTATTTTGTCGTGTCAATTTATTTCGAATAACAAATTGTTTACAACTATGTATGTAGGTATACTGTATCATATTTTTATGAATAACATTATAACTGTATATAATTTGGAACGGAAAATGTTTTGATGACAAGTCAACGACCACTTTGCCTTGTAAATTATTACTTGATTGTGTCATAAATATCTAGGTATAAAGCATATTGATATAATCTTAACAAAGCGCGACTGGTCTACATATATTTGCGTGACTCACAATGCTTGTGATACGAAACTCTAGGCCGTCGGACCAATGGATTATGTCATTATCCACTTGTAGCAACTTGTTCAATTGCAAACCATCAATCATTACCACTAGAAAATTCTCAGAAATATTTTTAAAAGTACAATTATTGTTTATACATCCACTGGAGTTGGAATAACCTGTCATTGCGTTGCAGGGAACGTAAATAACATCCTAACTATCGCCGGTTGTATAACTACTTCGAGGTATGCACCTCGATTTATTTCTTTCACGTTATTTTGCAATAGTTTTTTCAATAACTATCAATCGTGATTGCACTTGTGTTGTCGTATCGCGCGAAGTGAATCACGTCTTAATCAAATTAGCGATTACAATTGTGTGATATGACCGGGCCTTGTTTGTCATCACATTCATTAAAATTATTGCCTTGTTTTATATAGAGGTATTTTTGCGTTCCATCAAAGTTGACACAAAATTGTCGTTTCATTATAATCTTTCCCGTAGCATTTAACTTTATTTGGTCTTTAAACTATGTATTTACATTGATTGTTCATAAATTTCAATAATTATAATGACAGCTGTGCATTGCACGCAACTACTTGGCATTTACTAATTTCTAGTAATTGGATTTGCCATCTGTTTTACATCGTTATTGTTTATGTTAATGACTTCTAGCGAAATATACTCGCCTGTGTTCATGCTGCTTCACCCAACAATAAATTTTATTAAAGCTATAATCGACGTCTTTCCTCCATAAACTCCTATTTCATTAACACTTAAACCCTAATAGATTTAAATGTGGTTACGTGCAAAGAACCCCTTTGGTACGAAACCGAGCTAAAATTGATTACCCGGTTAGGTTTAAAAGATATTTATGTATGTGTGGGTATGTGTACTTACATAAAACATGTATGTGGGCTTCAACCATATATGCGTACTTTTAATGTAGTTATGTGTATTGGCGTAGTTGTGCTGACGTCACACCGATTTCGCCATAAAATAGCGACACAACTACGCATGTGGTTGGTACTCACTCACCGGAGACAATTCCGAGAAATCACTTATAAACCAGCCTTGTTATACCACTCGACTCAATAAATGAATATGCAAAATGTTTAGCTATAAATCTAGCAATAATTGCGCTTCAGCTTTATTGGTTTCAAGGATGTTAAAGGACTGAGTACATATACTTTTTATTGGTTTTAAAGGGAGCCCTTGTTTAATTAATTTTTGTGTTTGATACAAAAATAAATAATGGAAAAGGGTTACTATGCATACGATAAAATAAACAACGGATCCAGTGATAGAAAGTGAAAGCCAAAGTATTAGAAAAATTGTAAAGAAAATATAAATAGAAAATATTAAAGTCACGTACAGGAAAGGACATGACATAGCAACCGACATAATAAATGTTACTATAAACATATCTTGTAATGCAATTTGTGTAAGGAGATACCGTCAACGTCAGACTTAATAGACAAGGTGGCGTGACAGCTTGCATTGATTTTAAACAAAATGCAACCATAGACGTTTGTGCACAGATTAGCACGGACCCTGGCGGCGCTGACAAGCCAATGAGCAAGCACTTAGCAAGTTGTTAGTAGGAATTAATGCGTGAAATTAGTTTGCTTGACAATAACGATTACTGTAATTATGTAGCCACTTGTTAGATCACCCAACGTCTACTTGACGTTGACCTCCTAGTTACCTACTCGATCAGCGGTAAGATAACTTCCAAAGCATAATTTATATATAATATTCCTCGTTAATAATTATTATTAATGTTCAATTCTAGTTCAAAGTTAATTTAAAATAAAAAAAAATCAGCCAAATATTTTTTTTTATAAGGAAAATAATTGCTTGCACCTGAATTCCATTTAACTGACACCTCTTCGCATTCGACTGTTCTTTAATTTGATTTACACACTCGTAGATGGGTCGTTTGATGGCTTTATTTGTTGGTAACCGAGCAATGTGATTGGTTCAATTAAATAAGATGTAGTTACGAAAGGTAATAAATCACGTAGACTGGATGGACAGGGTCTCACAGTGCTATCAGTCTCACGAGGGCAGAGCGAGAGTGACATGCGCATGTCAGTGTCTTGTAATAAATCCACCGCCAACGGCGCACACGTCGGAACGGGTTCGAGCGTGTCAATTTTATTTTATTATTCCACTTTTACTTTTATGCTAAACCGCTTCCCACTGATCCAACCCTTCATTTTATTCAATTGAGTAGTCTTCATAGTCTAAAATTGGCGAATTTCAATTCAGAGATCATAAGGCATTTTTTACCTACTCCTACTGTTCCGAATAGAAAGTACCTGTCGTTTTATGAGTGCCAATTGCCACCCTTCTAGCCAATGACTTTACTTAGTCGGATGTTTGTAAACTTACTGTTTGTTCTTTAATCAGTTAAGCTGGCTGTCTTTGATTGAGTACTTACTTTCTGAATTAAATTATTCTTGCATTTCGATTTATCTAGATTCTAGAGTGGCGAACATGGGACCTTATCAATATTCGTGTCATACTTACGCAGAATTCTTGGTACGGAGCATTGCTAAGTCAATGTTGGCGATTTTTTGTAACGTTTGATTGCTATCTGGCCGATAATGATTAGCGAGAACTCGCAATCTTGATATTTCTCGTAGCGGATGTTGTATTGAAGTAATGTTCGTAAGTTGTCTGTTGTGTCGCCTCGGGTTCTGAGGTGTACCGTTGGGTCCTCATTCTTATTTAGTTGACAAAAGCTGTTGTCGTTATGAATTGTGTGCGGGTGTAGCTGGTCGGTCGCCGGTCGCGGCCGGTATCTGCGAAGGTATCGCACGTCGCCGCAAACCTGTATTGTGGCGGTTCCCGGAAGGCTCTTTGTTGCGCGCCGCCTCCCCCCGCCCACCCCGCCATGCATCGTCCCCCCGCTGCTGCCTGCACCGCTGCTGTGGGAACGATGAACGATCTCTCCTGCTCTTTACCCCACTCGCAGCTTGTTTATCACCGTTAAAATTTAAATGCCACGCATATGACCCATGCACATTGTTTTAGTGCCTACCGCAAATTTATTCCTTATAGCTAGGTACACTCTTAAAAAGTAATTATTGGAAGTAATAAAAATACAGTTGTGCGAGGTATTTTTTTGCGAGAAACTCGTTATCTTCTAAAGTTAACAAACTATTCAGAGCGAGCTCTGTTAGCATTTTATCTCGCTGTGAAAAAGAAACGATACTGCACATTTGCACACTTTACCGCAAGTAATCATCAAAACGGTTTTTACACTTTCTGCTCCCATAAATAATGTATACTTCGATGTGGGTCCATTAATTATTGCGCATTATTCCATGATTGACATCACCATAATCTACAAGAATCAATTTACAAAATTCAACTGCAGTATTATGCACATTAATGATATTATTAGCACAAAACCTTCAATTGATGTGTCAATAGAGAGAACTCTTCGAGAAATAAGTATCGGATATTCTTAATGAAGTGGCCATAAAATACACAAAACGACTATGGACAACCCACTGGGACCAAATAAAAACCGACAGCATGTCCTGACACGTTCGAATGACTCGATTTGTTGAACCGATTATTTTTAAAGCGCACCTTTATAACCGCCCTCTTCAGGTAGTAGGCTTCACTTTGTTTTACAAATTCGGCGATTGTGTTATCTACTTAACATCTTGTAAACGATTATTGGAAACTGATATTGTTTATATTCGTACTTTAACTACTCTTTCCATTAAAAGCGTAGCGTAGCATCTTATCATTTAAAAAGAGCGGAAATATAATTAAGATGAAAGCTAACAATTTCCTGGACGTACGGAGATCGCGCTAATTGCTAGCTCTTAAATAGATTTCTTGTAATTAGCTTTTTATGAGAAGACATGTCTATTTATGAGTTAACTTATTATTACTCGTTAAGAAAAAATATAATAAAATGTTGGACCATCATCAAGAATTCTTCCAACGGATACTAGTCATTATGTAGAATTGTGTGAATTCTCAATTCGAAATTCCCAGACAAACCGTTCGCGATTGGCCTGTTTTGATGAATCAGCCAAGAGCCAGGTCATTTCTTTTTGTTCGCCGTATGCTCTAGCGCACGGAATGAGAGGTCGAGATTCGAGGGTGCTCGTATGCGCACGCCAGCATAGCCTTCACAATGGACCGTTTTATTTATCTACAATATTGATCTCCCTAAAGTTATTCTTTTTTTTTCTCCCTCCTAAAGTAGGTAACAATTCCTTTGTAAATATTTTTTGTTCACATATTTCACCGTAGTAGTACAGGAGACGAGGTGTTCCGTGTGAATAGAACCCTCAATTATATTGTATTGTCCTAGAAGATTGCTTCCACACCGTAGCCTTCCGTGAAGAGTGTTTGCGTAACATTTGTGACACTCCATTATTCGCTACTTGATACACAAAGCGTTTAATCTTCGACCATCTTTTCATCAACGGTGGGTGAGTCATAAATAACTTTATAAATATTTGGGAAAATTGTTATACAGGGCTCCTTTTGATGACTAAACCGTTTTATACTCGTACTAAAATGACCTAATTTAACGTATAGTTGGCTGTTTATCAAAATATATTTTAATTACCTACTTAAGTTATAGTCTTAAATAATTTCATTAGGTGAACTATGATCGGTTCGGTCTAATGCTTGTGTGTACGTACTCAAATAATTGGAAGTAATCTTACAAATCGGTAAGAAATTTGTATTCAATAAATTCCCCGAGGGAGCCGTGTTATGTTTAGAGACGTTGTTCGAATGCTTGACAAATTAGTTATGATGAGTGGCTACCTGAACGTCTCTGTATCTCACGATCATTAAATGTCTCTCGTCGTCTGTTATGACACTCCTGTCACATTGATGACCACATTTTTTTTACCACAACCACACTGACAGTTTATATGTGTAAAAATTTTTTAAGCATAATGAATTGCTTTAAATTTCAATATGTAATGCGGTCGATCTCATAGAGCTGTGTTTAAAACTATTGCGTTTATTTTCTCGGAACAAATAGTCAAAGACCTCATCGCAATGTGTAAAACAGAAACGCGTTACTATACCGGTACGCGTAATATAAGCGACTTCATTCTTTGGAAAGCTAGTGAACGGTAATGATTTCAAACGGAAATGTCAGTTTGCTGAGATCGGATGGTCGGGCCCCGCGGACCGCGGCCACCACCGGCACCGGTCCGTTCACACGCCGGTGTTTTTACTTCACAAATACATTCTATTCCAATAGCCAATATTGACATGACATGGATCGTCGAGTGCGTTCCCCATTCTGTATTTTTTGTCATCCATTGAGCGTTTAATAACCATGTAATATTTTGTAACTTACTCGACGGCGACTTTTCGATTACCGATCGATATCATAAAAACCTCATGATAGTGATTATCTAAATAATTCATTCATTGCTGTTTTATATCTAATAGTAATTTGTGACTACGTTAAAAAGTTTAGTGTAAGACCACCGACACCGTGTCGAACATTAGCGAGGAATGTCGCTCGCATGGGAAACCCGATATTGAGCCTCGGGAGCACGGGACGGGGAGATACATAATATTAAACATCATATTGTGAACGCGGTGTCATGATAAAAATTAATGTCACATATTAGCTTCTCGGGTGAGAATATTAAATCGAAGGAATGCCATTTTTTTCGCAGCGTCGAAACGCACGCTGAATTCATAAGTTAGTCGTAGATGTCAAAGCACTTAGCACCCAGCAATGCCTGAGCTTACGTCTGCCACGGACACTCAGGTGCTTAATTCTCGCCCGCATAATTCATGCAACAATAGACATTGCACAGTCGTCGAATCGTATGGGTTTCGAGAAATTGTGGCCCAGGCTCGTTATGACGCCGGTGCACGTCCGACAAATGGCTTCATCGTGAAAATTAACATTCGGCCAGCATCTCGTCGGGCGCGGTCGCCGCCCCTCGCGCCTCCTCCGTGAGCAAATATTGAATCGTCGCCGTCCTGGGACCTCCGCTGAGGTGTCGCCTTCTCGGTACACCGACACACGTCAACAGTTTTTTACTCATTGTTAAAGAGAATTCATTCATACTAGATACATTGACACTATGCTAGCAACAGTGTAATTGAAAACGCGGGTTCCATTTACGTGTTCGAGTCATATTCGACACAACAAAGTGTGATAACATCATTGGTGTATCATAACTTGAATTCGTATTTCACGTAATTGTAACTGATCTACATATAAATATTTTTTACCAGACAACAATACATTTACAAGCAAAACTTGAATGAAAGTTGTGCGTAGACTCCGTAATACTCTGTAGCGTTTACGTAGCGGCCGCCGCTAGCGACGCGTAGCATGCGCGTAGACGGCGTTACCAACCGACGAATTACTTATTGTTTCAGTCATCTTGACTATGACTACATTTTCCACTGGTATTGGTATTCATAATATGTATATGAAACAATTGATGATTGTGCACTTTGTATAACTCCTCACTTTTCATGATAATTGTAATTGTCGAACTTCGATCAACAATCTTATTGGAATTTGTCGAAGCACCTATGCCTATGTTACCTAAGTAGTACGTATGTATCTTCTTGTATCACACAGGTTGTGTGATACAATAACTTCGACATTTAAAAAAATATCTAATAGACTACCTATCAGTGTTGGGCAAATCAACTAATTTATTCAATCAATTGATCAATCATGATTGATCTAATCATGATTAATTTAGTCATGACTAATTTAATCATAACTAACGAGAACAATCATTAGTCATGACTAAATTCGTTAATCGCAAATCACCAATCATTAGTTCTAATCATGAATGTATGACTAAGCTCGATGCACAGGTGTTGGTACACTACACATACAGGGTATAAGGATCAGCTGACCGAAGTCTCAGACCATTATCTTGAGTAAAGTACTGCAGGAATTAGGTACGGAAATGAAAAAAAATTTTGACTCTGCATACAAAATATTAAAGTCGGCTGCTAATAGAATATAATGTATAGAAAGGCCAAAATTTTTTCTTTTCCGAGAAAAAATTCCTTCGGTCCGTTACTTAGGATGATGATCTGAGTCCATGGTTTTACTTTGGTAAGCCATCCTTTACACCCTATATTATATAGCTTTCTTAAATATATTATTTGTGTTTATAAAGTTCAATACAGTTACACTGAGATGATTAATAAATAAATAAAATAATACAAGTGTAATTTAGTTAGTCTCATAATCGTTAAAGCAATACGATGACATCATTTACTTTTCGAAAAACAAGTAATAAATTACATGATTACAGTCAGATGAGGTACAGGACCCTAAAAACTACTAAAGTTATAGAAGGTGTTACATAAAACCCCGTTATACTGAAAACCATTTCTCCGTATCATAAGATTTTACCAGGGCATCTATTTATCTGACCACCAAAAAATACTGAATTTTAAACTAAAACACTAAAGTCTAACCTAACCTACAGTAACGTTTTGTGTCCAATTCAGTATTTTTTTAAGAAGCAGAAAAAATATTTTACCTTACCTCGTATTAAAAAATATCAATCATAAATAAATAATCATGATTATTTGATTAAGATTAAAACTAATCAATCGTTAGTCATCACCTCGTGATTAAACTAAATAATCATTAGTCATCAATCATAACTAACACATTCAATCATTAGTCGTCAATCATTAGTTAACTAAATTTTGCCCAACACTGCTACCTATTATAGGTTGGTACTCTACTAGACATGTTAATGTCGTTATAGTTATGGTTCACAAAAACGTTCTCTTAAGCTCCAAATCTAATTTTTACACTTCTTTGTAGCAAAAACTTCAATCGTTCCGTATATTGATTGAGCGTAACTGAAATTAAAAATAAATTCTTAGAACAACTTTTATTGATTTTTAGAAGCTGGTTGGTATTAAAAACAAAGTTTGGAATCAAAATGATCGGGCGGCCAACTTTACGTCAAGTTAATCCCTATATTGTTTTTGGTACGTTACCTATATTGCATTAGAAGTCAAATTAAGTGGAATAACTATATATATTTTATGGCTAATCATACTGTAATTAATGTTCAAAAACTCTGAACATTTTATTAGCTTTAGTCTCAAAACTTTATTCTGGCTTTAGTAGTAGAGTAGTATAAGAAGAGTAGAAACTAAGTATGTAATATATATAGGCTTTGTATCTTTGTGGTATAAATCATAGCCTTGTATTAAATTCTTGCTACCTTGAGAGATAAACAACATCTTACGTCTTCGTCATATCCCTTTCACTGAAGCAGATATCTCTTCACTTAGATCGTAATGTGCGTTTCTTGATGAAAACTTCGCGGTGTAGGAACTTCTAAACGTCAATTTTAATCCTTTATTTTATAGTTATCCTATAATTTTACTCTCTCTTCCTCGAGAACATTTCAAAAAGGACATCGTCTTAATAGTTTTATTATCTGTATGCATATGGTTGTTTATTAAGTATCTAACAGTTTATGATGTTCATAAAGCCACAATTACGATTTCCATACTTATTATTATACTCGATCAATTGAATTATTAGGTAATAGGTCAAAATAGACTGCGGTTACTCGTCATAGAACCAGCTGCGACCAATTAACTAGTTTGTAAGAAAATAGTTCGTAATAATATAGCTGTAAGTATTGAATCATTTACGACGTTAGTTATTCAACAGCGGGTAAAAATCTTTGTAAAATGACCTTTGTTTCCATGCGTAATAGCAGTCTGAAAGTCCAATAATTATTTCAGATGTAGGGATCGATAACATGAAAGGTTCAATATTTGGGTGTTTCATGAATATTTACTGAGCAGGCCTTTATGAGGACCGTGACCGCTGTTGCTGACACCGGTCGGTACTTACTTTGTGCTCTGTCTGTATGAGTGTCGGTAAAGACAAAGTCGTTAAATGAGTCGCGTAGGTGACTACTTCTTGGTATCTCACTTAATTGCCTCTCAGTTATTTAATAACTCTCACAATGTCATGTTCGTAATTTACATAAGCTTTTTGCCGGAGCTATAATTGTTCATTATAATGTCTGCAACTCGAGCCTGTTCTCTAGTGCTAAGGAATTATCCTAATTCAAGGCCACACGCGGCATGCAAACCTTTTGCTTATTACAATAACACTCGATATTGTTTCTCTCGATATTGCATACCAACGTCTTATAAATAATTCTAGTGCGCATGTCGATTTTACCACCGATACCGAACATCCTGATGTAGCTCTGTGCGTGCAGCTGACATAGCGACGCAGTCAATCACATAACGCGGGGCGCATGCCCCGGGCATAGTTGTAGGGATTATTAGGTACCGCTGGCTACCAGGAAGACTAATTGCTCGAGTATGTTTGTCGATATGTGCTCCGATTAGCGAGAAGATGCTTGCGTGCGTGTAAGATCCGCCGCGCGCCGTCCGCCGCCGGCCCTGCGGGGGGTGCCTGCTGTTGTCCAGTGCACGCGAACACGCACATCAACTTCTAGCCACTCATGTTACATTACTATGTAACTGCTACTAATTTGATGTCATTTAATGTCATTTTCTATACCGATTCCCTAGATATATATTGTATAGCAGTAATCAATAAAAATGGCATCGTAAATCGAATATACGTTATCGCACGTGCATCTTGGCAGCGCGGCAGCGCGATGCTCGGTGGAATTATTATGCTGTCATCGTGTGTCGTGCGTCCGTCGGTCGCGACTATCTACAGAGGTGGTCAACGTATATTACGACCCGCACTATTTCTCAGCGTTTTCGCATTATTGCACACACGTTAACTCTAATTTTATGTTGTCAGGCCGCAAAAAGCTCATGTCATGGAATAAAGAGAGTGATTCAGTGGTCATTACTTAGAAGTAATCGGCCGACTAACCTTTGTTGAATGCGTTTGAATCGTTAGTAACGTCCGCTGCTCTAAGAACTAAGAACGATCTTTATCAGGAATTGTGAGAATCTGAGAAGAGCAGTCGGCCGGCAGCTGGTCGCCTGCGACGGCGACGCCGGGCAGCGCTCGGTGCCATCCAAATCGATCATTTTACGCACCCGACGCGCATAATGAAATAGTCATTTCCGGCTGTTTCGCGGAATTGAATATTTAATATTTCGCACAATCGAGTGGTCGCCGTCGAGACACGCACGGACGACACTGCTGGCTGCCACTACCCTTGTTAGTATTCGTCGCGTGACTCCATGCAATAATAAATTCTTGTGCACTTGCAGTTTCACGTAGTGCCAAGAAACCGCGATCGGCTACCGAATGCTAAAATGGGTATTGTTTCAATAAATACCATTGACTGTTTCGAAGAAAATGATAAATGGCGAATATTTACATCTTGCCAATAAAGTTGTGGTCGGCCATTACGGGAAAAGCTGTTGATGGCTTAGCTACCAGTTTTTTGTTACGATAATCGTCGCGTAGCCGTAACTACGACGGCTAGTAGGAGCATTCGCATGGCGACAGTGCCGTTGTATTCAATAGAAACATTTATAATGTGATGGGTTGCCATAATTGGAAAATGGTTCCTGTTTCCGATTACGCGATACGCTGGCTTCATTTAAATACAAAAGCATATCTGCAGGCTGAACACCGGTAGCGCGCCGCGTGGTGTGCGTCCGCCCAAAATTAACCACTATTCAAGCGGCAGTCAGTCATTGCCTGTGCACCAGCCTTATTACGTAGTCTGTGCACACGATTGTTTCACATCGCTATTGAAATTCGTGGTAACGTACCTTTTATGAACATTCGCGGTTTATTAACCAATTAACCACATCATAAATATACTCTTTGCAAACTTTGTATTTTAAATGAGTGCTCGTTCATAGGGTAATTAATTCTTATGTGTTCTGTAATTCTGTAAATAGCTTTCCCTATTGATCATCATCTTAAACTACGCTTCTGTTCGTATTACAAGGTCCTAAACAGTCGGAAGTATAACTAAACTGGAGAAAATAAAAACACGTTCACATATCAAGTTTTATGTAATTTCACGGCAACAAGTAACGTGTTAGGAAAAGCAGTTACCGTGGCTGAATCAGGCAAGTACAGATGTGTTGCGGCCGCCGGGCTGCCGTATGTTCCCAGGCGTGGCGAAGCTGTGGCGGCATTCCTTGCCCATACGCAGCCGGCCGAGCCACCTGGCTGTTCCGGGACGCGTCATTACCTGCCCACATACTACATTCCCTGGACACCAAGAACGCAAATACAAACTACCGCCTTCCTCTCCAAACTTTTTCTTTGCGACTCATGAACATGACAGGTATGACAAACGTCCCTCCGATGTAATTATTAAACTCCCTACGTTTTTCATACGGATAATTCTATTGATGTACTTGGAAGCCGTTTTGCCTTAATGCATCTTCTTGTTGCCGCATTCATAAGGAGTCGACTGAGACTAAATTATTCTAGAGCTACGTTATATGCGTGTTGCAGGTATTATTATTATTTGTTCACCTAGCAAGCATACTATATTATTGAGGTATATTATTTTTCTGGTATTGATCAAATATAGGGTACCTCTAATCTCCTCTTCAATTTGATCTGAAATCTCTGCTATTGTTGTGCTTTATGAACCTCGTGTAATAAATAATAACACAGTTTACAAAAGAATAAATGTCTTCTAGTCATAGGTATAATTCTTTTGTTACATTATAATAAAGGTTCAGACATGTAACTCGCCCAAATTCTATAGAATTCTCGGGTTCTAAGAACCATAGCTGGCGCGATCGATCATATCGTTTTTGTATGATTACTGTTATCGTCAAAATTACTTGAAGACAGCTGCGACGTAAATAAGTTCTAGGAACCGGTTAAAATACTGCAAATATAACTATTTGGGTTATGGTCAGCCAATGACGCATCCGCTGTAACGTCTGAATCATTTTCTAATAAACTGCATCATGTAGGACAAGGTGGTCGTGAATAGAGTTTATTTCGTTTTTGCAGTCGTTGCTGAAGTCCATCGTAAGATAATAATGCGCAGTTTAAGCGGTCTCATAAGTTTATTATTGCATTGGGTCTCCATTCGTGGTGTCATCGGTCTGTGCGACGCGGCAGTACAGTTGTCGCGGTCGCGGCTCGACTGCTCCACTACGAGGAACGAGCTGTCGTCGCCGGGAGATACCGCCGGTTTCTCGCTCACCTGTTATGCGATCAACTTTTTGCCGCACACCCGGTACTTTGCGGTTTTTCTAATCGCAACTTTCAAGTATTCCCGACGTGCATCCCTAAACCGCACTAACTGTATGAAATTGCTGACTTGTGGATTGTAACGTTAGTTTCCGATGTTAGTTAGTTAGTTTCTGCTGCAACACTGTCATTAATATATAGGAGCGGGGCACAAACGCAAACGTGTACTTACACTTGTACATATAATTACATATACCGCAAAAACGAGCCGCTGTGCGTCTTATTCTCATTACTTCTCGACAGATGTTCCCTGGCGGAATAACCGGCTGTATTTAGATTTATCACTAAGCGAAACGTATCCGATGACATCCGAAAATTGCATCGTATGAAATTCATTGGAAGTGGTTATGCAAGTGTAGATTTATAACGAACGAGTGTCGAGGCAGCCGGGCGCTGCATGGCGTGCGCCGGTGTGCCAGTGCGCCCGGATACCCACCCGCTTTGTTACCGACGCGACGCGACGCGCGACGCCTGACGCATTACTTTTCTGCTTGTTAGCTTTCGTACACAACTAGCGATAGCACCGTTACTGAAAATGGGATCATATTTTCTGCTCTGAAGCGTGTTTATTCTCTTTGCCAATAAAAACTAATGCACATCCATTCCATTACTGTAATAGAAGCATTTCAATACATTTCAATATCTCGACACTCTATCAAATTTTTTGTGAATTACAGTTTGCTGAAATAACAATTCTATTGATTTCCAGATATCTACCTCCATGAATATATTTCCCAGAAATATATCTTTATTTATAATATCTATCAATTGTTCAATGTTAGGTTTTCCATTTCCCACAACATATATAGCGATTATTATTATTGTCATCAGTGCGTGACGGGGCAGGCATGCGATTACACTGTAATGCAAGGGAGCGACGTCATTATGCGGCGTGTATGTGTGTGTCAACTGTTCGCCAGAGAAATATAATTGTGGTTGTTTCACAGAAACGATCAGCATGCGAATGGCTCCGCCAACAAAGGGTTTAACCACGTAGAGAGTAGAGCGCGCCGGTTCCTTCGGGCGGTGTCAATTTGGCGTCCGCGCCGCGGCCGCTGCTAGCCTAATTTACTTCGAGGAATTGATGCAACGTGCGCTTCTCATTAGTTGCTCTCTTTGTCTCTTTATAAACTTAATCGTATCATCTTCCAAATGATGTCACCAAAGTCATAACTTGGAATGAGTTCACCCTTTATTCACATACGCGTCCTCGGGTACCTATGATAATAAACACGTAACACGTCTGCTAGTGCCATTCATGAATTAACATTCCTCTACATGATCCATTCTTTACGACGTCGGCGGTTCCTTATTAATTGACATTTGTTACAAATTCTTAACAAGTTATTGATCGAAGGGATAAACATTAAACATTTATAGACGCGAGGTGTACATACGTTTGATGTTCAACATTGAACTATTTTCGAAGGATCAAACCCTGACCGAATTAAATAGTTTAATCATAAGCACCGATGTTTTTGTGTATAAAAACTGATATTGTTTACAACTCAAAATGACTATGATCTTATTGGACCTAATTAAGAAGTATAATTAACTTACCTTCGAATTTGGTCAATTCGAAGTGGGATCCGCTTGTTAATAGTTGGTTGTAAAGATAACGAACAGTTCATTCACCTTTTAAATCATTAGTTATGTCTTTGACTAATTCTCAGTTTTTTGTTAAACAACTCTTAGTTGTAGTGACGTGATCGCGGACCCACAAAAAGCCGGATACATAGCTGTTGTAAATAACAATGAGCATGCGCTTATCAGCTCTTTAAGAGGTGTCATTAAATCTAGCGCCGTCACAGCTCACGCAAATAACTTCATTTGGGATTTTCCTGAAGAAATCTTGTAATTAATATGCAATTAAGTATTCTATTCGTAGCTCTAAATTATTGAAACTAATTGAATTAAAAGATACTCGGGTAGGAATCGAAATAAATAGTCTCTTGCTTAGTAAGTGTATGAAACTAATTTCATAATTGTAGTTCATCATTACTTGGTTTTCTTATTTGGCCAATGTATCCGGTATCCAAATTGTAACTTTTGAAGCAGGCATCAATATTACATTGCTGAGACTGGTTGAGACGAACAAAAAAGGTAGCTGCCTCTGATTGCATTTTGTGGTTACTGGTGTCGTGTTAAACAAAGGTAGAATAAATTAATAGTAGGATTGTTTTTTGTATCTTTTCGACTGGTCCATGTCAACCGTTCTTCAATATTATTAGTTTTGCAATAAAATATCATTAAACTTCGAAGGATTTGCCCATTTGCGGCTTTGCCAATGTAAAATGATCATAATGAATGTGCTTGAAATGATCATATGTGCAGGTTCAGTTTAACTGAAACTAGGCAACGTGTTAGTCTGTTCAGTGTTAAATACTATTTGTAATAATTTACTCCTCGATCGGCCATTTCATGCTAAAGGAAGTCTGGGAATTCATTTGAGAAGTTCCTATTCAATTCGTGTGTCCGTGTAGGCTGGGTTCATATAGCTTTGTATTATTATCTGTTCGCAAGGAGGCTACACGCGAATGATTTGTGGTGAGCGGTGAGGGAGTGCAACCCGACACACGCTCAAAGACCGGTTCGCGTTATTTCGGAAATATTCGGAGCTTTTTACAGGAGAGGCCGACGACGCGCCCGCGCCGGAGGATGACCTCATCGGGGATTTCTTTTTGTTTACACCTTTTAAATAACGACGTTTTCCTGTTACACGACAGACAATATTAATTATAACGGATAATATCTATAGGGTATACTTTTTATATACACGTCATGTTGTTAATTCGCACGGCAGAATGTTGATTGAACTAAGCGACGACCCGCAAATTCCAATAAAGTAGTTTCTGAAGAAGCGATCTAGTGTGGACCGCATGGTCACGCGTATTATCCACCACATTTGTCGATACTCAGACTACAAACATATAAGAAAACAAAAAACGAGTGGTTTTATCGAACACTTGTTGCTAATTAAATTAAACGATCTCCTGTCAGAATCGCTAACGATGTCATAATGAGTATCATTACATTTGCGTCTTGCTCTTTTACGTGGGATACTTGTAATAATTGATGGATACTAATAGATCGCTATACTTACAGAGTACAGAGTTAGGCTCTATTTGCTACGTGCGGCGCAGAACTGTGCGCCTGCAATAAATGTGTAGATGTGCCGCCATAATTTACGAAAGAGAGAAACTTAAACATCGCCAATATCAATGTTTATATTAATTCGTACATAATAGTAAAAATACCTTATCTTGGTATTTACTATTTAGAACATACACAGAAAATTGGGTACAGAAGATAAGTAGAGTTGGCCATTGTAATGACACTCCCAAATGGTATGCTTTAAAAACCCTGAACCATTTTAATATATCATCATAAACTCGCGCATTGTATCAAAGTAAGTACTTAATGCGTGCGTTGCGTGAGTCATTACTTTGAAAAAAGTTAAAAATATTCGCATCGTTCTCCCAGGGACACTGGAAAGTGGAATGAAGATTGTAAACATGCGCTCTTGATATGTTTTCTCGGAAATTGTCACGACTCTAGTGCAAATAATAGCTATGAACAACACCAACGGCAACGTGCGTTATGCATTAGCTTCATAATATTTGCTTTGCGTGTGTACTCACAGAAAATACTTAAATTATGGGATTAAGATACGGTGATACTCGTCAATCTGCATGTGACTAGTGCAAACTTTCATACTGCCCTTTAGTGTGTTCTATTAGCAGAGGAGATTCACCAGATCACAGCTCACCGTCGCTTCTCAGAAACAATTCCACCGCGGCCTTGCGATGAAACATCGCTCAAATGTTTGTTTTCCTTTCAAACGATTCAAAAACTGCTCCCGCAAAATTTTACTGTTCACGGGAATCGGTAGCTCTACGCGACGTTTTGTTTGCACAAGCCCGCTTCACTGAACAAATTACAGCTGTTCGATTTCGACTTAAAGCGAATGTCCAATTTTAAATATTTTAACATCGACTGTTGGTCGCTCGCCGCGACATGATGTGTGGTGCGCGTGTATTTCAATTTGTCGCTGCTTCACATTTATCAATTTGCGGAATATTAGAGAGTTGTGATTTCTCCGTTGACGGGTGACTGCAATGCAGTATTTCGCAGAATCACTAGCTGTCATCGACGGCGGCTACATTACGCCACCACCCCGCTCCGCCGGAATGGCGCTCCATTACTCGTGTACTGGGAATTATTTCCTGCACGTAGTCGCTCACACGCCGGCTGATCTCGTCGCGCAGTCACAATAGCGCAAAAGAGCGTGTATCTCACAAAACGATCATTTCACAGAACGCTATTTAATTTCCTTGTTAAGTATAACATAACTCTGACACCACTTTACGATGTGGTTTTTCCATTGAAAACGAACAAACAAAAAAACTGAAGTCTTCATGCGGATAACTTCAAGACCCTCCAAACATGAGTACCTAAAGTATAAAAAACCTTGTATCTACGTACGTAGGACATGGTGATTGAAATGTTCGCGTGCAAAAGTCAACAAGGCTATTTCCTTTACTTTTTTCCGTAGTCCACCTTATCAACTAGAATAGTGAAGATAAGCTTAGCAAGCCTCGTCCTTTCTGCTAATTCGCTGTTCCTAAACATTTTTATGCTGATAAATTGTACCGTAAAACGTACTAACATGGTTTTACCATGTTAACTGGGATTTTACCTTTGACGTTACAAAACGTGTATCAATAACGAGAAATTGAACAAGCGCATCGTTCCTGTAACTGCTGCATCGTTTATGAACCATCCATTGTGGACTGAGTTACTAGGAATCTAGTCTGAAAAATCACCAGTGACTAAAATCACGAATATCTTAGTTAATTGCATATTTCTTGACAGGTTCAAAGATGGAGTGGCGTACCCATGGTCTGCGGGTGTATCCAACATGATCTTGTACCCAGAGGCAGCCAACCAGACACTGTACGCGCGGCGAGCAACCCGGGGCGACTCCGGCAACTACACCTGCAGATTGTCCAACGAGACTCACGTCGAGGCACACACTGTCAAACTCACCATCCTAGGTGAATATTGTACTTGTGTTTAAAATACATTTTATTGGTCTTGTTACTTACATAATTGTGATAACGTTGGGCGGGGTTGGTCTATGGTGTACCATTTTCTTACAACAGGCATAACTCCTAAACATCGTGTTACTAGAGAACATTTCGCAATCGGACCCACATCTAGATAACTATAATTGCCTCAGTATTTGCATTTGCACGATTAACGAGGCAGTCTACTTATATTTTTAGCTCTTAATAGTCCCATGTGACCTAATGTAACCATAGTAACTGTTTAAATTGAGTAATAAAACAAGGAAATGCCCCCTTGGCGAACCAGCGTAGCGGGAGGTCCAGCTATATATTATATCGAGTCATAAATGTACACACATTTATATTATTGCAGTACCTATGCTTTATGATACGACGGCTGTAAACAGCCATCCCATAGCACTTCAGCTGAGCCAGAATAGATCGGCTTGATGCAAATGACTATGGTTATTAAAATTACGACTTACACATAACCTATAACTGTTATTGCACTCGTTTCAAATACATAACGTGCGACTGCGACCCGACATCTTTAGACATTTATTTAAAGTAAAATAACAGTTCATTATTGAGTAAGCAGACGGTTCCGTATAAGGAAAATATGTATCAGCTAACAATTGGATTCACAGAAAAACCGACGGACGCACCGAGAACAATGTTCATTTCGAAAGACCAATGGGTGGAGGAGGGGGCCGAGTTACGATTGTACTGCGAAGCTCTCATCGGTAAGCACCATTTTATTTAAAACACGGAGGAAAAGAATTGTAGCGACAAATACCAGGTGAAAGTGAACCACGTTACTTGCACCTTTTGTCCTTTATACGATTGTAAGACGACCCATCTTGATCTCCGCTTCTAGGAGATCAAGCAGTTGCTATGGAAGTAGAGGCATGAAAATTTAATGAAGGTTTCATTACCTTAGGTCCTGTAAACAAATATTCGATATTTTTATGTAAAAATTAAAGCAATAGCATAATAAATCACGTGTTTAATGCACATTAATTAAATATCAATGTAGTTATTTTGTTCACAACCGTTCTGCTAAATTGCTGAATTTCAATAAATAGAGGTATATTGCGAAACGATAGATAGTATAACGTACTTCTTGTTAATAGACTTGATATTTCAATCACTGTATGATAAATAAATAACTCTATTTATTTTCTCACAATACCTAATCTATAATAATGATGTAATCACGTACATATTTCTATAATAGGATAATCATAATTATGTCTATTGTAGGACGGTCCCTGTTAGCCGACGCTCGTAGCGACCTCCGGTGGCGAAAAGTGTTTCCTAATAATACTGAGGGTGACTTGCTGCCTACGCAGACTGAAATCAAGACCACCCGGTGAGTACTTATGTTCAATATATTAATATTTACTCTCTAGCTACGTCCCGCGGTTCCGTCTGTGAACAGAGAAGTAAATTCGAGCGTGGTAAGGACAGTGTGCTTTAAAACTACAACAGCGCCATCTACTAAGTACCTAGTATAGTGATAATAAATGGAAAAACAGTTTTTTAGGGGAAAAAATAATTTATCCCCATAAAAAAAATTGTGTCACCAGCCAGTTTTTCAACTAAGTTAATAAACGTAAAGTCGTGAAAAAAGAACAAACACACATTTTCATTAATAATATTGGTATGAATACGTAGGATTATAAATATTGATAGATTATACCTCTATTTTGCAAAAGATAATTGAGCTTTGGAATTTTCTTCCTGTTTCTAAGTATTTCGTGCTGTTTACTTTTTGTTCAGTGTACTTTGAATTAGAACATCTTCTAAAGACCTTTATGAAGAGTTTCATGTCTCGGAAACTACCCTTATTTCGAATTCAGATAAACAATAATTGTTGTTTCTAACTTTCATTGTTTCAATTATTTCTTTGTTTTAAAGCACAGAGAATTTTTTTTGCTTTCGAATGAAATAGATCAGAGAAGCTTTTCTTAGTTTCATTGTATCAACAAGTTCACTGTAGGTTCAACAACGATTTAGATATGTTTTATACAACACAACATAAGAGTACATTCTTATTTCTTACTAAAGTATTCACAATAAATTGCATGCAACTTATTACCCAAGCACTTACAAAAGGTAATATAAAAATTTTAGCGTTTCTCATTTACGTGATGTTCATCGAGTACCTAATTATGGAAGAATAAAGAACTTCGATAAATTCTTGTTAATAAGCGGAGTTATTTATCTAATAATTACGTCTATGGTACCGCCCACAGACAACGAACACTCAGAGGTCAGCCGCTGACCTTTCAAAATGGCGGACTTTATTAATAAAATGGGAGAAAGACAATATAAGGATATCTAATTATTTTAATTGCGGAAACCTTTCGCGTTTTCCCGGAAAGGTTTGAGGAATTTGTTTTCCCCGTTGGCGATTGTGATCGCCGCAAATACCACAAATAATAAAGTTAATGTCTACTTAGCGGCAAAGATATTAACCCGTTGATATCCATGCCCTAAATTTGGTCATACAAAAGTATTCTCTAAACATTAGAAATAAGGTCTATAATGTAATGTAATATTAGTGGAAAGCGGTCACCGGTGACCGCTTGGTGAATTATGGGTTAAGTTTTGGATCAATTAATGTTTAACTCTATTTACGTTAAGGCGACATTCTGCCTGTTTTGACCGATGATAATATTTATTTTATAAGCGTGAAGGCGTGTAACCATCAATGGGGTGTAAGTCATCCTTTAACGTAATAAAGATTAGATCAACATAAAAAATACTGTTCAAACTGGTAGGGATAGCAAATTTCTTCGATGAAGAAAGGCCTGCTACGATCGGAGAGGATAAGAAGAGTATCATACAATAATTATTATTTATAACATTATATCAATAAATGTTATTCGGTTTCGAGTTTCAGCATAAGGCATCCATTACATTTCAGAATGTATTCAAGATCGACCGTATCCTATTATAATTACCTATATTAAATTCTATAGTAATGTTGTATGTCAGGCATGCTTTCACATATAGAGTATTAAACGAATTTTTGTAAACAGGTAAGCGAGATAGATGAATTTTCAACAAAAATAAAATAATTCATAATTCATAAACGACCAGTGAAGTAAATTCTTGACTGCTCCCTATGTAAGAAATTGAAATTTCTTCGGAATTACAAATTTATTATTTGAAACAAAAATGAGGAAAAATATCAACAACTACATTAAGTCGTCTATTTTAAAATAAAACAGATCAAAAGCATTTCTCTATCAGGTGGAGCAGCCTGCAATTCAATTAGAGCAAAAACATACATAGTTCACTTATGAATTTAACAAATAACGGTTAATTGAATGAATGGTTTGCGAATAGCAGGCGCACTAGTGCATTGCGAACGTCAGGACTTGTGACAGCTCTGACAGGTCTGACGGGCACCAATTAACGACACAAACATTGCTCGTAGTCACCAGTCGCCACATCTCGCATTTACCTTGTCTATCTGTGTATCGAACTATCCGTCCACCTTTCATTCAATTATTCTTTTCCGCTTACTATTTTACTATGTGACTGACTTGGCAAATATGTACTTTAGAAATAATGGTCCCTTTACATAATTTTCTTAAACTTACTATTCACCTGAAAGATCGCTATTAGTTATTAACAACACGGCCTTGTTTTATTATGGAATAGGTGTATTGTATAGATATTTTTTCACGTTGTTCGATTTCTACTAGTATCATAATTATAAATAATAATATGAAAGTTTGTTACATTGTACAGTGGCATTTAGCTCTGCCTACCCCTTTGGGGATAAAAGGCGTGATGTTATGTTATGTGAAAGTTTGTGTATATGTTTGTTAATACTCATAAATCTATAAATAAATCAATCACGCCGTAACGGCTGAAGGGATCGGGATTGATCCCTTCATTCAATATTACATAAGTTGAAATTGTTTCCATTCTGAGACGTCACATTGTGAAAACAATACGAGGTAATATTTATTTTACCGATTGCAATTTTCCTCCAGGGAAATATGTAAGATTTTCGTTATGAAATCGTAGCTGAGGAAATATTTACAGTCAATACCTATAGCTAAGTGGAGGAAACTGATAGGAATTGTATAACAGCGATTCTCGAAACCATTAGTGCGTTATGTTACTGCAGTTTAACTTTATCTTCACTACCTACTCTTGTCAACTAGAGAAAATAGGCTAATTGACAGGATATGAAAAATAAAAATATATTTGTTGCGTCAATTAGATAATTAAACAATTGAGTGGGACCTAGCTGCATCACGGTACCATGTAAAACGTAGTAAATCGTGACGTCACACGATATTTCAAATCAATATAACGTCTAAAGTATTTAGTTCTGTGAGGAAAGAAATACGTGTGATTGCACACGTATTTTTACGTTTTAAATTAATCTACCAGAACATTAAAAAAAAATCAAGAAATCATTTTCACACATTTTGTATGAAGTGTTCTTTAAATTTCCGTCTCTAACCAAATCTACGCATGGATAAAGTTATTAAAAACAGCAGTTTTCGGCTACTGTAACCTCGTACGTTAAAACTTGGTTCCATAAAACAATTAAATGTTTCTACTACAACAGTAAAGTTTCCCATATTGAGCCATTGTGTCCTGTGTCCAATAAGGAAGTGTAACGCTTGAATGTTGATTGCAGCGAGGATGTGTCTGACATCATCGGTTCCTACCTGACCGTGGACAGAGTGTCGGGACAGGACTACGGACCCTACGTGTGTGTCGTATACAGCAACGATGTCGTCTTCAAGAACTACGTCACTGTTCATTATATACGTAAGTACAATATTTTTTTAAAGGATGGATTTGATAGAGCAACGAAAGAAGTATACACAGCGTATTTAATGGGGCCGTCGGTAGAGGTAGAAGGCGCCCTAAACAGACAAATACTGACCAGATTGGCGATATATTTAAAAAAAGGGCTAAATTAAAAGTGTCCTTAACCCGTGGTATGCCGGGAGCGTAGATATACGCGAGACACAATGTGTTTTCTATTGTGTCTCTGTCTACCTCCATGGGGGAGAGGGATTATTTCAAAATAGGAATGTCTCAATTAGAGTTTTTGTTTTACTAAGTGCAATAATTTTGATGTTTCTTTTTATGGGATTATTCCCATTTGAGTCCCTATACCTAGTTTTTAAGTATCTATATATATATACTATATATTTAAGGTTGAATATGGTTGGTACTTAATGTATCCTAGGTGCACTAGGTGCTACAACGGGAATTCTCTTTTTATTTTATGAACTCTATTGGTCAAATAGATTTAAGAGACTCCGGTTAGCCTCTGGTTAAGAAAACGTATTAATTTTGGTCGTCAAAATTGTTAGTCGTAGCACATATAGTCTTGTAATTTGTGCCAGTTTATAACGATAGGTTCCGCTTTATAATGGGCGAACAATAGTGTTTGCATTAATGTGCACCTCTGCTTAACCGTTTGAGGTTTAAATTACATACATACATTCAAGGAGTGTTTGTTTGTCGATATACATACTTCAATTATATTATTAAAATAAGGGCAAACAAACCGAAGCCCACATTTCCAACTGTGTTACTGAGAAAATGCTAAGTATTTGCAATTGGGAAAAACCCAATACTTTACTCGAACTTAGCATATCTTTGGCTGCGCAGACGCAATTGTTACCGCTTGTCCAGCGAGCAAGTACTTGATTTTTTGTGTGTTTAAGTGTAATAACAAATATTACTCATACACTGAGATATATTTTTTAAGCTCTCCTAACTGCCTTGTTCAAAAATTCGTTATGGGTAAATCCATTGTCTCGGAAATTTCCGAAATTAATTTCTATATTCTTATTACATAATGCGTGTGCTTAATTGTATTTGGGCCTCCTGTATAATATATCGTGATTAATCTATCGCCTTGTTTACATATTTTACTGACTGCCTTTTTCTATTTGCAATATTTCATTAAACAATAAAATAAAATTCTATTAATTAGATTGGCTGTTATAGAAAGTTGTCCTTGTTATATCAATAGATACTTATTTGTCCTGAAATTGACACTTACAGATTTTATTATTTATTGAGATTATTTCTTATTTTTATTACTTCTGTATTAGATTTTCAGTTCAATTTATGTTTCATTATTTCGTCGATGATGGAACGACTTTTATTACTGACATTGCCGCTAAGTATCTACGTAAACGTAATATGTGACCATTCATCCTCTTTTGTACCTAAACCTCATTTCAAACTATTCATTAATATTCCTCGAATTATTTTTTCTCTTCAATCTAAGTAGATAAATGCGCCGAAGTTTTTGGTTAGAAATTTTCTGTGGTCCACCACAAAAACCGATTCGTCATCCCGCTGCCTTTATCCTCTACTTATTTAAAGTCCGAAGTGACCTTCATGTCTAATAATTTATACCTTTTCTTATGTACCGCTTACTGTGGTTAACTGTATAAGAAACTTATTTATTAGTGCGTCACGATAAAATTAATAAAACGATTTTATTGTCTATCTCCGTAACGGCTTAACCGATTCCAATGAAATTGCCTTCAATGATAGCTCGTTATTTTATGGGCTTCGTTATATTCAAAACTGCTTTTAGTAAATACTTAACGGTAGTGAAAGTATAATATTGATACTACGTGATAATGAATAATAAATGAAGGTACTGAGTCCTGACTGTACAAAAGAACAGACTGCGTAGGCAGACAATGTGGACGTCTAGGCATTACAATGTCCGTCTAGTCAAAACATTGATACGTACAGGTATCTGAAGACGTATTGTCTTATATTATACCTACCTATATTTACTTTGAACTTAATGTTTTTGTTAAGTTAGTTGTAGAGGCATCTCATTTGATTCTGTCAAACTGTGTCTAATTAATTAAATTATTACCAGGAACCTTAAAACAGATTCAGAACTCTTAAATAATCTTATTTAACCGTAATATAATTCAGCATGTATGACAATAAGGGTCACATTTGCGGACTAAACAAAATACTTTATGTCAACGGCTTTCATATCTTCAGAATTCATAAAATAAAATTACTATTACAAACAACAAAATCTACAAGTTAATTGAGGTCTAATAGATAATTGTGATTCCTACTCCGGTATTCCACCTGATCAAAGACTGGGTGCAATCTATATCAGATCAGAGTATAATCGCTAATCATTCTTTTTGTGTGCCACTTAGGTGTATCTAGTATTAACCGGTTATCTTAATAGTCCAAGCACGATCCTCGCTGTTTATTTTCCAGCCTTAATGTTCACGAGAAATTCGGCAACGTAACGTATAAAAAATGCGCTTACGTCAGTTTTATGGTGTATTTTCCGAAGGTTTGTTCTTATTGTTGGTTTTATTCCCAGGCTTGTAGCATGGACATTGATCGGTTATTACTTTCTTAGTGATGGACTATGGACTGGCATGCACTAATTTCCTCTTGTAACTCGCTAAAGTTGTTTCTAGGGCTGTCTGAAAACCCTATTGATCAGATTGGCGAAGGCAAGTAGGAGAACTTCTCGAATAATGGTAATGATGAATATAGATCTTTTGTGAGGTTGAACTTGAATAAGTAGTCGAATTATCTACATAGTAAATAGTCAATTATTTGTTTTATATGATATTTAGATATATATATTATTAACTTCATTCTCACAGATGACACGACATGGTGCGGCAGTGGTAATGTACCGTGGCGGGCGCTAGCTCTAGGCGCAGCTGCGGGAGCCCTGGCGCTCCTGTCTGCGGCAGCTCTACACCGACGGTGCACGCCCAGGCTACTGCTGGCTGCCCGACATGCGCGGGCCAGGGCTCAACCCACGGCCCGGAGAGCACGAGGTCAGTATACTAAAGTTGAAGGCTGCTTTTATTTTGTTCTCTGAGCGTAAGTGGGTAAAGGTATGACAAATCTCTCAATAACTTCTAAATAACGTCGAATAATATTCCATTCATGTGACCATTTTGATGTAGTTTTATGTAGATAGAAAATAAACCTCTTTTACGTCTAACAATGGTGACTAACCAGTGCTAGATACCATCGGAAAACTCAAAGTAACTATTAAAATTAAACGTTACAATCCACGTACATTTATAATTACGCTTGCGTCATTCTGACAAATTATTAAACTTAGTCTATTTGAAATTCGTCGAAGTCGAAAAAAGCAGTCTCGCTCGAGTTGAAATTCTGAGTATTTCTTCAGCACGAATAGTTTTACATGATGTAGGTATCAACAGTAAATTGTAAATAGACATGTACGCGTTAGTTTAGTTGACAGGCAGGACGCAATGTTGTAACAAATCGCGCAAAAAATGCACAAAAAACTCTATAATCAAAAGTCACTAGTGTGCATTTTGGTCCTCGGGGTCTTGTAATGTTTCTAATCTAATTTAGATGGAATATTTCCTAATCAAACGCTTGTTTTTAAAACTTGTTTTATTTATCGATTTCGAGGAAAATATTTTTGGCTATTGAAAAAGAAAAAAAAATAGGCGTCAGTGGTTCCTCGTTGTAGTTCAGCGATTATACCCCCGTACCTATTTGGATTAAAACTGGCTTATTTACTAATGTTTGTTACCAGGCAGTTAATAAGCCATACCTACTAATTTAGATAATGCTTCTTTTAATTTATATTTAGGAATTGGCGCTATTTAGCTCAAGACTCATATGTAAATATACCCTAATTTCCTAACTTCAAAATATATAGAGGTAGTTTCGCTCTTATTGAAATTGGTGTTTATAAAAAATCCATTACTTTTCCTTTCAGTTTTAGAGAAAGAGTTCGACGTGTTGGTATGCTGGACAGCGGTGGACGGAGAGCTGGTTCGAGGGGCCTTACTGCCGACCCTCTCTTTCAAATACAAGTACAGGGTACACGCCGTGCCGCTCTCCACACAACCTGATACCTGTAAGTATTTATTTGCTACCTAGTTCGTATTATGTCGTAGTATGCACTTCAAATAATACAGACGGATCACCTGATGATAAGCAATCGGTACCGCCCATGGATACCAGCGATACTAACACTAGAAAACCAGCGATACTAACATTTAACATGTGTAATGAAGATGCATGCAGCATTAGTATACCTCTTCAAGAAACAAAAGGCTGTACAAAAAGATAGATTTCCCATTTTAAGGTCGAATTTATGACGTCATAATGTATGGTTTGCATAGTGTTTCATACTATTTACGGTTCTATTGTTATCATAAAAATGTTTATTCAAGTTACCAGTTAAAACCCCCACTTGTGGAAGGTCAAAATAACTTCTCGTACCACATTATAGTGTTTACTTGCGTGTAAGTGCCACAAAAACTTGTAGCTAAGTGATCGCGAATTTTTCATAATCATGTTGTTTTTTATCGTCCGCAAAATATCTACCAGGAATCGATTAATGAAAAAGTGGTTATGACATGTGGTGTAAATGTGTGGATACTATTATTTACCTACACTATGATCTTGCAGAATTAATTGGTTAAGTTATTGTTGTCATGTGTTTTTTCTAATGAAGGGCGCACCATTTTCATAAACTATTATCGTAGTATTTATTGGTTGTTCAAACTTGCATTTATTTCAAATAAACCATAATTTGCTTCTTTTGAAACGTCAACAAATATAAAACAAATAATAGTCGGTCAGTTTGTTCCTCACTGAAGCTAGCTGCTCGTTCCAAAAAGTAGATTCAAGTGGAGAAGAACGAGCATGAAACTCCTTTCGTTACTCTTTATTTTTAAGTCCTTGTAAATTCCAAGAATGTGCTTATAAGGACAAATTTTGGGTAATAAATAGAATTTAACCTATTTCACAATGTTCCCCAGGGTACAGTGAGCTGATAGGCGAGGCGTCTCGATGTCGCTCGCTAGTGGCGGTGCTGTCGCCCGCGCAACACTCCCCGCAACAACTGCTCACTGCACTGCGACAACTGCGCGAGCTGCCACTGCCGCCCGTCGTTGTATTACTACAGGTATGTTACCTTATTTTTCTTTACATTATTTGATAGTAAATTGTGTATTTGGAATTATAAGTGTAAATTAACCATTTTATTAAACAATACTAGTACGAGTCAGATTTATGCACTAATAGGAAACATAATATTACCCCATTACTACAAAATTGCAGTCTGACTAATAGGACCTACTAATCAAATTCATTCTTCTCAAACAAATACAGAAATATCTGAAAATACAAAGCAAGTCAGTCGCGTGGGTAACAGTACAGTTTCTTAGAATATGCTTACTGAGATCATCATTTACGTTCGTAGGAAAATGAAGTAATGGAAAAAATGTTTCTCTATAATTACTACAAACTATTAATACACCATGGTAGTCTCACATAGAGAAGCTTCATACGTAATAAGTTTTTATTAGCATGGCACATATCTCGTAGCAGATGTTACTTTCCTAGAACTGCCTCCATTCATTTTTTCACGAGCTTGCCAAATCAGTTTCCTATTGACTTTAAAACGTTTTGAAATAACAAATATCACTTTACTATTGTTATTGTTGTAGGTTCTTAGAATTTGATGAACAAGGCGAACTATCGCTTTGATTAGGAAGCTTCAATTTATAATGATTTTACGATATTAATAATAATAAGACTATGAGGTATACCAGAATCATGTTATTTGGCGTTCTATTCTACTCCAATATGGTCACGCCTAGCGAAAGTCAGATGTATGTGTATGTATGTAAAATTGTTTTTGTTGCCAGGATCTGCCGAAACTAAAACGTGAGGCGAAGGAAGGCGGCGAGAACCTGGTGTCGATGCTGCGCGGCACGCGGCTGGTGGCGTGGCGCCACGTGCACGAGCGCGCCTTCTGGACGGCGCTGCGCCTCGCGCTGCCGCTGCCGCCCGCGCCCGCGCGAGATGTACGTACTCGTTACTGAGGTAACACCCCGCTCTACACCTACACTGACCACTAGCCTTGCACCACTTCTGAACCTTCTACACACATTTGTTTACATTGCAAGAGCAGCAGGATTTTAGTCACAGCGATGTTTTAGGTCGTATACTGCGCGACTAAAGTTCATGCGACTGTTCGAGTGACCTTTGCAACGTAAAAACACCCTATACATTTCTATATTTCCTTTTCCCATTTTATAAAATAATCATAACTCAAAATTGGTGCAAAACTATAGTTCAGTGTATTTTGCACCATTCGCGTTAATCGGGACAGGTTACTAAGTTTTTCTAATTACAGACGAAACCAAATCCAGCTGAGACGGAGGAGAACAAATACTCTCGGTCGGGGAGCCTGACTGCGCTGGTGTAGAGTGCGAGTGAGTGAGTGACTGAGTGCCGGACACTCCCGCGACCCCGCACTGACAATTTATTCGTATGAAGACTGTGAGTAGTTATAGTTAATTGTAATATCCAATATCACATTACGGTAATTAGGATCTAAGTACTTACATTTGAAACCTGTATACAGTTTTCTAAGATCTCAGTGTCTTTCCTTCGTCTGATTACTCTAACATCTTATTTTTCCATATCTCACGTGCCAATGGAAAAGCTATCATGACAATTTATTTTAAGTTTGCAGTTGTATTCCACTATTTATTTTATTTATCTTTCGTATTTTGTTTGTATTTCTTCCTTCAAGTATTATTGCGGCGGCTGGACGCCGTGGTAGGTTGTGTCGTCAGCTGAGATGGCTCGTAGTGTAAAACAATAAAATGTTAATTTATCTTCTTAAATAATTGTAGTAATTTATGTTGTTTGGAAACAGCGGAGTGCAGTGTTGCGATGATTCAGGGTTCTGTGATATCGAAGTGAAGTGTGGCTATTGTAAAGAGGCGGTAGTTTATAAAAACCATGTGAAACCAAAACATTGTTTAGAATGTAGAAGACGACGTAAGCTTGGTGTTTGTACACTGCTGGCTCTTTCTGATCTTGTTTTTTTACATTTTTATTGTAGTGTATTGTTGTAAGTACTGCTGATGTAAATATTATTATAGAACGAGAGTATTTTTACATAATTTGTTTAGTTGTACGAGGAAGCTTAGCAGGTTACTATTAATGTAAACATTAGTATTATAGTTTAAACGATACATTCCGTAAATATATGATTATGTTTGTGTTAAGTTCCCTTAAACCGACGCTGGAGTTTCGATGCGAAACTTCCTTCAATAAGAATCTATTTTCTTATCTGAAATGTTGTATGTAAATAAATAAAAACAAATGCTATTGATACGTAAAAACTGTTTTATTTATGTTGCAATAAACCAACAATATTAACAAGTTCTTACTTTACTTACATAACACGTTTAATGGCGTACTTTACGTTTCACTAATTCATCACATTCAAATTAAGGATAATAACGTTCAAAATAATAAAATAAAACCTACGTGATTTACAATAAAAGTTCTCAAAATTAAGCACTAATGTGTCGATACTTTAAGTACCTTAAGTATATAAGTTCACAAGGTTGATTTCGAAGTAAGTACAGAGCTCGCCACGTGTGACGTCATCAGTCCCTAACACTTACATTAAGTACAAGATCGCGTATACAGCACCTCGTAACTCATTGTTAAAGCTCGAAACGTTATTGGACCGTTAATTTGTTAAATTATCTATCTATGTATAATGGTATTCGAGATTACATTTGGCATTGTATGCAAACATGTTCACAAATAGTTCAGTGACCCGAACACACCTGTATGCAATTTGTTACAATCTAAAGTAAACTTGTAAATCTCACTTGTCGTTTATAAAAACATATTAGTAAACTAAGTAGTCACATAAAATTAAAACATACCCTTAAAAATATTTCACTTCATAAAAATACCTAATACAGTTTGTGACGCTCAGTTAGTTCAACACTTCCAATCCTAAATAGCTCTCCACTAAAAACAACTTCATTGTAAAACATTTTAATCCAAGTGCTATCGAGTTATGTTACAATAAACTTGCAATTTGTAATAGCTCCGCACACTAAACGCTGCAATTACGGCAATTCGTGAGGGGCCTTAAGTACATGTCGTAAAAAAACGTTTCACGTTACTAATTACTGCAAATAGTCATACTCGGAACCATTCTTCATTAATAACTCGTTGAGAAATACCGTTATAAAAAGTCGAGTGCAGTACAACTCATAATACCGTGAAATATTTGTGTAATGTGGCCGCGCCGCGCATTAGCCGTGGAAGTGTTGACTACAATATTTTACAAATTAAAAGTAATCATTTCACTTAATGGGAAATAACCGTGATGTTACATCGCATGCGCCCACCACGCACAACATCACCAGATCCTTTGTACAATATCTCGATTGTAGGAACAATTAATTCATAGCCTAGGATTAACGATTAACATTATCAATCTGATGTACTCGCCGGTAGCTGCCCCATTTTAGACTCGTACGCCTGGGAAATGAATTAATACCTCATTAGTAAACTGGTCTTAAAAAGGACATCCCATCTGTCATACATTCTCATTAATTAATAACAGTGTGGATAAAAACCGTGTAATGAGGAAAAAACATGTAGTTACCTGTTTGGCGACTCTACTGAGTGTTTCAGCCATGCCGCGGCCGGTCTGGTCGACCATGCCGCGCAGGATACCGTCCGCGTTCTGTAGCAACATGTGCGGGTGATCGAACTCCACCATACGGCCCGCGTCCATCACTAACACCTGTACCACCACACATTATTTATTATTGTTATTATCGCGTATTTAATGTGTATGTGCAAAGAAACATCCAAAAATGTTCAATAATTAGGAAAAAATAATACTGAAAGTAACATAATACACAAATAGCATAAAATGTCTATAAATATGCTAAATTCATTTTATTGATACGTCACACATAGTGGGCATGCATTCTACATATTATGTAACAACTAAGAAGTATGTGCACTATGTATAAAAGTTTCGTGTTAAAATGGTAAATATTCTCACCTTGTCGGAATCCATGACGGTGTGTAGTCGATGGGCGATGGTGAGCACGGTGCATTCCGCGAATTTACTTCTTATTGTAGACTGTATGAGCGCGTCAGTCCTGGAATACAGAAAATATTTATGACTTTCCTTTACAACTCTTTAATTCCAGTTATGTTGTGAATTTATAATTCTCGCGTAGTCTAAATATGGGGGAATGTTAATTGTTTGCCGTTTAATTACATAAAAACTGTACTTGACTAAAGGGGATAAAATATTGATGCTCTTTTTGAGGTGTACATACAGTTTTTTTGTCATAATTGGTGGTTTGGTATTTCTTGAATGGTAAATCTATTATTGTATACTAAACCCAAACCATGGTACATCATCATCATCATCCTCAACAGCCTATAACCAACCATAGTACAGAATAAACAAAATAATACTGTGTTTTTATAATAACTATCGTGAGACATACTAAATTAAGTAAAATCGCGGGTTACTTACGTCATACGTGAATATACTGAGAAAAGCTCTACTAGTTTCGAACCACAGAGGGGTTCTTCCTCATGAGCAGCGTGCGCGGTCGCGACGACGTCGCGCAGCTCACTGAGAACTTTTCTCAGTATATTCACGTAAGTAACCCGCGATTTTACTTAAAATAATACTGTTTCAATGGACTCATTGGAAAAGATGAATACACAATAATTATGTTGTTCTAACTCAGACTAGAGTAAGTTTAACACGTTTCAAAAAAATATTTGTCAAAATATCTAAGAATATGGTAAATGCGAACAACTTTGTGTCACATAATAAGAGTATGTTATACTGACTGTGGGTCTACGTTGGCGGTGGCCTCGTCCAGCACGAGCAGCCTGTTCCTGCGCACGATGGCGCGCGCCAGACACACGAGCTGTCGCTGGCCGACCGAGAAGTTCCCGCCGCCCTCCGACATACGCGACGACAGGCCCGCCGGCAGCTCCGTCACCGCTTCCTTTAACTCAACCTACAAAGTAGAATAGAAATGAAAGGTTGACTTTTAATTGGTGAATAGAAGCTTACTAAAACATGGATCGCGTAGGAATTCTGTGAGTAAACATTTCATTTTGTTTTGTAAGTCAACCCCTTATACCAGCCGCATGGAAATTCCACAAACGTAGATCATCCGTGACCTATGTGGTTATTACTGTTCATTATTATGTATATTGTTCTACGATAGGATCTTGAATATGTAGTATCACTACATAATATAAAACAAAGTCGCTATGCGCCTTCTGTCTGTCCCTATGTATGCTTAGAAGCCGGGGTGGATCGCTAGTTGTAGATAAAATACGAAACAAAAAGAAGAAGACTAAAATAAAAAGGAAACAAATAAAAAAAAACATGTAGATTACCTCTTCGAGTGCCCTCCATAGTACTTGGTCGGGGTATTCATCGAATGGGTCGAGGTTGTGTCGCATGGTGCCGGAGAACAGTACGGGCTCCTGCGGTATGATGGACAGTTGGCTGCGGAGCTCGTGCAGACCTAGCTGGGACGTCTCGCGACCATCGATTATTATCTCGCCTTCTATCGTTGCTAACCTGGTGGGGAAATGTAATTAATTGGTTAGACTATTTGAAAGTTACAATAAATTTTATTATTGTAGTGTAAAGCGTATGTATAATCGTAACATAAAGTGGACGCCATACCTAGGCAGTGAACTTAACACAATTGCAGTTGTGGTACTGTATCAGATGTTCATAACTATAACATACCTAAAAAGTGCATTGATAAGTGAAGATTTTCCTGCACCAGTACGTCCGACGATGCCGACTTTCTCCTTGGGCTGCACTACGAAGCTCAGATCATTAAGTACGGCCGGCTCCGACGGCGCGTAGTACAGGAACACATGTTTGAACTCTATGCGCCCCGCCTCCGGCCAAGATGGCGGTGGCTTCTTATCCGGCTCTGATTGGAGGGGAGGTTCCGATTCAATGTTCGAATATTCTTGTATTCTGAAAAGAAAAAACATTGTTAAAGAAGATAAGTTTTTCTTGAATAAATATGACACTAACTTTTTTACTGCTATTTCATGCTATAAGACCAGCCTGTAAACAAACCCCAATTTATCATCGTATGTGTCTGTATGTTCAAACGAAGTTACCTTTCCACACTGGTCATTTGATTCTCCAGCTCAGTGGACTGTCGCATGCCCCACTGGAACATTCCCGTCAGACCCATAGCTTGCGTGATGGCTAGACCCACGTTACCACCATACTCGTCTGTAGGAGAAAATACAAGTATTATAACTCACATACTCCAGTACATTTTTTTTATGACCTAGTCAAGGTTTCTTAGGTAAATGGTTTACATTATCAAAAAATGGATTTAGTATCAGAGATACAAAACTGCCAAAGCTATTACGATTATATAAATCGCGGTTGCGCTTTGTATTTGTTTTGTCACTTACCTTGTCCAAAAACAAGGAAACTGAGCGTGACCATAGCGATGTAGACCACACACACGAGGTCCAACCAGAAACCGAAAGCTCTGGAGCTAGCAATGAACAGGTACCTGAAACAAATACAAATTATTTAGTAGTGGTCCAACGGTGAAGATTTCAATATTAGCTTCTTAGTTTAGCTAAGTAAGGAAATAGATCTTTGTTGTATACGGCTTTAATCATGTACTGATTTGTGGGTATCTTTAAAACTATACACGTATCATTTTACGACCTTATTTACTAACTATCGTCCATCAATACACCGACCGTCAGTCGATACCCTAAATATTTTCATACAAAATTAAGTCCCGACCGATAGTCAAGTTAAAAAAAGAAATGCAGTAAATGAGGTACAATTAAATATTAGACGGTCAAGCATATTTTAGTACATATGTAAAAAAATATTATTTAAATGGCATATGAACAAATAATACGATAATAGACTCACCAAGCCGAGCTGTGTAGATCCTGATGGTTGTCAAACTCGCGTATGAGTGCTTCCTGAGCCCCGAAGGCGCGGATAGTAGTGATACCTTGTAGCGACGCGTTCAGGTGAGAGAATACCGGACTGCGAGCTGTTGGGAGATATCACTCACTGTATTATATTATATTCATAGCTAAAAAAATATAATTTCATTCCCCTCATATGTAAGAAATACATTAACGTTTGTGTGTGTGTGCGTGTGTAATATTCGAATTTTGCCAGTTTTATAGGTTACAGAGCATACTTTGTGTGATGATAATGAATAATTATGATCATGAAAGTGAAAAGAAAAAAATTACAATAAGATTAAATAAGAATAACAACAATTATTTAATGGAAAGGTGACAAAATGCAAACTACAGTGTAATTTCTACAAAGAGTTTACGTTATTGGACTGGTAGAATCATTGTGAATGAAAATAAGTCAGAATTGAGAAAGTTAATTTTTATATTTCAACTTTGATCCTTATATTCACCAACCTACTGTCTAGAGATGATGATGTAATAGATAGTACATTGTATCATAAATGGTGTCAACAAGATGTGACATGAACAAACTAACCTAACTTTAATATTAGTCTAAAAGTTTATATCTAAATCTTTCTACATGTAAAGAAATGGTCGTAGATTAGTCTAAGTCTAAAGAAATGGTCGCATTATGCGTCAGAGATGACTCACTCACACCCTCGAGGCGCTTGATGCTGCGCGAGGAGGAGAGGTAGAATATCCTCAGCCCGTAGAACACGAACCCGATGGCCACCGTCGGCACCAACAGCCAGTAGTTCACTATGGCCACCACCACCACGATACCGATTAGAGAGAGACCGATCTGAAAGTAAAAGGGACATTTTGTTTTATAATTTTTATTAAAGTTTGTCTCGATTGACAAAATTATAGGTTAGCAAAGTATGGGGAAGGTAATTTCACTTGGATAAGATTGTATAGAAAAATCTAATATAACTTATATATATAAAATGGTTTTTAAAAATGTAACATTAGCTCATCGAAATTAAGTTTTACAACGTTTAATTTTATTTACGTAACAGTGATGAAAATAACGTTAATATGATATCTGCAACAATTTATTAACAAAACAAAATATCTTACAAGTACTACAAAGAGCACTTTATTATTATTATTTCAAACTTATAACAAAATATACCTGCAAAACATCTAACAGCGCAGACGGTAGGACTTCATCAACGGCTCCCATGTCCTTGGAGAACCGGTTGAGGATCCGACCGGAGGGGTTGACATGGAAGAACCGCATCGGGGCGCGTGTGATGGACGAGAACATGTTGTTGTGCAGCCGGGTCGACGCTCGCATCGCCATCGAGAAGAACATGAACGAACGGAGCAGTGATACCAGCACTAGGGCTATCACCATGCCTGGGGAATAAATTTAAATGAGAAAAATTGGCTTATACAGTTGCCGTGGCCAATAAGAAATTGGGCAACACAGTGATCCACCTCCAACCATGTCCTCTCCAAGATTCCCATCTACACTGCAATTCAGTTATAAATTCACCCCAGACGTCCCAGACACCCCAGACGTCTGGCTTAAACAGTCTTTGTTCGTTCGTGTTGTTTATTTTGTCTACATAGTAAAGTGGATGTTATTCTATCACACCAAACACAGTTTGCTATAAAATTTGCACAGAGGACACTTGGTAGTTTATTTTTTTAAGAAATGAAAGGCAAAAGGACAACCGCAATATCAGAGGATAGTTTTTTTAAATAGAAGTACGCTCTTTTCTTCATGATACAGTTTGGAAATATCACTGCAATGTTGTGTTTTAAAGAGAATTGAGAAACATGATCGCATTGTATTTATTACATTGAAATATTGTAAATTCTTACCAGTATAAATATAGATACAATCGTATCGACTGAGACCCGCAGAATCGTAATAAGCGTTCTGCACGAGACTTTCAGTAAAGTTGTTCACCGAGCGTAGCGCCATTGTAGAGTTCAAGTTCGTTTCCTGTACGCTTGCCATATTCTGCACCGGGTGTGACTCTTCGAGATTCACCCTGTAATAAAAAGTACTTGTTAATATTGACTCCTTCCACCCTGGGTGAGGAGGAACGCATTGTCAGACTCTTACTGACTCAAAAACACACGTACCAACTTCTGCGTCGAAGCTCGTGTTGAAGCCACGACAAGAATTTGCGCTTTTCCGCAGCCCAGTAATAACTGCTTGGGCGTGTGTGATTTGTAGGTGAAATAAGTGTCTTGAGAGTATAAAGTTGGAAGATGCCAGAATCATTCATTGGTGTTCTATTCATTGGTGGACAAGTCTGACGATATGTATGTATTAGTAGTTCATATAACTTACCAGTAACTAGTCCACCAGTCGGAGGCCGAGCCGAGTAGCTGAGCGAGCGTGGCCACCATCAACATGAGTAGTACGAGCGCTCCGTTCCCGGCGGCGCGCAGGTAGGCGGCGTACACGCGCCCGCCCACCGCGCCCGCACTGCGCGTCTCCGCCTCGCCCGCCGGCGGCGCCGTCGCCGTCAGATTGTCTACTGAACTCACCTGCACGCACCAAGATAATACATTGCATTATAAAGTCTATCAAGAGCATGGAAATATAAGAATAAGTCTTTCGTCCAAAATGTTTGCCGATTCTTTACGTGGGAGACCCATGCTTCCGTACGAATGGTCCCGCTCGACCGGACTGAAACCACGGCTTCACAGAAAACAAGTGTGAAACAAGGCTTCACAGAAAACAAGTGTGAAACAAGGCTTGCATTGTGTTTCGTCGTTTGAGTGAGGTTACCGAATCGAATACCCAATTCTCCAATAAAAATCCATGCTCCCAAAAGGCCGGCAATGCACTTCTAGCGCCTGTAGGCTTTCGGATATTCATGGGCAGCGTCGATTGCTTACCATCAGCTCGTGTGTCGAGTCATAAAACAAAAAAGTTTTGTAACCCTTTATTTGTACACGATAACAATAAAAGTATCTCACCGAATGTATGCTCATCTGTCGCTTACGGAAGCTGCCTTGTAACACAGACTCCGCGTCAGTTTCAGCCGCGTTCGGGTCCGGCGTCGGTTTCTCCTCTTCCTGGTCGCGAGCTAACAATGTTGCGAAGTCCAAACCCGAAGCACTTAATGTATCGAAATTGCCCGCCGCCGCTATCGCACCGTTTTTGAGTATTATTATCTGTTGAAAGAAACATGAAAACGATTTTAGTTTTCCGTTAGTAATTACGCAATTTTCAATATGAAACTCTGATCAAACTAGTCGAACAGAAAGGTAAAAAATAGTATAACTATAACCACTATTTAAATTAAGAAAATATAATATTGAGTTAAAAGCTGGCTTATAATATTAAACTATACACAGTTTAATTCAAAGAGGTAATTTCCTGAACACCATGTTTTCTTTTATCAATTTTTCGAGGATGTTTGATTAGTTTCAAGCAACACCAAGGCGATGATAAGATACGAGATTAAGAATATGGTGAGATCACAGGACGTAAGCCTTTTCTTACCTGATCGACGTCTCTGAGGAACTGCAGTTGATGTGTGACGAGTATCCTGGTGGTGTTGCGAAGGTATCCAATGAGACAGGACTCGAACAAGTGTCGCCCTACGTGGGCGTCCACTGCTGATAGTGGGTCGTCCAGTAGGTAGATATCTGCTCGCTTGTACACTGCACGGGCCAGGGATATGCGGGCACGTTGTCCTGAGAAAAAAGTGAGGAGTTCGTTAATTTTATGTATGAACTCTTTCAGTCTTAGAAATTATTTTTTTGAAGTAGGTATGCTTCAATTTTGTTTGTATTGGTTTTTAAGCATTTCAGTATAATTCAATAAAATATATTCAAACCAGTTAAAAGTGTGACTGAAAGAGTTAAGATAAAAATATAATATTACTATTTATATACCATTTAATATTTATATAATACCATAATAATATTAATATTTATAATACCAAGATTAATAGAATAAAAGTTGTAAGAGGAATGTATAGTGACAGTTAGTGATTAAAGAAATGTCAACTGTATATTCTTTTGTGTCTAAGTCGATTTTACTATGACAAACTATCACAAATCTATAATGCGATGAAAATAAAAAAAAAATTCAAACATATTTAACCACCCCATATCTGGATTGCTATTAAAAATGAACCTTCTCAGCTTGTTTCAAAAGTACATTATAAATTTCTACATATATTTGCTTACCTCCACTGAGACTGACACCCCTCTCACCGACGATGGTCTTGTCTCCGTGTGGGAAGAGGGCGAAGTCTCGATCGAGGGCGCAGCGCCGCACTACTGTGTTGTAGCGAGGACGGTCCATCGGTTGTCCAAACAAAATGTTCTGACGTACGCTGCCTGGGGAAAATTTAAGATGTTACATGTTGAAGACATATCTAATGAACTAAATGATTCTATGTAATATCAAAAAGCACAGCAGACAAATACTATTGGGTTCGGAAATCAGCTAGTAATATGCTTTTGTCCGACCACTGACCTAACCAAAGACAAAAATACAGGTCTGAATGAATGGAATGTTTTTCAAAATGATTATACATATCGAATGTGCAGTTATTGTTATATTATTTCATATTAGAATGAAACTATGAAAAAGTATTTACCTGCAAAGAGCCATGGTTCCTGGCTGGCGTAGGAGACGTCACCACCGACATGTACCGTGCCGGACAATAGAGGGAGCTCACGTAGTAACACATGTAGCAAGGATGACTTCCCAGCGCCTACTGGACCGATCACCGCAATTATTCTGGAAAAAAATCGATTTGATTAAAATATCTTTTTAATTTCCGCGATTGGAGTGTGAAAATGATTAACTTAAAACCAACAACAACTGCAACTTAACAGTTTGACTGCCGACAGAAAACTGTTGAAGGTAAATCCTCCGCTATCGTGGCCCATACTGTGTCCCCCATGGCGTTCAAGGTGTTAAAATCCACACAATACAGTTAATTTTCTATAACGCAGACTACTTACTTGCCAGGTTTGATAGTGAGTGAGAGGTCAGTGAGTGTGTTCTCGGGGTGTGTGTCGATCCACTTGGCGGTGGCGTGCTTGAGGCGCACGCCGCGCGCGTCGGCCTCCACGCGCGTGCCCAGCTCGTGCTCGTCCTCCGAGCCTGCCTCTATGGGAGCCAGTGTCGCATTACCTGCCACGGAATAGAGGTTGTTATCGCTTGAATATTTAAAGAAAGACCATTAGAGAATCGACTTGCACGGTTCTCGCACATTATACATTAAGTGTGGACTTTAAAAGAGAGACAATGACCTGAGTTTGTTTCGACGTTTTTCTCAGAGTAGTCAGGTAGGAAATGCCGGACGAAGAAACAAACCGGCGCGTCGACACGTTATACAGCAGTTGCGGAAAATATATTGGCACAAAAATAGCGTAAAATGATAAATTTGATACTTAGATCCTAGTAAAACCCAGACTATTTTTAGTTTTTCGATTATTATTTTTATTAACTTTGAGTAAATCAGATTGAACTTTTTAATTCTAACAATTTTTTTATGATGTTCCTTCTTCTAATAGTAATGAAAGCTCTCACCATTACCCTTAGCCTCCTCTTCTTTCGTAGGTTCTGAACTTTCCGTGGACTGCTTGGTCTCAGTATACTGTGCCTTCACTTTGTCTTCAGCTTCAGCCTTGCGACGTTCCTTAGGTTTAGTAGATGTTTGTATCTCTGCTAAACCAGGGACCGGTTTGCTCGTATCTTCATATAGCATGAAGTTCTGAAGCCGCTTTATTGATATCGTTGCTTCTGCTACTTGTGCAATACCTGTTAAATTATTTTTTTATAAAAGTTGATGTTAAATCGTAGTCAAAATTGAACCTTGTAACCTTGTGTGAAAGTATATTTTTGTAAATCCTCAATTATGCCCTATCTGGATTCAAGAATGCGGTAAACATAGATGCATTTGAGCGATATTTTTTCAAGCAGATAAATCGCGATACTTTTCCAGTAATTTATGCATAATAATGAACCATAAGGTGTATTTGATAAAGTTGTTAATTACACTTTACATGAGTTATTCTCGACCATAATAAAGTCTTCAGCGTAATAAAAAAAGTAAGTAAGTGAAAATATACGCTATGGCACACAACATAAAGTTGCATTTTCTTCAACACATTACACATCCACTAAACATGCTTACCTTGAGGGAAGAAGACGGTCATAGTCTGTCTTAGTATGTTGTAGAAACTGGTGACGACGAAGACCTGCTTCGCACTGATCACATTGTAGGCCAGAACGTACGCGAGGATGGAACAGAACAGACAGATGCGTGTCGTGAACATTATGAACGAAGTCAGCACTCCACGGATGTATGACGTCGCGCGGATCTGCTTTATTTCTCGTCTGGAAAAGAAAGTTATGTATTTTAGTGTTGAACAAGAGATAGAGGGTAAGTGTGGGTATGGAGATAAGAGTGTAGAGATACATGGGGAATAAAATATTACATAACACATGAGGAGAGAAGAAAATGCAATTTATACTACTAAGTGGTTTATGTGGATCACGTATCGTATGCATTTTCAAAGTTTAGTTCACACCTATAACAATTAATTTCGTACATCATTTGAAACAGAATGCCGAGCTTATTTTGAGTTTTCGTACAAATAAATAATTAGGTACAGGAAATATCCGAATAAATTCCCGCTAATAAAATCTATGCACTAAAAACAAAGATATACAAGAACACTAGTCAGGGAAAGCTTATCGAAATTTAAAGAAATGAAACAAGAGGTCTAATTAACATTACAACACGATTATGAGGTTCTTAAAAGTTGAGTAATTATGTTTAGATGACAAAACGCCATGTTTTATGCTTATAAGCAAACGAAAGATTGACGCAGGGAGAGAATGAGATGTAGAATTAAAATGAATATTAATGCATAACAATATTTCTGAAGGTTTGTTCAAGTACGTTACCAAGAAATAATTATAAAATAGTTGTTCATCATACGGAATTATTCATAAGGAAAATTTTGTGTGTAATCTATTAAGGTATTCTGCAAATAGGAAGAATTGAGGCCAAAAAAGTAATAATTTTTCCAACGGGATATCCCGTTGATCGATATCAATTCAATCCCTTTCTAAGAAGTTGGTTTTGAGAACACACCTATATTGATTTGTTACAACTGTTACTTTGGTCTGTACAATGGTGTATGCTAGAATGTATAATATATTATGTGATACTTACTTCCTAGCCTTGGCGACAAGGTCAGCAAATGGCTTTTCCCAAGTGTACATTTTGATGACCTGAATACCGGACAATATTTCGTTCATGAGCCGCACGCGCTCGTCCGTCCGGAGCGCAGTTTTCAGTCGTAGTACTGACGTGCGTTTCCCCAAATATGCTGTCAAAGAAAACACATATTAATTATTAAATAAACATTTAATACCAGCTACCAGCGGCTGGTAGAAGATGGATCTAAAAAGTAGCCTATAGTATATTTATTCTAAACTTTGTTTCTGTACAAATGGGGTCATTTGTTTAGCATTTTTTGCATGAAAGAGTAACAAACAAACATAGATACATCATCACAAACTATCGCATTTATACAGGGTGTAAATGGAACGCTCCCGAAGAACACCAACAGATGACGGTCAAAAACGAGTTTTATTTTCATAAAAGTATAGAATTAAATGTTTCTTTTATGTAATAATAGTTCTGCTCAAGGCTGATGTCGCCTGAATAACACGAAAACAAACACGATTAAAATTGTAAAAAAACATTTCATTTATTTTTGACAATGTTTCGGAAGTGTTCCGTTTACACCCTGTAATATTAGTTACATTTGTAATAGAGGTATAGTACGATAGGATATGGTCAATTTCATCAGCAACATTTTAAGATCACCTTGAGACCTTCATTCACTGTTTTCTGCAATTAACAAACTGACAGACAATTCAATTGAAATAAACGCTTTCAGATTAACTGTGATCTTTACTGCCTTGTTTGTTAAGCGGTTGTCAACAACAGTATTGTATTGTTTGTTTTTTGTCCATCCGACAATTATTATCCGAGCAATTTTGTGAGGTGTAGTTTTTATCACACTATTAAAGTTAGAAATAATTCTAACTGGTATAAACCAGGAATATTATTTATCTTTTTATAGGTACTGTTATATGTATGTATGGGCATATAAGTTTTGTTGCTCTCGGTACCACCAGAGCCAACTGATAGTAAATTAGTTAGCTGTCACAGTGTCACCGTAGCTTTAATACACCTACATCATTGGAGTATAGAGGCATCACAAGACAGTAATCGAGCACCGTACACTGCTTAATGAAAGGGTTTCAGTCATTACCCCCGAAAACGATAGCAGGGTCAAATGTCAAGGGCATCCAGAAGACCCATCTAGAGCCAGAACTTCAGCTCTACCACTATAAAAGTAATAAGTATAGAAATTATATTGTAATATACTCAAGATCAGTCTGTTCATGGTATACTAGACACAGACGAACAGAGAATCCGAACGCCACATTCGTCACAAACAAAAATAGACTTTATTTTATGATATATGCAAATGTTATTCATTCAAGCTAAGGGTGATAAAGCAATTTTATAGTCTGCTATACAATGGTACCGGGATAGTGACGCAGAGGAAGCCTAAATATGGCCGACGTCGCAAGGCCAATTTTAAGAAGTAATTGTCACTATGTGCCAAGTCTGGTTACATTTAGGATATCTGTGTGGGAGGTCTGTTGGAACCTTATTTAAAAGGGGAAATATGTTTTAGATTGTACATTCATGAACTAGAGAGGTACCTTTGTAATCCTAAAACTTGTACAGGAACTTCTAATTAGAGAAAAAAAGTAGAAAGAAAATAATATATGACATCAACAGGAAAATTATGGGGAAGTTCCTCGTAGGAAATGTTTATTTCCAAAGGTAGTAGGTATCTTTATAATTAATAAAAATACTGTCCATAGATTTCCGTGTTTACAATTTATTGGCTTAATAGTCGATACTTGAAAAGAAGCTCTATTAGCAAGAGAACAACAAAAGGACACAAAACAAACGTGACCTATTTGTTTTGGTCACGCGCATGTCAAACGATTATGAATTTTATTCTTTCGCTTTTACGGTCGTAATAAAAATTCGTATAATTCTCTCGTTACCATAACCGAAGGACTTTGTTTGCATTATGTGAGTAATTTGAATGTGGAAAATTGTTTACTAACTTTGGGCAAGAATGTCGGTCAACTAATTAGTTGAATAGTGTTTTACTTGGAAAAAAATATCTTTTATTATTCTGGTAATGTATGGTAATATACTCGTACTGTTTAACGGTTCCTATGTCATTATTAAAAATGTCTACTTAAACCTTTTCTGTTTTCAATGATTTGTTTTTTAAAACTGCATCACATGTTAAGAGTGACTTAAATAAAAATGCCTTAAATGTTTAGCTAAAGTTTTCAACATAGCCCTGTAGTGTGATGGTATGGCGACAATAGTAACATTTATTAGCAAATAGGAAACTTAGATTGTATATGTAAAATGTGCTGGCAGCTAACAATAGTTTTGTAGTATACATTATTCAACCTTGGAATCAAGACAATTTAAAAAAAAACTATCGACTATCGCAACCATTCCAATGAACGACAAGTACAAGTTTATTTAAATTTTAATTACTAAACAAGTCAGCACGTATGTAACATAATAGGGATGATGACAGGGTATGAGAATAAACATCTAATTAGTCAGTCAATTAGGTAATGTTACGTATCTTTTTATTTTGATGTATAATAAAATGATTTTTAGATATAACGAATCAAAGCTTAGGAGTGGAGGCTAAAACGTAATTTCTACGTATTAAATGTACATGGAAGTGACGTCACGCGACAATTCAAATCGATATATCGTCGAAAGTATTCGTATCTGTAAATAAATAAAAAATATGTGTCTAATAATTTGAAATAATCTACCAGACGGACATTAAAATAAAAATTAGTCATCTACCCCATTATAATATTTATTTCGACTTGGAAAAACCGATTGATAAATAGTACTTGTAGTTAACGTTTTAAAAACCACCGAAATCAAACCTAATGATTTAAAGTCTACTTATAGTTGATTTTTGTTTACAAAATTAATAATTGTTTATAATAAATTAAAAGATTCGCAACTAGAACACGGTCGTAATTCAAAAAATATTTTAAAAACCTAAGCAGTTGGGTTAGGAATGTAAATAAACGTTACTGAAAGTTTATTCAATTTGACCTATTTTTAATGCAGTTTGCACGTGGTCAAACGTCAAACATTTGTACACATCGCCCAACAGATCTCGAGAGTTGTGACGTCACGACACTACTTACGTAGTAGTACAAAAATTAGATGTCCTACGTCATACACATTCACACGTTTTAGTTTCATAACAAGTCTTTGGTATTATGAAACTATGTATGTTACTATACGTTTTTATAATAATTATCGTCAAACATGGTGAATTAACTAAAATATAGGAGTATTCACGTAAATATACAGAGAAACGTTCTACTAGTAGACTATGCGACATCGCCGCGACCGCACACGCTGCTCATGAGGAAGAGTCCCTCTGTGACTCGAAATTAGTAGAGGTTTTCTCAGTATATTTACGTAACTCGTAATTTTTAGTTAATGTTACTCTACCGACATTTAATGTGAATGATGTGCGGAAATAGCATTTTATAGTGACATAATTTAGATGAGACCGGCATTTCCTATCTAACTACTCTGAGAGTAAATACCAAAACAAACTCAGAAGTCAATTACATGAAAGTATTTTTATTGTATCGAAAAACAAGCTTGTGTTGTGTTGTAGAAAGTTAAAAGTGCGACATAAATTCTATTTGTCAGCTAGTCGCCAGATAACTGTGGGCTCTTTTTTTTGCGAAACACTTCTTAATTAGGGTTTAGGGTATCACGAGAATCCTCTTGGTTACTTGATAGACTATTTACTTCTGTCTGACTCATTAAATTATACCTCTACAATACGGATAATAACATGACATGACGCCTTTTATCCCCGAAGGGGTAGGCAGAGGCACATTACGGCACTCAATACCACTGTACAATGTAACTCCCACTTACTACGTAAAATATCTATCTATCTATTCGAGAAAATCTCTACTAGTTTCATGTCACACCGGGGCTCATAATAAAGCCGTATATTTCATTAAAATTAGAATATTAAAATACCTTACCTTGTAAAGGTATGAATGCCAACATGAATCCAACGCCGACCACCGCTGCCCAGCTGATTTCCACCCACATAAAGTAAGTGATAATGACAGTAGCTAGCGGTCCAATCCACAGATAATGTAAGAAGATGATGGCCACGTCGAATCTGTTCACATCGTTTGAAAGGAGGTTCACTACTTGGCCCACTGTCGTCTCACCAAGCGCCGTCTTTGATAGCCGTAGTGACTGTAAAAGAAAAAAGGATTTTGAATAAAAAAAGTATTGCACGTTTTGGGTTTCTAATTGTTACGTAGACAGCCGTAGACTCAAACTCAAACTCAAACTCAAAGTCTTTATTTGCATGTTAAGGTAATTCATATAGGTCATTACAGGTCTTATGAAATAACAGGCACAGCTTACCGGCCTTAATATAAATTACATTTTGGTGGCCTAGCTTAATATAAATTACATTTTGGTTAACATTTTTTTCCTAAATATTTATTGACTTGTTCGGAATGTAGGCAAGTACTTAAAGTATATAATATATTAGTGGGTTAGTGCAAAATGTAAGTGGGTATTCCTAAAATGTATAGTATATAGTTATGTACTAAATGTATAGTATATAGTATATAGTTATAATATTTATATTAAAATGTATAGTATGTTGGTGTGTGCTAGTGGGTGTGAAGGATTATGTATGTGTGGGGTAGCTTTTAACATTTAATTTTGGTGTTATATTTTTCTTCAAAGAATTCTTTTGTCGAGTAAAAGCATTTTTGTATTAGGAACTTTTTTAATTTTCTTTCAAATATAATTTCTTTTGTTTCGTTTTGTAGGTCTTTAGGTAATCTATTGAATATTTTGACAGCCATGTAGTAAGGACTTTGGTTAAGCATTTTAATTCTAGATGGTGGTAGGTACAGTCTGTTTTTATGTCGGGTATTTACATTATGTGTATCTTTTACTTTCGTGAAATTATCTTTATTTTTGAATACAAACTTGCATATGTCATAGATATATATGGATATAGATATATATATGGATATAGACTTGAATAGTATAAAAAGTGTAGAATTTAGGGCCTCTGGATATTCACTATATATCAGAAAAAGAATTAAAAACGTAATTTGTAATAACTATATCTGTCACATAAGTTTATCGGGTACTTAATATGTGAAGGTGGTGGAAACAGATGAAGGCTTTTCTCAGAAGCGACAGGCAGAAATCAAGTAAGTAATTCATTAATAAAACAAACGATATGTACAACTACTTAACACAATTTTATATGCCTATCGAAAAACCAGTTATGTAATATGTTAGATGCAAATGAAAAAATAGATTTATTACGCCCTGTATAAATGGCAATGACCAAATTTGTATGGAGCGTGGTGCCTTTTTATTTTGTTGCGGCAGTTGATCGGATGTGGAAAAACTGATGCAGAATAACATTACAAACAAAAAAATATATGGGGTCTTATATCAAAAACTCAGTCCGAACCGAGTTAAATCAGTTCAAAGATGTGAAAATAGTGCTATATTATACCTGTCATTTTGTTGATGGTGGGTGACTGTACACAATGCATATTTCTTCATATACTTGGCAGAAATATTTTGTGTAATAAATGTTTATAAACGATGTCAAGGAATAAAATAAAGCTTAGTGTGGACTTTTTTATTTAATATTTTTTGTTTTTTTTTTTTGTTATGAGGCCACGGAATCAGAACAAGGCGAACCAAACTGCTGAAGTAAAAAAAAAACATTTCACTTGATTGGCCAGCGTGTTCACTTTATATGTGTACGGTTTATGGCCAATGACAGATTTTCATGATCAATTTCCTCTCAATCGAAAACCCGCAAAATACTTTACTGAGCCCTATCATGAAATGCTATGTTTGTCAGCTGCGACGTCGGTAGCGGATTGAGTAGCGGCAGTCGTCAAAACACGAAAAATTCATTTTTCTGTGTACTTCTCCCGACTTACTTTCGATTAGTAATTTTTAATCTAAATCAATTTTAATCAAAATTCGTTCTAACCTAACTACAGTTAATACTTAATCTACACCTAGCATAAGATTCTGTACAAAGATATCGTCATTCAGTCACAAAGTAATTGATCATATTTCGTCTGATCACATTACATGAAAAAATTATGCGCTCATCTCACGTATAGTACATCACTTTAAAAAGTGGACGGTTTCCTTTCTTCAAAAGATTATGTATATAACTAGAGGTATAAAGTAGATGAGTCTTCCACCAGGAGTCAATGACAAAATAATAATACTTTATTAGATGTTTAGATGGCTACCACTACTCAACCCACCACTGGTACCACAGCTGACATTCATGAAGCTTCATGACACAACTCCTAGAAGCATCCCACAAGTTATCGACATTGTGTCGGCAGATAAATAAAAAAATATGATAGGTAGGTAGGCGAAACTATGCAAATAAAATATTGTATTAAAAAAGAAATCTGTAGGGGTTATAGTGTATAACCACACAAACACATATGTATGTAAGCGTCAGTAGTAAGTGTAACCTGTAAACCTATATTTATGTATGCGCAGTAGCGGGACGTGTGTCACTCGTTGCTCGATCTTTATGGTGAATACACTACGTGAGTTTAATAGTACAAGTGCTTTATTTTATCATCAGTCCTTACACACAACACACACAGACATAACCTAAAAATCTTTGAATTCTAAAGTGCCGTTATCTTTTATGAAGCACCAACGTTTGAAGTACATATTATTAGTGAATTCAATTGTTAAAACTGTCAAATACCGCGAGGACACCGGTGACCGCAACCTATTGTTCTATAATTGTGTCTATAATGACGGTACTCGACGAGTTAATTTAAAACGCAATATGTATTTTTATACAAAAAAATTAAAAGATAGTACAAATCGGTCCCAAACAAAGCTCGAGAAAAACTGAAAAACACACATAAACATAATAATTTTCTTTTCATTTTCTTTTTTTTTTTAAATATATTGTAAAGAATAGAAGAAAGTATTGTATGAAGTGAGTTAATGTCAAGGTGATAAAAATTTAGATGTTTAGAAAACCGCAAAGATTCTCAAGTTGAATATCTCCCATGTTTAACTGAAACTATTTTAGTCCGTTATGCGAATCTGGTGTAACTAACGAACCTCTAGGTAAATGTATTTAGTTTATATTCATATGCCTATTATATTCCTGAGAATTTCTCTAAAATAAATCGCTATAACATAAAAAAGGCTAATGTTCGAAGAAATAACCTGTCTATGGGACCCCAGCGTGGCTTGAAACTTGTCGAGTTACCTCGTAAACCGTTAACAACAAAATCTTTAGGATTTCGAAGGTAAGAAGTCGACACTCAACCAACGAACTGTTTTGTTTGAAAGTAATCTCGAGTAAAAGAAATACACAAAATATTATCTAGATATTAAGTGTAAATTGAAAATAATGGTTTATTGTTTCATTGTTCTAAGGTTTAATAGATAATTAGGTCAATAAAGTTCATCTTTGATTGAGGAAATAACTTTAATTACAGTAATTAGTTATACATTTATTTATTACCCGACTGTAGTGAATCAAAAAGATTGATTTCTAAAATATTCTGATCGGTAATTAATATTTTGACATTTTAACTCATCTGTCACCGCTAAGTTTAAGACAGTAAAACTCCATGTAGTTTGAATATCTTTTAAAATAATTTTAGTAAGATATCTAATTACTATTGAATCGTAGACAAGACAATAATGTAATATTAACTCGTCGAGTACCGGTTTTGCAGACACAATTATAGAACAATAGGTTGCGGTCACCGGTGACCGCTTGGTATTTGACAGTTTAATTACATTACGAGGTTTATTGGCCATGTAAATCCGATGTTAAACCGTAACCTTGTTATTTGAATAATGGAAGGTTCACAATAAAAATACCATTTATCATTTATTTTCGAAATTATTCTGTAATGGAGTCTCTTTATTGCACTCCGAGTAATTGGGATGATGACAGGGTATGAAAATTAAATATCTAATTAGTCCGTAAGTTAGGTAATGAAAAAATATTAGACATGTATTTTTTTATTTTGTCGTATAATAAAACAATACTTAGATAAAACGAATCAAAGTTTAAGAGTGGGGTCTAAAACGTCGTTTCTACGTATAAAATGCACATAAAAGTGACGTTACGCGACATTTCAAATGAATATATCGTCGAAAGTATTCGTTTCTGTAAGAAAATAAAAAATTCGTGTCTAATAATTTAAAATAATCTACCAGATGGACATTAAAATAAAAATTAGGCAACTACCCTATTTAGATTATAACATACCAAAGTTTATAACGTACAGGGTGTGCGAATGTCCGTACATTAGTAAGGACACCTTCGGGGTGTGCCTAACTCTTCGGGAAATACCAGGGACGACTAACATACTGCACTATAAGTAGGTAATTTATTGATTCTTTATAGATTCTTCGTAGTAGAATGAATTCGGTCAACCTAATTGACATTTAAGAACAATTTATTGTCATAACAACATCTGTTAACAGTGGGTGGGCTGTGACATTTGGATGTGTGCGTGTGTTGTAATCTGTCGTGTCAAAACACCACTTATGAACTAGAAAAAATGTGTATTAGGTAGCTACAGTCATAATGAAAAATATGCAACAAAATATGAATAACGGATAAAACACACGAAACGTTGGTAAACTTACTAATTGGGTACTTGTCAACTTGTAAAATTCAATACCTTTTTCGAACTGCCAAAAACGACAGTTTTCGATGAATTTTAAACGAGATTGTGTATTGTGACGTTACGTTTTTTTAGCGTCAAACAGCGTACTAATTTCTTAAAAATTTGCTAGAAAAATACAAAATTTAAGTCGGTCATAAAATCAATTAACGAAAGTGTAATTATTTTTATAAACATTTTATTGTATTGGACAGTCGAAATAATTTATTTTTGATTAAGGAAAGTACATACCCAATTTGCTAACACATGTAATGCAAGATAAACACTTGGCGAAGAAATTATCTATTTTTAAAAATTGAAATTGGAACTGGAAACATTTGGATGAATTGCTGGTCAAATAATAAACTGCGAAAATATCATACCTTTCTGTATATAAGTGAGCAGCAGGCGACACGGAACTTCATGCCCATGTGTAATATGGCCATCATGTAGGGATGCACGACGAACACGTTGAGCGCTGAGCACGCCACCACCGCGGCCGCATACATGTACGCTTCCTTCGGCTTCATCGAGTGTCCAGGACTGTAGAACTCCACCAGCTTGCCCAGGAACACTGGCTGTGCAATCCTGGTTTTGTAATCACATTGTATTTATAATTAATTAAGATAATTTAGAGTATAATTTTCGTTAGTCACATTTTGGTTTAGACACTAACAATTTCCTTACTTATCCCGACGAGGTAATACAATGTTCGAGGCACTCGCAAGTTTGTAGGTAATGCAATGTATAAAATGCAAACATGCACATTTTTCCGTATAGGTTAGCTTTGTTTCCGTAAACAATGGAAAAAAAAATAAAAGTAAAATATTCTTATCTACTTGAAATCTGTGTATAATGAATGTAAATATGCCGTGCACACTATTTATTTTCTTACAACATTCTCACGGTGCCTCAAGTACTTTGTTTGAAATTCCAGGTATAATTTAGTGTCTTCGTCTCAAAAAAAAAACTAGACGAATCTAATTACTGAATCAGATAAGTCAGTCAATGTGTCATTGAGATAAGATTAATCTCCTTCTCACTTAATTATCTACATATTTCACTAATCTATAGGAGGTGATGCTATGGAAAACTTTATTTTTCACGTCATGCAGCAATAGGCTTAACAAGGTTTATATGACACCTAAAATAAAAATGTAAATTTCAAGAAGCTTCCACCAGTGCCTTCCCCTATGTCGCTCGGATAAAAGTGATCTAGGGGTTCCTAATTTAATCTACCTCTAATCTCTGTGCCCACTTTAATCCAGACCCGTTTTTATATGACCTTTCATAATCACATAATTAGTATCTACCTACTGTTATAATGTTTTTAATTTGTTTGCCCGCATTGTCTACCGAGTACTAGTATTGTCTACCAATTTATCAAAATCAAACAATTTCTGACGAATTACAATTAACAAAGTGGATTTCCCCTACAGATATTTACTTGTGTTACTCCACTTAGATTTGTTTGTATGTAAACTTAGTATCTAAACTGACGATACTACTAATTGAGTAACTTACTTGCCTCATATCGATAAGGAAAATGACAATTATTATATTTTTATCCGTAAAAAAACCAGGTAAAATACTTATCCATTAAGTTTTTCCTATCTCTATCCTATGGGCGCGTATAACCATTGCAATTAAAAAGAAACTGCAAATCGCTAGAACAGACTTAAAATTAAATACAAAAACATATTTGTACATAGTCTAACTAACAAAAGTACTACAATAAAAAAAAACGCCTCGAACTCTGAATACCATTCAATTGAAACGCTAAAAAACTTACTACTTCATGGAAAAATACTTGAACACTAAACTTTTTGCGCTACATGCAATAACTAAAGCTACATATTTTATACCTCTAATTAAAACTACGGATTCTTTTCTGTATCGAAAGATAATACAAATAACAAAATGAAGTTCAATGTACTTATCAGACAGCATACCAAGCTAACCTATCTGAGAAACTTCAACGAGTTTGACATACAAGTAAAAAATAGCACTCTAGGGTTAGCTTGATACACTGAAATCTATACATATCTACAAGTCATAAATCTACGAAAAATCCATAGTGGATCTACTAGAGCTCAGCTCGAGGTCTACTTCAGCTCACTTGTCAGTGCTATTGAAATCGTTGGCCACCTGATCGCGTAATGCAGTCAGCCGAAAGTGCATCTCCTCTCGAATGGACTGCCCGAAGTAGCCAATGAAGGAACCCATCATGCGAGGCTGTTGGATTCTGGTGGAGGAAGGAAATGTTAGGACATGGAAGGAGATTTAGGAGTATAGGTATCGGGTACGTTATGCCCTGATGCAAAAACCTACGCATTTGTTACTGTACAACATTAAGTTTTAATTACTGCATAAAGGTCTCCATTATTTTTGCCAAGGACAATTTTGTGAGCCAAGCATAGCGTTAGTGTCTGGCTAAGCATTAATAATGATAGGTGTCACATTGCTAGGCCCTCTTCGTATTTTGCCAAGGACTTTTCGAGCGTCAAGCATTACTGCATTAGCATCTAAAATAACTAAACACCACTTTTTAGCAATCGAAGGCCTATATATCAACAAATCGGACATTTAGTTTCTCATAATAATAAACATTAGTTAAAAAAATGTAGCTGTTGCGAAGATTTGGTATCTAGTACGTACCGTTGCAGAAAGAATAAAAACAGACAATAAATCAAGTATACAGTTATTGTATAAATAACTGTATAATATTTATTGACACTTAAGCTGATAAGTGCTCATATTGTTGCTTCTATCACCATGCAATACTAATTGTAAATAGTTGTACAGTCACGTACAAAATGACATTAACTGCTAGAATGTGTATTTGTTACAATCCTAGACTAAACCGACCAATGACAATGAGTCAATGTCTAAAACGCAAACGTCAAACGACAAAAACCAGTCTAAAATGTATAAGTTTGGCTTAATTTTACGAATATCAGTGTCATGTCCATCACACGTTCGGATAGCGTTTAAAATTTTAAATCCTATTTGTAGGTATAAGTAGGCTGAGGATAGAAAATATGAGATACCAAATGTTTAGACAGTGATTCTGAAATTCACAAGAATCAAAATAAATTGAAATGTTGTTGTAAAATTTTTACACACGACTGTACAGATTTCTTCACATTCAACACATAAGTGTTATCTTATCTGGAACCATATTGAAGATAATATCCATTTAAACTACTGTGTAATAATAACTCATAATACGATTAGAGCTGATGTCGATTGCCATGATAAGACTCCTCTCGTCATAATAGGTATTATGTCAATCAGATTGTAAATCATTACTTACTCATCTCTGTAAATTGATTGGTGATGATAACATATTTGATCTTGGATGTTACTCTTTTAAATTGTTTTAATCAGTTGTTGCTAATAATAACAGCATTAAGTCAATGTTTAAAGACATTATCATATTATCCTGTTTTTTTAAGACTACTGACTACTGATTGATTACTGACTAAAAACCACCCCGTTCCTTCTCATGCATGTCGAGCCGGACCCCCGGTAACCCATTAGGTTCTCCGCAACACATTATCCTATTATGACTCTTATTTGTTAAAATATTTATATTATGTAGATTTTATTTAATTGTGCAATTGATGATAAGAATGTGTTCGTTGAAGTGTGTTAGGTAAGTTATTCGATGATTTCATCTGACATCTGCGGCATTTGGAGAAAAATAAAGCAGGAGAATCCACTATTACTTATTAATGTTTTTTTATTCAAAAGCAATTGTCGTTAAAGCTTGCCAAAAAATGTCAGACAGTTAGACTACACGTCCTTGACATCATTTTCAATATGATTAAAATAGAATTCAAATAAAAATAACTTGTCCAGTTTTTCTCTGTAGTAAATAGGTATCATAAAATGCTGAATACGAGAGAAACTAACATCGTCAATCACTTGGTGAATAACATAGAAAAAAAGGTTGGACTTCAGCCAAAAATAAAATGTAAGAAGCCATACTTACTGTTACCTAACATTTGCTACGTCTGTCTATCCTACTTACTCAACGATGAATCTTCACCAGTTTTGTTAGAAGTCACATTATACTTAAAAGTATTTTCATCAAGGGAACCAAAGTAAACCATTTAGCATGAATATGAAACACCTTTACTTATATACTTTATTAAACATATAAATATAACATAACATAATATCACGCCTTTTTATCCCCGAAGGGGTCGGCAGAGGTGTACATTTCGGCACTTAATGCCACTGTACAATGTAACACCCACTTTTCACTATTTATGTTATGAGTCCCATGTAATAGGGGATGCGCCTATTGCCATATACCGGGCACATTTCCAGACTCCGTGTTACTACTGAGATTTTTAAAAACCCAGTAATACTTTGCCCGACCCGGGAATCGAACCCGAGACCCCTTGCCCGGCAGTCGCACTTGCGACCACTCGGCCGAGGCAGTCATATAAATATAATAGCCGTATATATTTCACGTACCAAAGTTGCATAAAGATCGCACAGAAAACTATTGTCTAAAACTCTAAATCAATCAATAAAACCAAGTGAATTTGAAAATCTCTTAAAGTATCAAAAACGACTTCCAGAGAGTAGGTACATACGTCCAAACAAACAATCTCATCAGTTTGGAAGGGAAAACACGATAGTCTAAATAAAAGGATGGGGAAAACCGCAAAACCAATTAGCTGGAATCATTTCGCGTTTCAGCAGCATTAGTCACAAACATTTAATACAGTATGACAATATGCATGGTACGAAGACGAAGTACACAGGAAGAAGTATTGATTATGGACAGTTCACGGTGGTCGGTGTGCCATTGTAGTACATAGTACACATTCATTGCATACTCTAATGTAATATTAGTTATACACGTTCAAACTAAGCAGATAACGCATTGAGTCGCCCTGGATCATATTACAATGCTGAATAATCTGTCAATATTATGTTATTGTGAAAACTAGACTTTATTAATATTTTATTTTTATTATAAATAACCAGTTATATCATGAAGTTCTATTATGGCTAGGCTAGGGCTAACTAAATATTCTATATACTAGGTAAAGAACGACTGAGTAAATTTCATTTATTACAATAATTTAGTTGTCTAATACCTTTTTTTTATTTTTATTAAATAAGACATCAAATTAATAGTAATCTAACAAAACGCCCGTTCTCTCTCCTACCAATTTTAAATGTTGCTGTGCCCGACAGGGTCCATAATGGTTACTACTTATGTGTATTTTTCTAACCACCTATATGTGTACATTATCGATGCAATAAATATTTGATTACTTGAGAAATTAATGTTGCTTTGTATGGGTATCTGAACTGAGAAAAAATTGGCAATAAGAATGTGTGGGCTTTTCAATTTGTACTTATGTATGAATGTTCAGAGAGATCGGTAAATACATATATTGTACGCGTCCGTATCCTTGTCATAATTTTATAAAACGTGTCAATTTGATTCCATGAGAACAAAGTGCGTGTACATTTTAGAACCAGTAAGTAATTTATGTTAAAAGAATCGACTTTAGACTTTGTACCCGTATTGTAAGGTGCAAAGTCCAACGGTTGAGGCTTTTATTTTTGGTAAAGTAAATATTACGCTTATAAGTTTGGCATATTTTGATGCTATTTTTTCTTGGAAAACCTCACCTATATTGGGCAGAAAATTCCACCAAAACCAAATTCTTGTACTTAATATTTATAACATTTTGTTCGTATAAATAGAGTATTTTCCTAAATTTTATTCTTAATGTCCGTCTGGTACATTATTTTAAAACTTTAGACGCTTTCTTTACTTACATAATTGAATACTTTCGACGCTATATTATTTTGAAATATCGTGTGACGTCACAACGTGTCACATTTTGTAGCACGTAATGACGTAACGACATCCTACTCTGCCTACTCGTAAACTTAGCGCCATTTTATCAAGTATTGCAACTTAATACGAGAAAATAAATAATACGTGTCTAATATTTTTTGATTATCTAACTCGGACTTATTCGATTTTTAATTTTGATACCCTGGAAACTACCCATTTGTAAGTAGGCGACCATTTTACCGCATATGATGTAATAACGTAAGTAAATTGTTCAAAATGTGTTTTCTTTTCACTTAATACTAGAGGTAGGTACGATCAAAACGTATGTATTAAGCAATACCATCGTATATACCACACAATGGAAGAACAATTAAAAATAACTAAATCAATACGTAAATAAAGACTCCTAATAAACTGGCTTGCTAATAATGGCGTACCATAAAATGTACACGCCATTCTTTATGTATGTTATCGTAACTTTTATTGTTAACGTTCATGTTGATGTTCATTAGGTACAGTCAGTCTACAGCAAAAACACGAAAATTTTTGAGGTAATACGAATCAAAAGTAAAAAATCAACCTGAAAATAATACCGTAACTCGATTGTAAATTTAAAAATGCACGAAGCGATTAACGCTCAAGTTATATTTGCGAAATATCTTTTTAAAATTAACTTTAAAAATTGAACCGTTATTTAAAGTCTTGACTTTCCTATTTCTCATTTGCGTTGCGTTCGAATTAAACACATTCACTTGAAATTAGTAATGATTAATAATTGGCCTTATTGCTTAACCTAGTTAAGGAAATACTTAGAATACAATGACTGGTGACAAAATGTTGACAGTAATAAGTTAATAAGTAAGTTTGTCATTTCCGTTCTCAGTGAATACGAGTGACCCTGAAGACTTATTTCAGATACGTACTGAAAACATCATTTTGTTATTGAACTGAACTATTAAGGTGTCATTTGCATAGAAGCGCTAACAAAATCTGGTTTTCCATCAACAGAATGTATGTTACATATTGTATGTAGGTATAAGTAGTTATTCAGATATTTTTTGTACATGTGTGGGAGAGCCATGCTTCGGCACGAATGGGCCGGAGTGATACCACGGCCTCACAGAAAACCGACGTGAAGCAACGCTTGCGTTGTGTTTCGTCGTGTGAGTGAGGTTACCGGAGGCCCAATTACCCTCCCCTTCCTCAATCTCCCAATTCCTGAATCCCCAACGATCCTCAAACTCCTAATCCCCAAAAGGCCGGTAACGCACTTGTAACGCCTCTGGTGGTCCATGGGCGACGCCAATTGCTTACCATCAGGTGATCCGTCTGCTTGTTTACCGGCTTATGCCATAAAGAGAAAAACATAAACGATACGTGATTGTTCTATTGTCTGCCGAACGCCTGTGCGTGCCTGCCGCTTCACAGAATGATGTAGAATGATGTGTATTGTGTATTTGCATTAAGTCCGCCAATTTCACTGTATGTTAAAGTTTAATAAATAAATAAAATAAAAAAATATTTGAACTACGTGCAATTCCATATAAAGACTACCAGTCTTCACAACTATTATCAAATTAATCACTTTTAGCAGTAGCAAATAGGAGGTACGAATTCTTATCTTATATTTGAAGAAAATAAATGTACATAATAAAAACTTAGCAACACATTAGCACCTAATGCCAGATACTGTTAAAATCGAAATTTGAAAATAAAATGGTCTCTCGACAACAACATACCGGCCGAATTAAGGACCTCCTCCTTTTTAGGAAGTCGGTTAAAAATATAGTTTATTTAAGTAAGTACTTCCAGCGCCAGCGCAGCGTGTCTAATTTATCGAAGAAAGAACTTATGCAAATAAAAAAAAAACTTTGGCAATAATGACTTGGAATTTTTAAAAAGTTAACTGTATCTACAATGACAGAAAAATAACGGCCATATGGCAATGTTGCCATTGACTACGTTTTTGTACAAAATAGGAGAAAGAGATGTTTAAAATATGAATAATACAAAATAAATACGAGGTATATTTTTGGCTGCCAATTTCTGTATTGCTACCATTATGAGACGTTATTGCTTACGAATATTATCTATTTAAGAATAATCACATTGCATATTATTAATTATGTTTTATCTTCTATTTACTGATAAACCTTATACTATTGTACAATGAGAAATGAATTGAATAATTGTACTTATAATTTTCTTAATAAATCTTACTGTTTCGGTAGGAGAAACTAAGAGAATAATTAACGCACAAATCAATGAGAATTGGCAAGTGTCGTAGATTTCCTACAACGACGTCGCACGCGCACGCATTAGTGGAAAATCTACAGTTATTTATAGCTCAATTTATTTTTTGGGGAATGGTTACTTAGTTGGCAGATCGGTTTGATCGGATACGTATTGTAATCAGATCAATCTTGTAATAAAATTCGTTTCTGATTGAAACGCTAGACACAGCTAGACAAATACGCCAAGTTCAATAAACAATTTGTTTAGAAATGTTAATAAAAATGTTGTAACACACAAAACAATAGTTACGTAGATTAGTTTATCGGAATATGATGCGAAACTTTGGAGCGGGTAACGGTCGAGGGATTAATGACCTGTTTGGCTCGCGTCTTTTGTCGATTCGCGACGGACATGTTAGATAATACGGCAGACACACGGCCGAGGTCATGAGCAAACTGATGACGTAGTAAGACTATGCTGTTCTGTTTGCCATTAGCACGTATTTCAAGCACGCGTTTAAAGCGAAATGTATTTTCATATTTACGCTTAGCCTTCAACTAATAAACAGATGAAGTGATCGGGTTTTAGATAACACACACAGTATGCGGTAGGCACATCACGTTTGATTTCTGGCAAATGTGTCGGTACCTATGTATGTACTACTAGGTTCTTAGAACACTTAATAGTTATTGGCATAACATGTACAACAAATTGGAAATGCGACACCAATAATTGTTTACCTATAATGACTTTAGCAAACAATATCGATTAAGACTCGACCTAAAACGTTGAGGTGTTTCCCCGAAAGCAATGACCTCATCTTTCTGCCGATCAATTTATGTAAATTTTTATGAGCAATAACATTCACAGACTGTGGTAATAAATGAAACCTGTCAACGTTACATTATACATATTGTTCGAATCAAAGCACAGTTATATTGGACTGCTCCCGACAAATTTATAATGGAGTGGCTGAATCACAAATACCTCTACATATACATGCATATGTAAGGCTACACAATATGGCTGCATTTAATTGTCCCAATTGATTTGGACGCGAAATATCGGTCAACATTTAGATAAATAAACAGCGATGTTCATGTTTTCGAACTACCATAAATAAGGAAGTAACGGAAAATCGATCGTGGCAAAAAAAAAATTGTATCGCGTTCGCGTTGGTAACGGCGAAAATTGTACACTACTTTTTTTAAGAATTCCGCGATCGTGGGAGAACAGCATCAATGATTTAATTAAGACCTTTGTTATTAATATTATTATTTTACAATTCAAAGCATAAAAAAATGATTTAATTCTTCGCAAAAATATCATAATATGTGAGAATCAATGTAGTTAGTGTTAATAAGGTTGTCATGGCAACAACTATCTCAATGTTATAACGTAGTACTTCAACAGCACGAGGTTTTTCTTATTTAATTTATCTTACATGGCTGCATTCTTTACTCGTAAATATGTGTAAGTAATGGCTAGCTATTATTTAACGTCGGTCGGTTAAAGCAAATACGGTAAGTTACCATCCCGCCATCACGTACGAAAACGTCATCAGATTTTTGTTTTTCTCTGCATGATTAACTTAGGGTTAGATAACATATTTTTTGTTTTATACAAAAAATCATATTGAATCATACAGATTAAAAAAAGCCAGGTTGTATCATGCAGATTAAAAAAACTTATCAATACTCCGTTCGTCAAAACTTCAATCGATATCACCTACGTTATTTAGGTATTCCCAAATTAACTTCGAAAAGTGTGAACTTATAAAAAAAATAAGAAGAATGAAAGAATGACTTAGCACAACGATTGTTGACTTTATACGTCACCGTGGCGACCGAGTACGTAACCATAGACTGTAGAGTGGACCTTGAAATAACAGTTGGACGCTACATAAGTGGGTATTTCTAATACGGTAGTAATCTATGATATACTCAATGTCAATATCACTCAAAACTCGACAATAGTCACGATGATTTAAATTGTACATTGTAATTGTAAGTTCCAGTTAAGGGGTTGTAACACGTGCTCTAAAATAGTATGCTAAAAGTCATGCTCAAAAATCGAACGCCCTTCGATTCGCAACATGCCTGAAATTAGCATGCTAATTTTGAGTAAAATGTATATAAAAGTACCTTAAGGCTTGCTGAGGTTGGTTTATAGATGGGAGTCAATTTTTAAGCAGAGAAGCGTAATTATTACTAACGAGTCTCAGAGGGCTCGCGTTCTTACGCGAGCCCTCTGAGACTCGTTACAGACATAATCTTTTATGTAGAGGTACAGTACAACTAATGTTCATTTGATTATTATCTTATACACATGTAAATCTATCATTAATTCTTAAACGGATGGATTGGAGTAGTGACTTTTTAATTTAATTAAGAATCTCGTGACTGGATATGATGATCAATGAATTTGTACATCTATAAAATATCCTAGTGATTTTATACGTTACGCACCAAACATGTTAATTTATTACCTCGCCTCGTCTTCATGATGATTCATATGACCGAAAGAAATTAATAATAAGTATGTCACGATATTTTTGAGTGACTTTCCGTAAATCAAACTTCAGGACAGTGCCGATTTATTGAGGGATTTATAAAATAGTCGACTATCGATTCTGGAGACTTAATTTGACATTCTCAACGTGTTATTTCTAGTATACCTCTAATTTATTGAACAATCTAGTCCGCTTTGAGGAGAAGAAAAGGATTTCTGTAATCCATACTATCATAATAATTATAAATGTGCATTGGGCAATTTGGAAATAACTCCATCATTCAGCATGTGGATAAAACCGAAAACTATTAATAACAATGTAACATTATCTCCATTTTATTTCCAGGAAAATCAATGAACAATAGAAAATTCGAGTGCGAACTGATTACTAGTTATTTCCCAAATAAATACCGATATAGGGTAAATTGGCCCGTTCGCGATCCTGATCAATGTAAGATACAGAAAACATGTAACAGATGTGTACTAACTACTAATATGGTGGTAGATTTATTTTTTATTTTCGGGAATGTTTAAATAGCGTTTCGTAATGTGGCCGTGAACTGGTGGGTGGACGCGAACAGGCGAACTTACATATTTGGTATTTGTTATGTGTAATTTAAGTACACCAGTACATTGTGACAAAGCAAAAGCTATAAACAGTACAGTCGGTTGCCAAATTAATAGGGACAGTCACAAAATATTTGTATTTTGAACTATACTGGTCCATAACTAATTAAAAACGCTGTTTTAAGTTATAATTGTATTTATTAATATTAGATACATATCTTAAAAGTAATTTAACGATAAATAATTGTAATATTAAAACACTTAAAAATATTTATACTTAGAAAAACATGGTTGTGAGAAATTGTTAATATTTCGTCACATTTCCTTTGGATTCTATAAGTGCCTCAATTCGTCTCGGCATACTTTCTATGCATTTTTTTGCACTTTCTTTTATTCTGGGGTTGTGATGCCAGACATTTATTAACTTTTCAATTAATTTTACCTTGGTGGTTATCATTTCCTTGGCACTTTCTGCCTTGGTAATTTCCCATAAGTTTTCTATGGGGTTCATATCTGGAGAATTGCCAGGCCAAGGTAAAACTGAAATGTTGTGGTCTGCTAAAAACTTTGTTACACTCCTAGCTTTATGACATGGTGCTGAATCGTGCATAAACACGAATTCCTCCCCATCTGGGAACCATTCTTGAAGTTGTGGTAACAGGCGAGTTTCTAGGACTTGCTTGTATTGGTCCTGTCTCACAGTTCCCTGGACAATGTACAGGCGCCCAACCCCTTTAGCGCTTATGACAGACCATACCATTATTTTAACGGGGTGTTTAACGCGTTCCACTATGCAGTCAGGGTGATATTTCTCGCCCGGATGCCGTCTGAAAAAAAAAAGCATTTATCCGCTAGAATCTCGAAAGATGACTCGTCGGAGAAACACACCTAAAAAAAAATATGTTTATGTTTTTTTTTAAATATTGTTTTATATAACATAAAATAAAAATAGACAATAAAACTGACCTTACTCCAGTCTTCAACAGTCTTCGAACGGTGCTCACGAGCCCACGCAAGCCGTTTCTTCTTCATCGTCTCTGTCAACCGTGGTTTTTTCACTGGCCGATGACCGGTCAGGCCTTCCTCTGCCAACCTTCGCTGTACGGTTCTTTTCGAAACTGGTATTCCTGATTCCTGAACCATCGTAGTTAAAAGACTGGCACTTTTTTTTCTGTTTTGCAAACAGATATCGCGAATTTTCCTGTCAGTCCGTGGTGTCGTGACCCGTTTTCTTCCACATTTGCCTTTTCTTTTGGGCGAAAGTGGCTGGTTTTGGTCCAAATTTATTTTTATTTTATTGACGGCAGACTTAGAAACGCCAGCTAGCTCTGCTATCTGCCTTTGGGAATGACTGGTATGTAGTAAAAGAGTTTTAATCTCAGATTATTTTCTTGGAGTCAAATCTACCCCTCGACCCATACTGAAAACCATAAAATAATAATAATAATAATAATAAGCCCGCAGGGCACCTTGAGGCGAGGTGACGGGCATTAGCGATCCCGCGGGCTACCATCATCCCGAGTGCTCCAGGGAGAAGTCACCGTTCCTTCTTCTCCGGCTTGCCTTAATTGGCTGGCTGGAGTGAACGATGACAAGGAACAGGTCTCCCACCTCTGGCTTGCCTTCATTGGCCGTCCAGAGTGGAGTCGCGAGAGCAGTGATCCTGCTCGGAGGGTAAGAAACTATTCGTAAGTCGCGAGTGAGCCAGGGATGCACGAGGCTTCGGCTGGAGCAGATGATCTGAGTAGAAAGCGGTGGTAGTTTCTTAACCCTTCAGCCACTCACATTCTCATTGCCCCTATGTTGCTATATCTAGCAACCATTCCCGGGGCCCGGTCGGTGAGTTGGCGAGTCTCCGCCTGCCATTTTTACGTGTAATAATTACATTGTTTCGGCAGGTGGCATAGCCATCCATAGTTCCCAATTTCCCAGTCCACAGCAACCCATCCATAGCCCTACCTTTTTTTTTTCCATTATTCACAATAGTCCTACACTAACCGGGGACTGTCCTTGGGTGCATTTCCATAGTGCATACAGGGATAGTCGCCGGTTTGTGTCTCCATTACATTTAGATTAAAGTTGTCTAAAGGGCCTCTGCGCAGTTGGCTTCGGCCCCTCGTACGCCTCCCAAATGACCGGGACCCTGTGGTCCCGTGAATGGTAAAGACATAATAATAATAATAATAACCCCCCTAAGGGGCCACCTTGACGTGGTGGGGGGGCTTACGGAAGGCAGGAACTACAATTAGGTCACTAAGAGCTAGACCCACCCTTTAACGGAGATACAAATATTATAGCCACTAACACCTCGGCGATACCCTTCCAACTAACGGCCTCAATCACCAATGCATTTGATCCAGTCACAGGCCAAATGGATTATTTTCCTAATTTTCCCTGTCATTTCCTCAGTCTATGTTATCTCCCTTGACTTTAACTCTTTCTTCTTTCTACTTATTTTGTCGCGATATCTACCCTTGCCCATCCCTCATTAAAAAAAAAAAAAAAAAAAAAAAAAAAAATACCCTCTCATATAAATGCGATGCGACTAAGAAGTAGAGTAATACCCCAGGCGGGTACCGGAGTTAACAACGATGGAGAATCCCGCCCCGGGCCCTCCAGCCCGGGCTGCCCTTCGTACTCTGGGGAGGGCACCGTATCGCAAGCTGCCCAGTCACAAGCTGTTGCAGTACAACATGCTCAATCGTCAACATGTTCTTCACCAACATCATCATTATTTTCATCCATCCCCTCATCACCAGCATCATATCTTAACAATCAACAATCCAGCTCAACCAATCCATCCCCATTATCATTTCATTCCGCCAGGGACGTTGTGCAGGAAGCTATCTCAGCTGAAATTACTGCACCCGCCCAAGGTGGACGGCGCACACGTAAAACGTGGACGAAAGAAATGAACATTTTCATCATGCGCCACTATTACATCCTCACTAACCTCGAAGTTGACACTAAAACTTATCTAACACCATTACACGCACGTTTCACAGCAGAATTCCCCGACATGAATGCTTCTAAACAAAGAGTAGGTGATCAGCGCCGTGCTATCGTTCATCGCAACTTACTCACAAAACAGGAAATCATAAATATAAAGGACCAAGTTAAAATTGTATTACAACATCAACCAACCGCATCTCTCATTACAACAGACACTGATCAAACCCATTCTCGTAGAATGAGATGGACAGACGACTTAAATGAAACCATTATGAGAAGCTATTACCGACTAACAAATCTTGAAACAGATCTTACCTCATATAGACCAGTATTACACCAAGACGTCATTTCAAAATGTCCCTCTATTGCACATCTTTCTGCACAACGAATTTCGGATCAACGCAGATCCATTGTCAATAATCAACTCTTATCCACAGATCGATTAAATCAGATTAGAGAAGAAGTTAGAAATGAAATGGCTTCCTCTAACACTGATAATCTTGGCCACACAATAACACAACAAACAACAATTACCACTGATGAGCAAACTGAAAGCACAGCGATAACAAACACCAACGAGCAAAATATACCAATAGCACAAAACACCATAAACTTCCCAAATGAATTAATTGAACAATTAGAAGAAATGTACATAGACCACTTTAGTAAATTTAAAGACTCCGACCCAACAAATAGACCATACATCCCTAAATTAAAACCTTCCAAGAAACTTGCAGCAATTATTAGTTATCTTAATAATAATATACTTCCAAAGACACTGACCACGGATACAGATTTCTGTACACTACAGACCTCAATATATTGTGCAGCATACACTGCAGCTAAGTTCAATGGAGCCAGAATCAAAGAAATAAATAATAGAGCTATTAGTCAATCTGAAAAAGTACCGTGGTGGCAAAAACGATTAGAAAGTAGAATTAGGGATCTCAGAGCCAATATAGGGAGACTTTCAGAATATGCAAAAGGTGTTCGGTCGGAAGCCTTAGAAAAGCATGTAACCAACATAAAACAAATATACAAAATACACACTCGACATGAAACAGAAAACACTGATATAGCACATTACTTAGACACTTTAAAACAAAAACTTAATACTCTAGCAAGCAGATTAAGAAGGTATAAGGAGACGACGAATAGAAAAACACAAAACAAACAGTTCTCTAATAATGAAAAATTATTTTATAGAAAATTAACCCAGCAAAACAATAATCCACAAGAGAATAACATACCACTACCAAGCTCCGAATCACTACACGCATTCTGGTCTAACATATGGTCAAATCCAAAACAACACCAACTAAACAATTGGATTGAGGACGACAAACAAAACTGGACAGACATACCAGAAATGACATTTGAGCAGATTCATTTACACCTCTTACAAAGAGTTATAGCTAGGACACACAACTGGAAAGCTGCGGGCTCCGACAACATTCACAACTTCTGGTATAAGAAGTTAACATGCACACACACACTATTACTCAAACACATCAACACGTTCATTCAATCACCTGACACAATGCCACCATACATCACGCAAGGCACCACATATATGTTACCAAAAGATCTGACAGACACTGCTAACCCCGCTAAATACCGACCTATTACTTGCCTCCAGAACATTTACAAAATTATTACTTCATGCCTAAGTGAAACAATATACAAACACACACAAGAACATAGTATACTAGCAGAGGAACAAAAAGGGTGCCGTAAGAATAGCATGGGATGCAAAGAACAACTAACTATAGACGCCGTAGCATCCAATCAAGCATTGAAACAAAAACGCGACATACACACCATGTACATAGATTACAAAAAAGCCTTCGACTCCGTACCGCACTCTTGGTTGATACATATTCTCAAACATTATAAAATTCATCCTGTAATTATCCAATTTCTAGAAAAAATTATGCCCTCCTGGAATACCAAACTAAAACTGTATAACTCAAATCAAAGCATTGAAACAGACTTCATTTCTATAAAAAGAGGTATCTTTCAAGGTGATGCGTTGAGCCCCTTATGGTTCTGCCTAGCCCTTAACCCACTCTCTAACATGTTAAACAAACACAATATTGGATTCATAATTAAACACAACTCAGAAAGTACAAACCTTACTCATCTCATGTACATGGATGATATAAAACTATTCGCTAGCACCCTAAATGAAATACACACCCTCGCTGACATCACACAAACATTTTCAAATGACATCTGCATGGAATTCGGAATAGATAAATGTAGAATTCAATCAGTCATCGGTGGAATAGCAGAACCTACAATGTACGAACTAGGAAATCAAGAAATCATAGAATCAGTAGACCCTGACGAGGGATATAAATACCTAGGTTATTACCAGTCAAAAGAAATTCACCACAAAAACACCAAAAAGATACTACAACAAAATTTTCGAAACAGACTTCATAAAATACTACACACTCATCTTAATGCAAAAAATACCATTAAAGCAATAAACACTTTCGCTATCCCTATACTGACTTACTCTTTTGGTATCATTCGATGGACACAAACAGACCTCACCACACTTCAAAGAATTATCAACACCACAATGACAAAACATAGGAAACATCACCCCAGGGCATGCATTCAAAGGCTAACCCTGCCTAAAATTGAAGGTGGTAGAGGTCTTATCGACATAACAAATCTTCACAATAACCAAATAACACTACTTAGATCATTCTTCTTCAAGCGCTCACAACACTCACCACTACATAAAGCCATATGTCAGGCAGACTCATTCACACCACTTTATCTAGCAAACCACACAAAACAAATGACCATAATCAGCAAAGAGCAAAAGATACAGACTTGGACGCAAAAATCGCTCCATGGCCGTCATCGTCTCGACTTAACCAACCCTATTGTTGACAAAATAGCGTCAAACGCATGGTTAAAGCGAGGCGAGCTGTTTCCAGAAACAGAAGGCTTTATGTTAGCGATCCAAGATCAAGTCATAGACACCAAAAATTATAGGAAATATATAATACGAGACAGTACCCTTGGTAGTGACCACTGCAGACACTGCCACAGACAACCAGAAACAATTCAACACATTACAGGCGCATGCTCATCCATCACACAAACAGACTACAAACATAGACACGACCAGGTTGCAGCAATCATACACCAAGCACTTGCACACAAACACAAACTCATTGCAGAAAAAGCACCATACTACAAGTATACACCCCAAATCATCCTAGATTCACCTGAATTTAAAATGTACTGGGACAGAACCATACTCACCGATAAAACTATTCATCACAACCGGCCTGACATCACGCTTCACGACAAGAAGAACAAAACAGTATACCTAATAGATATAGCGATCCCCAACACACATAATCTCAGTTCCACCCATACTAACAAACTTTCCAAATATGCAGACTTGACTATTGAACTTAAAACTCAGTGGCAAGTCCACACTGTCAAAACAGTTCCTATTATTATATCTAGTACAGGCGTCATCCCCAAAACACTTCATACAAGTCTAAAGTCCCTTAACTTACATCCACTTACATTCACACTTCTACAAAAAGCTGTCATACTTAACACATGCCGAATTGTCAGGAAGTTTTTATCTATTGATTAATGATTAAAATCATCATCTCCTAGGTTGCTTTGGCCACAAGCCCGCAACTCTGGTGTATTTCCCCAGAAATGGGTGAGGTTCTTACCTAAAACACAAAAATAATAATAAAAATGTTAATTTCAAAAAGTTTTACAATTTTGTTGTATCCTGGACCTCACACTAGGATTCCCTGTGTCGTGAGGCCCAGGCTCCCTAACAAACAGTACAAAAAGAAAAGTTATCATAACGTTTAAATATAAATGTGTATTTTGTGTGTGTGTATGAATATGTGTGGATGTATGTGAGTAAGTAAGTAAATGTGTGTGTTGTGCGTGTGTGTGTGTGTGCGTATGCGCATCTGTTTTATGTAGTGCGTGTGTATGTGTGCGTATGTGCGTGTGTATGTGTGCGTATGTGCGTGTGTATGTGTGCGTATGTGCGTGTGTATGTGTGCGTATGTGCGTGTGTGCATCTGTTGTATGTAGTGCGTGTGTATGTGAGTGTGTGTGTACGTATCCATGTTTGGAAATGTGAATATGTCACATAAGTGAGTACCAATTACTTTCCTTTTTCTTCTTTTTTATGATTATTGTTACTAACTTAAGAGGTTTTCAATCATGTTGTAATCCATGGTGAGAAGCCACCTTATAACCGTGCTTTTACATACATTATGGGTGAGTTGTAGAATTTTGAGTTGTGAAAATAAAAAATATATCAATTTTGTTTCAAAAATTTGCTCTAAATTACTTTTGTATTAATAACAGTAAAATAATACTTACTTTTATAATAATATTATTGCAGAAATTCACAAAATAACTGTTTTTAATTATTAGTTACGTATTTCACTTTTACACGTACAAAGGACTCAGCGTCTCTACGGGTATTAAAATGTTTGTATTAAATAAAAAATCCCCCAACACTTTCAATCCACTTAAAATTTAAGTTATTGAGGTCCTTAGAACGTAAAAAAATATTTTAGAAACACTTATAGCACCTATAAGTGCAGTCAAGTGTGCCTAAAGAAAGATATTGATAAAAAATGTGACTGTCCCTATTAATTTGGCAACCCACTGTAAATAGGCACAATTTAAGTATTATCCCACTTATGTAATTAACGTTGAAACGATAGCTGGTTATCAAATACATAATACAATAAATAATAGATATAAGTAAGTAAATTTTTGGTTCAAGAGAAAGAAATTGAGATTAGAAATCGGTTTATTCCTAACCTTTCCTCCTTTTTTGAGATGAAGTGGGAAAATATTACTGTGAAAGTTCTTATCAACTCATAACAGTATTATGAGCACAAGTTTGGGGAACAGAGAGTATAGTTCCCTAAGATCGGAAAAGGAGGATCCTCCGACCAGGCGAGGTGATCGTGCCTGGCGGGCTTTCTGCCCAACAGTTGCTCGTTGGGATTTTCTATTCGTGTTAAATCGAATGTAAACTTCGCATGTGCGATGTAGGATTTTATGACGTCATCCGTTGACTTGTGACATGTGTCGCCACATCACTCCCTCCCAAGACCGGAGGTCGATCCCGCTGAGACGGCTGTCGATGCTTGAGATGAGCGGTGCCAGAGCCAGTGTAGAAAGTCCCTAGTTCCAGTGAGTCGGAACTGTGCCGCTGAGTGCCCAGTGAGTCGGGTGAGCGGTGCAGGGCGATACTCCAGTGAGTCGGAGAGATGAGTTCGCAGTGTCCCACGGTGAGTCGGGGAAGAGATGCTGCGAGGGTAGGTGCGTAGTGGCTGGCGTCTGCGTTGACGGGAGGAGATGTCCTTCAGAACCGTGTGCAGAAGTGCTGTGCCTAGACGCTGGTGAGGCCGTAGGGAAGAACCAGGCTGCACACAACTTCGTTGCAGGCGATGGTGGTCCCTGATGAGGCTGAGGATGCTGGTTGGCTGCGACTTGATTACCGCTCAGCGGAGAAATGATGAATGAGAGGGATGGCCATACGAATGACGGTGCTGATCTGCTCCGTGAAGTGAAGGTTGCTTCCAATCACGTCGGGGTCACCACTTTAGGGAACAGAGAGTATAGTTCCCTAAGATCGGAAAAGGAGGATCCTCCGACCAGGCGAGGTGATCGTGCCTGGCGGGCTTTCTGCCCAACAGTTGCTCGTTGGGATTTTCTATTCGTGTTAAATCGAATGTAAACTTCGCATGTGCGATGTAGGATTTTATGACGTCATCCGTTGACTTGTGACATGTGTCGCCACAACAAGTAATAAAATAACCCTTGCAGCAATCTATTGAGTAAGTATCTGACCATTTCGACCATCGCCAGAAAGGATTTAATAACTCCGGGCAAGGTAATAAATATCATTCGTTTTCGATTTCGTTTATTCCTGGACAAAAAAAACAAAACTATGTAACTAGAGAATTGTATTGTGAACTTGATTGAAAAAGAGTAACCTAGTTTCTTGCTCGTTCTTCTCCATAGGAATCTACACCTTGGAATGAGCAAATAGCAAATGAGTTCTATTTTCAATTCTTCGGGTAGTTAATATAGGGGTGGTGTTTAGCAAACACAAATCGGTAAATCAGATCACACAGTTATTGACAGAGCACTCCCTATTCCAGTGTTGCAGTGAGCCGGAACAACTGGATGTAGGATAGTCGTACAAATATTAGTTCTGAGTGGCAATCGTTTTAATGACATGTCGTTTTGATTCTAAATCGAGATTTAATAGGCGATTCCGATATACCTACGATATTCCGATGTTCATAAAATTGGAATGTTACTCAACGATAATTATAGGAATTTATAATCACTTTTGCCAGTTACGCTTTAAACTCTTATTATGTAAACTTGTTTCCAACACTATTTCTTCAGGTCCTACTTTTGAGACTTTTGAAAATTGAAAATTCATTGCGTTCGCCTTTTGCCTTTATAGCCAAATCCCTACGTTCCAATTTGGGTATATAAGAAAATAACACCTAAATAAAACATCATAAAGTCTACTAAAGCCAGATATCGAAATAGTTTTAGTGTCAACACACTCTCACTCTTTTCACCTTATTTATCTTAGAACATTACTAATTATAATTATTGCACAAAAACAGTTGATTCATAATGTTAATGTTAATCACCGTTTAATATAAACAAATTCTGCAATAATTGTGCATAATATTATGTATTTTTATTGTTCACGCACGTGATATTTAGTACAACTATGACGAGTTATAGTTTCATGACTAGACGCAAGTTTTCTTTACTCTATGACTCACGTTTATGAATACTATGACTGTGAGTATCAATATTTTTGAGTAACAAATCAAATACTAAACAGCAATTTTTAGTAGTACTTCATGAATTGGACTAACAAACGTTGTACTTAATTAACACATTTTCGATCGAGTATACTTACTGAAGTACTCTTTATAAATGCAACTATGCCTCATGGGCAATAGTAATTTAATTAAATACCTACCTAGGCTTGAGCATACCGTAGATAAATCTGGATAACCGTAGGTTTGGATTTCAAGGAAAAATCACGATAAAGAAAATTGAGAAGTGGTATTTAATTAATATTTATTATACGAAATTATTATACGAAATAATCTTTTAAGAGAAAAATAAGTAATGTTTTGGAGAAAGACTTTAAAATCATAGATATAACAAAAATCAGTACAGAATTACAGATGACACTGCCGTCTGCAAAAACCGCACCGTATAATGGACCGGTCGTCCTTGACGGTTACCGCACACAATGATAAGGTACCTGTAATCCGCAGCTTTGTAGGAGCATTTGTCATCCATGGTACAAAGCCTCCATGCTTACTACCTGGTGACAGGTAACCTGACGGCTGAAGCCATTGTGCATCTCAGATAAACTTCTCCGGAGTAAATGAAATTTCCATAAAGATACAGAATTAGAAAAGCAGGATTTTGTAATGGCGGTATTTTTGCGGGACGTCAAGTAGTCATTAGATAGTTTAGCGTCTAAGATGACTAGGTAACAAACGTATCAAATAAGTTTGCAAACACATTTTTTTGTTAGATGGGTGCTTTATGAAAAAATTAAATAACACTAACGAAAAGAAAACTAAAACCTATGTTACTGTTCTCAAATAATTACTTGAAATCCTCAAAAATTCGGGGCAAGAATGATTTTGGCAAATTAATGTCAACATGCCAAAGTAGTGTTCAAGACTTCGAGCTCCCGGTATCCCTCAAATTCGAGTTGAGGACAGTTCGGGTAGTATCGGCTTTACGATAATATGGATATCGCTTAAAACCTTGACAATTAAATGAATCGTGTTATCAGTCCGGCGGGCCGCACAAATACAGGCGCCACACAGCTGTTTTATAAACACAGCTTGAGGTTTAAACGGTAAACGACAGACATGACCTTTTTTTTTATTTATTTATTTATTTATTTATTATATTTTATTATTTATTTGTATATTTGCATATTTTCTTTATTTATTTATATATTTTTTTAACCAAACCGTAATAGATATGTACCTAATACTATAAATATACCGCCGTGGGATCTGGAGGCGAAGGTGCGCTACGGCGTCCTCACCTACCGCCTGACGCAGGTCCTCACCGGACATGGAAGTTTCGGGAGGTACCTGTGTCTGATGGGGCGGGAGGAAACGCCCGGATGTCATCACTGCGAGGACCGCCGTGAGGACACGGTGGAACACACAGTGGGAGAATGCCCTGCGTGGGCTGAGCACCGCCGTGCCCTCAGGGAAGTGATCGGCGATGGCGACCTCTCGCGTCCGGGCCTAGTGCGGGCCATGATGCGGAGCGAGGGGGATTGGGATGCCGTCTCCTCCTTTTGCGAAGCAGTCATGCTAGCTAAGGAGGAGGCGGGACGCGTGAGGCAGCGAAGCGCTGCCTCCTCGCAATCCAGCCATCGCGAAGGACACACCGGGCGTCGGGGATCGCGAGACGATCTCCGGCCACCGTAAGCGCGGGCCTGCGGACGGCGAGCATGGGTGGCTCCCCGTCCGACCAGAAACAGACCCGAGCGTACGGCGCGTCGCGTTGCGCGCGCGCCTCAAAGAGCCATCAGACCACCACAGATGGGGCCCAATACGGCCGATGCCGATTCGGAGTCGCGGAGAACCTAACGGGTAACCGGGGCTCCGGCTCGACGTGCAGTAGAAGGAACGGGGTGGTTTTTAGTCAGTAAGAGTCTGACACTCCCTTCCGCCTCACCCAGGCGGGAGCAGTCATTCGATGATTTTCCCCCCTTAAAAAAAAATACTATAAATATAATTGTATGTCGTAAGGCCTACAAACCGCAACTAACTTTAGTTGCAAGCCTGCAAGTCAAAGGTTGTCAGATCCAAGTACATTTTTTTTTTTTTCTTTTAAAACACGTTGCCCCACACTAGGATTTTCTCCTGTGTCGTGGGTGCGTTTACAAACATACAAGTTCACATACACAATGACACCCAGACCCGCGACACGTTGCACGGCAGCCGGTTGCCCAGCCACCGCACCAACCGTGCAATCTGGTGTGTTTTTAAGACATGCATGAGTTTTAACTTTCATGTTCTTACTTTCTGAGTAGTGATTGTGGAATACAATTTTATGTCGTATGTTAATAGATTCCTTCTTATTACGCAACTACATTATTAATGTATTGCGAAAATAATGCAGCAAATTAAGGTTTTGTCAAAATAGTAATTTGGCCACAAAACGTTGTATATTGATCGCGGGTGTTATCTAATCAATATTTCCTCCCAACTGACGTACTATTACCCACAACACAACCCACAAGTACTACGACTCTGCAATACAACATTATTGTACTATTTATAGAAAATATTACGTGGTCACTTTATTTTTATACAATTTCATTATGTCCTTGACTACACTTATTCACTGCGTGTCGGAGTCGGAACAAATTATTGACGGAATAGGAAGCGTTCGGAGAATCGGAGTTAACATGAATTATAATATTATTAGATAGTTTAACTTTTTACTTGTTTCATGAAGTCAAGGTTAATTTTATTGGAGAAAATAAAGAGGTTTAATAAATGAGCTTTATAGCAAATTTTTTCGAACCCTATTTCAACATCTTATTTTTGTATAAAATATAGTCCTTTTTACTCTTGTTAAAATGTGCAATGAACTACCGTATTCTTCGTCATAACCTAACAAGTTTTTATTAAAGTTATTAAGTTAGGAGATTGCAAAAACCGTGTATTTTCTAGAAAAGATACACGAGGTCATAGGCAGACGCGCGTTTAAATCAATCCTACTTTCCAAGGCTACAACAGTAAGCCTTAATTGGCTTATACTGATAACTGGTGATCAAATATGCAAGTAATATAAAACATTAAACCAATACTGTATGTAATATAATCGTAGATACAATACGCAACGTCCGAAAAACGAATATTTTTGCACCAACAACCTCAGGTTAGTTATTAACTAAACCAAATAACTGCATTTGAAGACCTCAAGTTATAATGAAGTTGTGCTTACCTTATTCCACATTCCATGACGAGTAGAACGAATCCGTACAGCATACACCTGGCGGCGTATGCTCTTAATATAACACGTAACAGACTGGGTTTCCGTTTCCCGCTGGCTCGTTGTACTTCTTCTTCCCATAGTCGCGCAAATTTATCTCCAAGAGGTCCTGGCAAAAGATATACAAAGTTAATGTGGTTTTTCTGGCGAAGTAATTAAGGCTAGATGCCATAGCGAGATCGAGTCATAGCAACTGCAATCTTGGGATTTATAAACGTTCTAATTGTGTAACTTATATGCCCAGAAACGATGGTTCTAAATGCATACCGTATGCCTGAACTGACCAAACTAGCATTCTAACGCATCAGTATCTTTCTTTGATTACATATAGTAGTTTACAAAAATATGAGACTTATTCCGTGATTATAAAACCTCAAAAGGGTCAGTTTCTTGACCTTGGATCCCAATATTTTACGTTCAACGTTCGGAATATTTCGATTCCCAGGTAAGCCGGCCTTGTACGATAGTGTGATTACCTTCCAAAATCAACAAGCTATAAAAATTTACCTCAAACATATAAATGATTGAGGACAAAGTTTTCTTGTTGCATTACATGTGCACTTCGATAAGTATCATCATTTAAATTGCAACAAGAGTTACACAAGCCGCTGGAGCACATTACTCAATAGGATAAAATCAAAGACGTACTATTGGCCATAGACTTTGCTCTTTATTCATTGACCTGAGTCACTGTGGAGTTTGATTTGCGCCTTATAATCGTCGACAGTACATTTGTTTAGTGACACATTATATAAAATTTAGTTTTTACAATCCTTCATGATTGATAGAACTTGGTATGTAAAATTACACCTTCCTCACCACCTACCATATATTCTAATCAATTTATTACCTTTTATAAAATAGCATGGATATTTTAAAATTGAAAGAAAACGCTGTCTGTAGTGATACTGATTCTAGATACGATTCTTAATAATTATTGCTACCTCTTGCTAAATGTACATTAGTAAATCATGCGTCATAATTAGCTTTATTTCCTTAGAATCGTAGCGACTATATTTGGTTTTTAACTACTACTCGTTTGCGTAAGATTAAAGTGTGACAACAGAACCAAATTGTTTTTTATCTGGTAAACCGGTAAACGAGCAGACGGATCATCTGATGGTAAGCAATCGGTGCCGCCCATGGACCCCTGGAACACCAGAGGCGTTACAAGTGCGTTACTCGTCTGCTGGCTGGATTCAGGTATTGGAAAGATTGGGGAAGGGGAGGGGGGATATTAGGCCTCACTTACACGACGAAACACAACGCAAGCGTTGTTTTACGTCGGTTTTCTGTGAGGCCGTGGTATTACTCCGGGCAAGCCGGCCCATTAGTGCCGAAGCATGGCTCTACCACACTTATAATTGATAATCCATATGTAAACTAAAAACTCATTTACATGTAGGTACATGTTCTACCTAAATATCATGTAAGTAAGTACGCAAATAGTCACATTCAGATTGTTTTAATTTGAACCGTTAATTTTAAGTCTATTTCAGTGGGGACAGGAAAACCATGTATTTATTTAAACCTATGTATAAATACGTAACTATTATGTGACACGTTCAAAGTTCATTATTATAATATTAATTTTAAATATTGGGAAACAAACTACGTAATTACCTAGTATTAATTTACTATTTTATGAAACAATTTATACATAAGTACTTGAATATCTATCAAGTAACTACCTATTACGAAAATTATAATTGACGACATTCTTATTTAAATAATGTAGGTATCGTCTCATTGTTGTTACATTATTAAAGTCGAACTTTGATTTAAATGCATAATGTCAATGCTCTCGTTATCTTGGCCTCCAATCGACGGTTCGTTTTTATTTCAAGTTCATTGAAATATTTAACTTAGTGTGAACTTGACTCTTCGGATTCTAAGAACGGTTTATTATTCAAGTCATGCTATCTATTTATAGGAAGCAAGAAGGTTTTTATCTAAGCCTCTTTAGTATTAAGCATAGGGAAGACCCTATGCTAAATAATCCTAGTATAGTAATCCAAGAGGATTACTTACAATCTTGGGTAGGACAAAGAGGGACTTCTACATTTGTTGTTAGCACAGACTAGAATTGTGTCTTGCATTGTATATTGAGTTTAACTTTATTCAAAACGAATTTACTTGAAAAAAATACACGTGATGTACACATTTCTCACATTAAACTGTAGGTAGGTAGATAAAACTGGTCGTTGGAACTACCTAGAATGACATCTGTATTAAGAATATCGCATACCACTTCATTTGCATAAGACAAACAATGGAAGTCGTTAAGAATGGTAACTATATGTAGAGGTACACTATTAGTCAAAGGCAAATTAAAAACGAGTGGTTGAACTAGTTCTTTCGAATGAGTTAGTTAACATTTATTTAGCAATTCAGTTACGTTTTTGAAGGTCAGTCTTTCTAGTCTTTCCATTATTTAGAATATAATAATTTACAGTTACAGGTATAATGTACATCTGTTAGGTACCTTCACTATTTCAGAAAAGTTTTAGGGATGAAATCAATAAAAACTTATTACTAATGACTTTAATGATTCAAATGTGAACAATAGCGTTACAATAGCGTATTTTACATTATTATTATCCCCGTTATTTTGGAAAGAGAAGTGGGCAAAGCCACAGGTAGTCGTTTTTTTACAATTTATTTACTTTCAGTAGATAGAGAGGAGCTTATTGTTAAATACTGTTTCAACAAAAAGATTCCGTAGTCTGTATCGTAGATTAAAAATCTAGAAAGTTCATTAGACGCAGGTAGAAACTCAGGAAAACATATTTTCCCACCAAAAATGGCAAAAAGCTAATAGAAAATGATTCCAAGATTATGTCATAGTCTTTATTGCTCTTTGGCACGGAAATACAATGTTATGTCGTGTCTCAACATGGAGGAATCGATGTTACATCAATGAATGGTTTTACACTACACGTATCGCGTGTCTTGAAACGATCGCAGCAAAGCTACATGATGGTTACTATCAGCTGTCGTTCACATATTCACATTACTCATTGGTCTCAGCTTCGTCACGTGCGAATTACGCATGCGGCAAATGTTTAAACACATCCTATACTTTTTTATTACAAGTTTTATTTGAAAATAGAATAGATAGGCAAAGACAATTTTTTTTTAATATTAAACCTGTAACCTATTTTATGCTATGAATCTAACGGTAACGTCGTGTTTTTTTGCCTACTCGTTTAGCATTGACATTCATGTGTTTCGGATGGCATGTGTTTTCGTTATGTAATATGGTGCAATAACTAAAGCAATTGCATGAAGACCAAATCTATATCAGGAGTTCCAATAAAGCTTAGGTTTCGTTGTCTATACGATCGGTTGTTAGATATCGATAGCTTCTGAAACTATGTATCTAGCAGACAAATTAACTCGTTTAGTACCGTCATTATAGACACAATTAAAGAACAATAGGTTGCGGTCACTGGTGTCCTCGCGGTGTTTGACAGTTTAAATAGATATTGTAGATAGATACGTATTCTTGACGAATAGTAAATTAATCAGCCAATTACTGCACCCATATATTACGATAAAAAATAGAGGTGTTAGTACAATATTACAGGAATCGGTTTTCAGTAGTTACTATTTAACTATACTGAAATTTAAATGAATAACTACTGAAAAACATATATTTATGTAATAGTTGTTATTTACTGAAAAACTAGATAAAATATTTGAATTTGCTATAAATGTACAATGAACTATTGTTATTACCTATATTCTGATCATTTAAATTAATTCAGAGTCAGTGAAGCATTTAAGTAAGTAGGTAAGTATTCTAGATTTCTGTGTGTAAACTTTCCTCCTTTGTGTCTAAATATTTAATTTAATAGACAGAAAACGAGTAGTAGTAGTAGGTAGTTATCATATATTTTTAACTCTAACTCATACACTGGCATATTGCTTAGTCCAAAAAGTTTTACATGTTTTAATTCCTTGATGATTCTGAAAGCTAATAAATTGATTGAAACTCTGTGGTTTATTTTTTTGTGTGCATAAATATTGATAAATTACTTTATCAACTTACCAGATGAGTGTTCTGCTAAAGGTTCATACAAGTCATGTTCTTCCATCTCCCTTTTGATACCACTCCAAAAAATTGGTAATGTCCATCTGGAAATTCAAAATTAGATTAGTTATGTATAAAAACTATGTAAATATTTAATGTAAAATTATTATAATGACTGTTTTACATTATTATCTGGCAACTTAGTCACTGTTTGAGCAATGTTTTTTAAAACTTATAGCTTGTGATTAAGGTTAAAAAACCTAAGGTATAGTTAAAGGCCTCAGCAACTTTTTCAAACACAATAGAATTGCAGATGGCCCTGACTTTGTGTAAAGGGCTCAGTTTTTTTTTATAACTAAGCAAAAGATCTCTTTCTTGACTTCAGTTCCATGTGGTAATTTTATTAAAGTGAATAGTAATTATTTTTCATTGGTAGGTACTAGATAAACATAATAACTTTGTTTTAAAAATTAAGAACTAAAGAAGGTAATACATGTTATGATAAATATTAACTTACGCGAATGTTAGGGCAGACAATGGGTTTGCCTTAGCCCTAGGGTGTGCTGGACGACTTTTTTTATCTAATGCCTCCATGATTGAGGAATTACCTGAAAAAATCAGAATAAACTTAGTTCTCGATAAATGTAAAGAATTTTTACAGAAAGGAATGTTGGTATTATTTATAGTTATAATTAAAGTGTTATGTTATGTAAATAACTAAACAATAACAGAAATAAAGTCTTGGAAAACGAAATAAAATGATATAGGGTTGCTTTAGTACTGTAACACAAGTTTTTAACAAGAAGTGGTTCAATCGGAAGCTATAAATAGTATAAACACTCACCGTAGCGGTCTTAGACAGCCGGTATGGTTTTGTAACCTTACGAGACGAGCACACGCATGACCTGTGCACTGCACCGGCACACAACTACACTCCGACACGGTTACACAGCTAATTGAAAATGTGCACTACCTACTTATTATTTGTTTTATACCCACACAATATATAATATCTTCTTAAAACCCGTCGATGTACATACGAATTGTAAATCACTGGTATTAATAAGTATTACAGCAATGCTGTGCAGATATTCATGTAAGTAAATAACTAAAAACAACTATATTCAACCAATTCACTTTTGAATATGGCACGTACAATTTTATTATTGTGTCATTTCAAAAACCGCACCGTACACGTTCACTGCTAATTTTTTACTGATAAAAATATGTGAATGAATGAACCACGCATGTAACGTCAATTTTATCTGACGTACATATGACAGCAAATATAGAAGTTGACAGTGACATAACGTAACGGTTGTCAAACTAAAAGCTGTACTGATATTCTATAGAGTATGATCATGTTATAAGAGTAGTATATATGTTTAGATCTCCATTGATTTTAGATAAAAATAATTATTTTGCATAATGATAAAAAAGTGTACTTTCGTGAACTATATGACTACACATTTTTAAATATTCCATAATTTTGGAAAGAACTTTTATTCGTTGCAAAAGGGTAGACATGGAAGTAAATAGTAATTTAAAATAATCATAATGAATTCGCTTAGTCAAGTGTCAAGTTACGTCTGCAGTCCGGAGTCCAGATATCCTTAGCTGTTGTGCATATTTTTGTGCAGTTAGCAACTTTAGATTTTGGCCTTGTGGGTTTCTGGGTCTATGTCGCAAGTGATTTCTAAGCTTTATTCGTTCAGTACCTATGAAGTTGAATACTTTGGTTTGACATTGACAGACTTCAGTCTTGACATTATTGTATTGTACTTCAAATTCTTCAAAATCTTCAAAACCAAAACGAAACTCGAAAAGTCGAAAGTGTTTGTTCCTGTGTATTATGATGTTGGTTAAATAAATAAAGTGTAAATGTAGTCTATACATATAAATAAAGCGGCCGTTGTTCTAGGAGTGTCTGGTCAAACAAATGAGTCATAGGATTCATAGTAGTGATGAATTATCTCTGAGAACATGTAGGCATAGGCATTTATGAAATAATATCATCGTGTGTTGAATCAAAACGAAGAATTAAATTGTAAAGATTGTGTTCAGAAAATGTACGTGTCATTGTTACTAAGATACAAAAGTATGATACTCGCTAGTATATTCTTTTTCTACCTTGGTTGTGGAATAACACTAAACTCTCTGCGCCTTGAATGTGCTGATGCTAACACTGCCAAAGATTTGAGCGATACTAAGTATGGTTTAGGTAAAATTGAATATGCAGTACTAGTTTTAAGTGGACCTAACAATGAAGCCAAGAGAGATGCTATAAGAGCCACTTGGATGAAGTTCTCGAATAATATATTTGTGGAGAATGGAGAGAAATTATACAAGTGGAACCATACATGGACTGAGCATCATGTGCCACATGAATTCATAAAGGTCTACTTCGTAATTGGCACTCAAGGTTTGAGTGAAACGAAGCTGACAAAGTTACATACTGAAAATAACAGAAGCAATGACCTCTTATTATTAGACAGCTTTGAAGATAGTTATAAGAACCTAGCTATAAAAATGTTACATTCTTTAAAGTGGCTGACTACTAATTTAAGTGGATTAAAATATTTAATAAAGTGTGATGATGACTCCTTTGTAAGAGTTGATTTGATAATAAAAGATCTAGAAGCTTATGCACCCGAGATGAATGCTCATGAAATAAGTGAATATGTTACTTATAAGGTATGTTTCGTTTATAAGGTATGTTTACTATGGTGTTGTAAAACACTTCTAGCTCATTTAATTTGCTTACAATAATAATATTGACAACTAAACACTCACCAAAATTTCATATCGCTATAAGTTTGAAAATCATGCTAAAACAACCTTTATTCCATAGAAAAAATAACAAAAATTGTTGACATAATTTCAGAAAGATCTACCTTCATACAAAGGCTTGTATTGGGGATATTTCGATGGCCGAGCACGAGTTTATTTGAATGGAAAATGGCAAGAGAAGGATTGGTTCCTGTGTGACAACTACCTACCTTATGCATTAGGTGGTGGCTATGTCATATCTCGTAGTATTGTAGACTTCGTTGGAAGGAATGCTGATATATTAGGGTGAGCTTTTACCTACAATTAATAGACCTAAATTAAAATCAATTGATGCATGTATTGTGCGAGTAATTGACACTTGACTGACTCAGTTCAATCAATTAATAGATCTTTTTGATTGTCTGTGATTGTTGTTATAGTCAGAACTAAAACTGTTTGAAAGAATATACTGGGAATTGGATTGTGTTATACACAAAATAATTACTTCATAATAACCATTGAAACTTATTCAACTTTTTTGTTATAGACATTATAATTCTGAGGATGTTTCCATGGGAGTGTGGACAGCCTCTTTAGATGGTATGAACAGAGTCCATGACGTCAGATTTGACACGGAATGGAAAACAAGAGGCTGCTCCACTCAAATGTTAGTTCGACACAAACAGGCACCTGCGGACATGTTCCAGCTGTACAAAACATTGGTACATTCACACGGACAGAAACTTTGCAAGACTGAAACTATATTAAGGAAATCTTATCTTTATAAATGGGATGTGCTACCGAGCATGTGCTGTAAGTAGTGTAACTTAACTGAATTGTAGAATCTGCTAGAATGCTAGATAACTGTAGAATTGGCTCTATAGTTCATTTTGTCAAGTCAGTCATTATTTAAGGCTCGATAGTGATCAAATTATATTATACAGTATCTGTTTGTTGTGGAATGTTAGTCATATTGTAGAAAATTGTGTGAAATTATATATAGAATGTGTGTAGATATTAATCTTGGACCTGTTTCCTTTAAAGACATCTTTTTATGTAAAATATAATTACTTTCACTGTAAAGTATAATTACTTTAAGTAATTATTTTTAATGAGCATGACCTTTTTGACCAATGAAAATAAAACTTTTGTAAACATTACTAGATGTGCATTTTTATTTTAACTAAACAAATGAATATAAATTAAACTTATACAACACATTTTTGTCATTTAAGGGTAACCATGTAACCAACTAACCATGTAATTGTTGTGTGATAAACAACAAAAAGTGAGAATAATTAGTTTTACGAATACTTATTGTTATTCACACACTCCTGCACACAGGCACCCAAATATCACATATAAACAGATTTAGTAACTTAACCCATAAATCTCCAAGCGGTCACCGGTGACCGCTTTCCACTAATATTACATTACATTATAGACCTTTTTTCTAATGTTTAGAGACTACTTTTGTATGACCAAATTTAGGGGGTGGATTTCAACGGGTTAATTAATTATGACTTTTCATGTCCATGTAGGTCTGATTGTTGTAGAATGTTGTTCTTGACAACTCTTCCTTGAAATAATCTATGGTTCTCTGCAGGCCACCTTGTAATGACACCTAGAATAAATACAATTAAAATACAATGGGTATTGAGAAAATGGTCCAAAACAAATATGGTATGACTAGAAAAGCATAGCAATAAATCTCGTTTCATTAATAATGAAATTGTGGTTTAAGGCCACAGTCTCTACGACATCAGATATGATTTGTATAATTTTTCCAATATTACCTATCCAAGAAAATTATAGTTCTTAAAAGGTAAATCTACAAAAATTGCTGTGATTATCTATAAGTAGCTAATTTGTAGTTTTTGCCAATATTAATTATTTATTTTCAGTCATGATCGACCCTCTGTAGGGCAAAGGTTTTTGGAATAGAAGTACTTAAAAAAATAACAAATTTTGGTTGACTCACTTTAGGTTCCCAATGTAAATGTTGCTTAGCGACAGTGATGTCGGGCCGGCGTCGCTGCGGATCGTCCTCCACGGGCGCACTCTTCGCCACCATACTCCGGCAGCCTGGCACTTGATTCTTGATTATCATTGCGAATTCTGAAAGAGAAGAATATTTGGTAAATGAATAGAAGATAGATACAGGCAGAAAAATGCAAGATCTTGGAGCAATTTTTTTTGTATTATTTGTATCGATCATTTCCAAGCGCGACAAGCAAGAGTTCGTGGCTTTAATCTCCTTCAAGATTAGTTTTTCTATTAAACATATTATCAGTTTTTACTAGCATAGTAGGGAGTCTTGTATTGCACCTAGTGTAGCATCCAGTGTTTTTTTTATATTGGGTGGGACTGAGGTTTGACTATTATTTCGCGATAGATTCGCCCTCTATATACAATTCATATCATAACATTCGAAATAAGCGAGTGCATACCTAATTATGTGCACCTGTCTACCCCTCGGAGTTCTAAATACAAATTCAGTAGATAAAAAAAGTATCTCATAGCAGTTATAAAGAAATAATTGCAGTATTAGGTACATGCATTACTAACTATAAGGAAGTAGAAGCTGCAGTAGGTAACCGGCGATAAACAAAGTAGGTAGCGATAAGCGTTATCGTATACCGTGTAACTTTTACACCTTTTCCGATAGTAAAGTTCAATGAATTGGAAAAAATCGATAAGTTGTTAAATGAAAAGAAATAATTGCCGCCAAATCGCACCCCACGAATTGATTAGTCATATCAATTGATTGCCTCGTTGGCCGAGTGCCGGGCAAGGGGTCTCGGGTCCGATTCTCGGATCGGGCAAAGTATTACTAAGTTTTAAATAAAAATCTCAGTCAGCACGGAGTCCGGATTTGTGCCCGGTATATGGCAAAAGGTTCATCCCCTATTACATGGGACTCATACTTAAAAAAATAGTGAAAAGTGGGTGTTACATGGCACAGAGGCATTAAGTGCTGTAATGTGCACCTCTGTCCACCCCGTCGGGGATACATTTATATTATCCATATGATGACGAAATCAAATTAATAATCTCACAATAGCATTAGACCGAAGCAAAAAAAGCTTATTTTTAGGGTACCTACACTTTGTAATAATTTGTAGTTTCAGGTAGGTTGGTTATTTAGACTTGTGTCCATGTTATAAGTAATGTTTATATTCATGGCAATCGTGGTTTTAGGGCATAGTTTGATCATTAAGGCGGAAATATGGGAATTACCTCAAAAGTTTTCTGGGAGTGAAAATTGACATTTTTGTACAAAAATTGTGGCCAAAAACAGTTTGTTTTTTATAATTGCATTTTACAAGAAAAACGTTATACAATTTTCAACATTTCACCCTTAACGAAGCAGTACCTGCAGTACCTGTAACTTTTTTCATAATACTACATAATGTACTTACCTATTTATACATATTAGAATATTAAATGAATGAATATAATATGAATGTTAAAAATATCTATTTTTGTTGCCTTGTATTGTGTACTAGCGGCCCGCCCCGGCTTCGCACGGGTACACACACACATACACCCTTCTTTTTTGCGTCGGGTTTAAAAAAAAAGTATAATTATAAAGTTAGAATTTTTTTGTTAATGATTTTTTTTTTCATATTTTTTATTAGGTAGGTAATGTTTTATTTTGTTTTTTTTTTTTAATTTTTCAATTTTTTACAAATATCATATTATCTACAAAAAAAAGTTTTAGTGAGTCAGAGGTTCCCTGTAAACGATATTTGAAGTAGTTTTATTTTGTGGCAGCAAAATAAATTGATTTTCAGGAGCTCCGACACGTGATAGGCCAACATACAGTTGGCCATGAGTGAAACATTCTTTTCGTAGATCGATCCCTAATAATTCGAAGGTTTGGCCTTGGGACTTGTTAATAGTTAATGCGAAAGATGATTTGACCGGAAACTGAAAGTCGATTAAAAGGGATTGGCAGATCATAACATAACATCACGCCTTTTATCCCCGAAGGGGTAGGCAGAGGTGCACATAGAAGTAACACCCACTTTTCACAATTTATGTTATGAGTCCCATGTAATAGGGGGTGAGTTGGCAGATCAGTTGGGATGATCGGTATCCTCGGTATATGAGCTATGAGCTAGTTGACCAGCCGGCACGTTATTTTATTACATTGACTCACCCTCCCCCCACCGTACCCCAGTGACGCTTACATGGAGCCTACATCGCATGCTGGCTAGCTGAGCGCGGTGAGCGGCAACCACGCGACTTTTTTCTAATACTTGCATTTTTAAACTCGTGATATCTTCCGAATGAAATGTCCGAATTGAATAAAAAGGTATTGAAGCCGTCTTCTTGAATATAAGGTAATTTATTTTGATAAGGATTAATACCAAGGTACAAATAAAGAGCCTTTTCAAGCGGCGGCATATAAATTAAATTTTTGGAATAAAAAACCGCTTACTGTGATATAACTATAATATTTAGACATGCTGTCGCGACACTTTTTGTAGATAATGATGAGTTCTGCAAAGTCCGTAGTAAATGATTTTGTTCTATCATCAATAGTTTGCGCAGCGCACGCGACGTAAGGAATTTTTCAGGTAATTTTTTTACACCTTGGGTTACATTATTGGAATTTTAGGAAAGATCCCTATATTTTTAAAATATAATATAGCCTATGTTACTCGGGGATAATGTAGCTTTCCAGAGGTGAAAGAATTTCTGAAATCTGTCCAGTAGTTTCGGAGCCTATTCATTACAAACAAACAAACAAACACATCTTTCCTCTTTATAATATTATAGTATAGAAGATATAGATAATTCATGTGATTTGTACGGAAGAATTTTGTTGATACATCATTTTTTTATTGATTGAATTGTACCTAATTAAAGTTAGGTATAGTATAGGTGAAATCTACATCATTTAACAACCTAATGTTGTTTAATACTTACCTAATAATTATCAAAATCGAAGTATATATATACAACGTTTTATATTGAAATAATTATGTATGAAAATAGATTTAATTCATTTCAAAAAATAAATGTGTTGCACTTCTACTTCTATCAACCTCCCTTTTCTAATGCAGAAGTGAATGGACTAGGTCGGTAGGAACGACAATTTTACTCCATACTATGTACTTATTGTGTATATGAGTCCTTTGGAACTTTAAAGTAAAATTTTAGAATATAAAAAACCATTAAAACTCATATTACTGTACCCTGTATAGTATTTTCCACGGGATTCCCGAGGTTGACAGGTAACGTGTAGCTGGACGCCATCAGAGCCAGCAGTCCATCGACGAGATCTGATACGTAGCAGAATGAACGGGTCTGCTGCCCGTTGCCGTATACCTGCAATGTTTATAAGCATTAATAATTTAGTACTTATCAACTATCTAATAATAATGATAATATTCAATGTTAGTTCTCCCGTGGCGTGGGTCTGTTTACATCTTATTGTGTACGATTCTGGTCTTGAACGACTCTTTGTGTGATCGACAAATGGTTGTACCTTGTACCGCTTTTGGGTGTATTATGCATGTCAACGAATGGAAACGTACATGCGAAAATTCTAGTGTGGGGGCACATTTTAAAAAGAGGTCTCTCATATATCTGTGATCCTCGTTAGCTGTAGATTTGCCTTCAATAAATTTCTGATAATTTAATATCAAAATTACTTACAGTAATAGTTAAATTCTGCAGCGCCTGCATAATAAAGTTGGACACGACGCGTCCATCAGACACGTGCATCCGAGGTCCATACGTATTGAATATGCGCGCCACTCTAACTGATACCTTCTCTTGTTTTGCGTACGAATACGCTAACGTCTCCGCAACTCTCTTGCCCTCATCGTAACAGGCTCGGGGACCTGAAATGTTACAAATATTACATAACATAACATAACATCACGCCTTTTATCCTCGAAGGGGTAGGCAGAGGTGCACACAGAAGTAACACCTACTTTTCACTATTTATGTTATGAGTCCCATGTAATAGGGGGTGAGCCTATTGCCATATACCGGGCACATTTCCAAACTCCGTGCTACTACTGAGAATTATTTAAAAACCCAGTAATACTTTGCCCGACCCGGGAATCGAACCCGAGACCCCTTGCCCGGCAGTTACAAATATTATCTTTAATAAATGCCCGATTGAACAATTTTGTGATCCACCTAATAACAGCCCGTCAGACTGGACTATTCCTTCCTTCACAAAACAGGTGTTTGCTATAATTAAGCTGGCGGGTTAGGGATCGCAGTTTTAAAAGCTCATATTCATCAAAGAGCGCTGCTGCCCGATCTCTGGTTAAATCAATGAGACTGATTTATTATACGGCCAATGAAAAACATGTTCGTATCGGATACTTGGGTATTTTAATTATGTATCTTTCTTTTTCATGCAGCACCTATTTGTTTCAAAATTTTGAATGAATTTTTCATTCTAGCTCATGATTATTCAAACTTACAAAGTATGTTATAACGAATTTAAGTCCAACTTAACAGAATCGCGGTAAAACCGGAATCCTAACTAGATACTTAATATAAAAGTGTTGTCACGAACAACACCTAAACTGCTGAACAGGTTTTGATAGAATTTGGGACACAGATAGGTGTGACCTATGTATACAATGTGATAGAATATTACCATAACAATAAAAATAGGTAAAAAATAGAGGTAAATCTTTTGACAAAGTAGGTCTTAACAGATGTCTGCGAATATACGTAATAAATAATAATATTCGAGTAACTCATTAACATAATTATTTGAAGAACCAACCTAATCTGTTCAATTCTAGAAAAGGTCACAGAATTGTACCATTTACACAGTGAGGTCATTGTCACAATTATGTGCACACCTGTGGTAGGTTAATAAATTCTAATGTCTGTATTATTAAGTATATGTATAATATAATAAAAATATACACTTGCGAGCAAAGAAACGGAACAACTATAACTTAATGCTTAAAAAAAGTTTTACAACAAAATGCTGTCATTTTGATTGCCTTTTATACAATATATGTTACCATGCAATTAGTAAAATATTTGTAGAAAATATTTATCAAGAAATGAAAAAGAAAAACGCTAGTGGTTCAGTTTCTTTGCTACCAAGTGTATTAGGTATGTTTTTAAATAAAGAAATTTAAAAAATAGAGCTATTTAATCGTCATTATTTTTTTAATTCTAGTTAGTTTTGTTTCATATTCAGAGTAAAGTCATCCTTAATAAAATATATATTAACAATTCTATCTATTAGATGTATTAAAAATAGTTTTAAGTTTAAAATAAAAATTAGATGATTCACAAGTACACTTCTAATTTGTTCAAGTACTTCGAAAAGGTATTCATTGGGTATTATGTAAAACAAGCTGTATTACGAGGTATGAACGATCATAATAGAATAACGTAGTACTGACCCGCTATAAGTTATTTTGTTTAAACAAACGGTATTTCGTTTTACATCGCCGGTAAAATTAATAAAATCACATCCTACTAACATAATAAATGTGAAAGTTTAATATGTTGCTCAATAACTGCAAAACTATTGATGAAACTGTACATATGAGAATATAGATCACGCAATAAGCATGTGCCATACTGACCTATAGGATTCACATGACCCCAATAAGATTCAGGCTGGGGGTGCACCATGGGGTCACCATAGACTTCAGATGTGCTTGCTATCAGTATCTTAGCTCCAACTCGTCGTGCTAAACCTAGAATTCAAATACCAATGATTCTATTGACATTATTAGATTTCTTTATCATTAATATTTTTTCATGAATAATATTTTTATACTCAAAATCAAAAAGCATGTTAAGACCATATTATAATAGTTTATCTCATTTTAGTTGAACAATATTCACTACACTGTAGTAGGAAGTAACTAATAAGGACAAGATAAGAGCAAGCCCTTTTTGATAAAGTAAAACAACGCATTTGCATTTATAAAATGACAAAATGTTGAACAATTTAACTGCCAAGTTTAAAATAGCGATAGTCAAACCTCCACTAACATTAGGCACTGGTTACTGACTGAGCACTCTTAGGGTTAAAAAGATTCTGTTGGTATTTTATAATTTCAACATACTCACCTAACATATTGATTGTTCCTAAAGTATTAGTCTTAATTGTCTTAACTGGATTTTGCATGTAATGAGGCGGACTTGCAGGACTAGCTAAGTGGTATATTTCATCTGCCTACAAAAGCAGAACATATTAGTGCAATAATAATCATAAAATCCACTTATTCACCAAATGATAACAACGTTTTACCTCTACATAAAGTGGATTAACTATATCATGGTGAATCATTTCAAAGTTACGGTGACCGAACCAATGTTCTACATTGCGTTTACGTCCCGTAAAGAAATTGTCTACTACAATTACTTCATGACCTTGTGTCATAAGTACATCTACCAAGTGAGAGCCAACAAATCCTGCTCCACCGGTTACCTGAAATATAATGTCAAAAAATAAAATTATGTATTATTAAACAAAGGCCTTTGCCGTGCAGAGGGAGGACCACGGCTAAAAATATGATATATAAATAAATTATTCAATATTCAACAGATAGTTAGCACAGTGGCCGGGACACAAGCCGCTGAGTATAAATTTACACAAATATTTATAAAAGTAAAAGTACTTAGTAGTTCTGGGTTTAGCTGTAATTTGTATAAAATTCCATATTTTGAAATTACTGACAAAATCTTATTTTGGGACATAACAAAGAATTACTAATTATTGCTCTTGTATTAGTAGATAATCGAGATAATCAACATTATCTTCTCTAGGTTGTTTGTGTTCTTATGTTATTTGACTACATTTTGATACAATTGTACAGGTAAAATCTCGAAATCTTAACATGATTGAAAATAATTATAAATGATATTTCGTTCACATAATTATTTTATCTATAATAGTTTTCTTTAAAATACTTTACAGTAGTCTATTTAAATTATAGATACTTAATAAACATTATCAATACCTGCTTCTAAACTTTTTACATGGATGACACGGCATTAGTTATTCTAAGATAAATAAAGTACCTACACTACAGTGACATTGATGAATAAAGACAAGGGCTACTGGTTAAGTAAAATGTTTATAAACTAGTTAAGTACCTAATGTTTTTTATTATCAGCAGCAGATAAAAAATAAGGTTGTTTATTTTCTTAAACAAACATTAGCTAAGTATTACTAAGAAATATTGAGCAGTTACTAAGGTCTTTTTATCTATGTATAGACAGAATTGTATTTTTTAGAATTGGATTGATTAAAAATTATATTGCTAGATTCGGCGGTTAAACTTTAAATATGTTCAGCAGGAGAACTTCCAGCCATTTAAAGAACATTTTAATATGAAGAATAATTAAATTGTTTTTAAAAGAAAGTAATAGATATCTTACCAATATCCTCTTTCTTTCCTTATAGCCCAGAAATTTGACATCTGGGTACTTCTGCGGCACTCTGCCCTCTAAAATAGCAATTTTTTTTTCTAACTGGTCTATTCTTGACCGCGCTTCCTTCAGCTCACGCTTTGTGTCCTCGCTGTTACTGTCCACTATTTTCTCCTCCATTATATTAAGTTTTGTAAATTTTTCAGCCTTTGGCAGATCATTAAATTGTACATTTATTTTTGGGATATTGTCATCGAAGCTTCTTTGGTTCACTCCACTGTTTTCTTTTGAAAATATCAAAAATAAAAGGAGCACTACAAAATGAAAATACATGTTAAAAATGGTTAAAAATATAGCTAGTTTTATTTTGTACAAAATTAAATGAATTGTTAAATTAGTTAATGAAGCTATGGAAAATTTTCTGCTGAATATTAACTCAACAAATAGGTAGAATATAATGATTTAATAGCCAGCAAGTCCAATAAGATGAAAACTACACTAAAAATTAGCATTATAACTGTTGAGTCATAATGTATTGTCTCATGATAGTTTTTCATATTTACCATAATAAGAAAACGGCATTGTTAAGCAAAATATTGTTGATGGCCTCTTTGACTCGCCATCGATCACTGACGAAGTGACGAGTGAAAAAATTACGACGCGACCAAGAAAGAATGTTCAGTAGTCCTACATTAATTTCATAGCCTTCTCAAGACCTTGATTTATAATAGGCCTGTGCGTGTAAAACATTCAAATAAGCCATTGCAAACAAAACAATGGGAAAGAAAACAATTTTAAACGAGCGGCGAGTGTCCGTGTAAACTTATAAACAGATTGTGCTGTACTTACGAAAAAAAAGTATGCCAAAGACTGTAAATGTCTTTCTCAATTTCAGATATTGCCTTATCATTTCTGAGTTTACTATAATATTTTTCTGTTTACATTGCTAATTTTATATTAGTATTTATGTTCTGTACGTGCTTTTTCACTGAAAAATTGAAGTAATTTTATAGATGTCAAATTCATAGCCCTTTTGATATTGACAGCTGACAGCGTCACATTCAGCTGACTGCCAGCTTTTGTAAATAGAGATGTCCGAAACACAGACAAAATATCAAATCAAATGGTTGTAAACGCGTCCAAGGTCTATGTCATAGAGTATAGAGGCCAGTAGTATTGACTGTGATAACGACAAAAATCAATCGCATTTCGTAACATAACGACATTTGACTGCTCGACTTTATACATGATCTATTTGCCGAAATATATCATTTTTCCAACATTTTGAGAAATGAGTATGCCATTTGGTAAAATAATACAACTCTATGTCCGGTTAGTTTAACCTCTTAGTTGTGATCAGGTTTTTAAAATTAATTCGGTCTGAGGTGCCCTCTTGGCCAGTCACATCAGGACACACAGGAAGAGATAGTTAATAAAAGGAGTCACGGTTTCCGAAATCAGTAAAAGAGGACTATAATGTTAATAACAAGGACATTCATAAAAGGCGGACGTAGTGCTGCTTAGAAATTATTGAAGCACCTAAATATCGATGGTATATTCTCCGTCTATACCTCAGTAGGTGTCGCGGAGAACCTAACGGGTAACCGGGGCTCCGGCTCGACGTGCAGGAGAAGGAACGGGGTGGTTTTTAGTCAGTAAGAGTCTGACACTCCCTCCCGCCTCACCCAGGCGGGAGAAGTCATTCGATGATTTTCCCCCCTTAAAAAAAAAAAAAATACCTCAGTAGGTGCATAGATGTCTGGCTATTGTCTACGGGTAGAATTTAGGATCCAACTTGACGGTAAATTCATAAACATACTGTTGGTCTCTTTTACTTATGTCTCTTTGCTTATGCGGAAAGAGACAACACATTATTGTCATTCTGGCCATAATTTTTTGACGTCATCAGAAAAACCTAGTTGTGCCGAATTGGCCATCTTAGTCCCCTGTTATCAGTGCATGTCAGTGGTACATCAGCTGTCAAAGCATTGGTCAACAATATTGTGTTACGAAAATTTGTAGAATTCCTGTTGTTTTTGTGCGTGGTAAACAAAGAAATTATTGGTTAGTGAGAAGAACTATGCCCGGGTGCAGTGTTATTGTATGTAGCACTAAAAATATTACTAAACCGGCAGGTGTAACATTACATCGGTAAGTACTGTTATTTTTCATTAGAATATCTCTGTTTTTCAAACAATTCAAGTGTGGTTGCTGCAAATTGACTAAATACAATACTTTTCTAACTAATGCAGTGCTTATTTTCATTAATTTTAGTTGAAATACGTCTAAAACAATTTTCATTAAAAAATAGTGATGTACATGATTGTTCCCGTATCGATAATTTTATCGTACATAATAAATACGTCAAAAGTAGAACAAAGAACTATACTAAATTCTGAATAATAAAGTGCATTAATTTGACATAATGACAAAATACAAAAAACATTAAGTACTCGTCAAAAATTTCATTTTATCGACAAAATTCCACCATCGTCAATACCTACGTAATGTAATAAATAATTAATACAATAGAGAATAATTTTTGTACAATATGAGATAAGGAATAATATTGTGGGAAATGCATTTTTGTCAAAATTGATTTTTTTATCAAATACCGCTTTTTTGTCAAAATTGATTTTTTTATCAAATAGGGATTCAAATGAAGCAAACAAATGAAATATAACTTTAGGGTATTTTTAGAGTATTTATTAGAATGTGTCGAACTCTGCCGATAATTTTAATAATATTATAAATTTTCTTTTTAGTTTGTGCTTGAACCACGCAGAAGTTCTTGGCTGGAAATAATTAATGTGGGAAACATAGAGGTAGATACTAGAAGAAAACATATCTTTGTTTGTTAACTTTATTTTGAAGATTAATGTTTTAACCGAACAATAAATTAATAGTAAATCTACGTGATGGGGCCCTATCGGTACAAGCTCTATTGGTAAATCATAATGTAAACGATTCATTATGTGTTTTGTTTGTTTGGATCAAGTAAGTTAAATTATACTATTTATGTTGCAGCCTCTAGCCAGATATGTGCATGAAAATGAACTTGGAACTAGTTCTGGAGTCTTCTCGAAAGATGGTTTTGCAGATTACATTACAGGGAAACACTACGAAAAATTCGAAGATATTGTATATTATAAATCTTGATTTTATGAATACTTTGATACAGTTTTATTTTTCAACCCTCAAAAATTACTTAACCTTAATTATATAAATATTGACCAGTTGATGGAAAATCCTTTTCATGAATTTCGATATATAAGTATCGTGAAAGTTATAATGTGAATGTATAGGCACGATCGACTGGAGTGACAGTGCACGCAGCAACTACTAAATATATTTCGCTAATATGTTGGTAATGTTTAGCAGCTAGATAAAAATTAAATCCAGATGAATCATAAAATAATGATATTTTATTGATAAGTCAATTAAAACCAATTCTAAAATATCGATATTTCTACAGTTTTAAAAGTTACATCCCTAGTTCTACCGCCATTACAGGTGACCAAGTGAAGTTTATGTAGGCACGATTTTTTCCTAGTTGTTTCTTATCCATACTCATATCATATCAGTGGTATAGACGGAGGTAAGAGGTAGTGGCCAGGTGCCACAGTCGATGTTTTTAAAGGCTATGTCCGCCTTTTTTTCAACGTCCTTGGTTATTAACTTATTTCATTTTTATACAAAATTCATATTTCTGACATTTCAATGAAATTGTTTTATTCATTTATAATCAACACTTTTATACGTATAAATCATACAATGGCGGACTTAATGCCGTTGAATTATTATCGACCGAATTTTGTCGTTATCCATGTACTCTAGTATTAATCAAAAAAATAATTTCGAGTTAGACTATTGTCTACTCCGGGGGTTTTTTTTAAGGGGGGAAAATCATCGAATGACTGCTCCCGCCTGGGTGAGGCGAAAGGGAGTGTCAGACTCTTACTGACTAAAAACCACACCGTTCCTTCTCCTGCACGTCGAGCCGGAGCCCCGGTTACCCGTTAGGTTCTCGGGGTTGCAATTGCGAAGAAGCGCAAGGGTTACTAGGGTGCCGGTTAGAGGCGAGTTTAGAACGGGGTGGTTTTAGTCAGTGAGAGTCTGACACTCCCTCTCATTTCACCCAGAACGGGAGGAATCATCTGATGATTTTCCCTCACAAAAAATACTTTGCCTGTTCCACAAATTTTTGCTCCCGATCTGGGTGTGACGTGTATGTGAAATTATATGTTTGTAAACGAGCTCACAATTCAAGAGGAAATTATAATGTAAGATTACTTAAAAACAATCGTCTGGCTGTGGAAAAGGGCAATCTGTTACCGTAGGTTCGACTCGAAGTAGGCTTCTCCTACTAACGCGTTGGTTTGTAGTCAGTATGAGTGCTCTCTCGTCGCACTTTTTTTTTTAAGGGGTGAAAATCATCGAATTACTGCTCCCGCCTGGGTGAGGCGGGAGGGAGTGTCAGACTCTTACTGACTAAAAAGCACCTCGTTCCTTGTCCTGCACGTCGAGCCGGAGCCCCGGTTACCCGTTAGGTTCTTCCCCGTCTCACGTTTGGCGGCATGATTCATTCGATAATTATGTCCCCTAAAAAGTCAACAGATGTGATGTGACAGTCCAGTACGTAATCGGTCGGGTCGGGCAAAGCATTACTGGGTTTTTTCTTCATTAAATTCTCAGTAGTAGTACGGAGTCTGGAATTGTGCCCGGTATATGGCAATAGGCTCTTCCCCTATTACATAGGACTCATAACAGAAATAGCGGAAAGTGAGTGTTACATTGTACAGTGGTATAATGTGCGCCACTGCCTACCCCTTCGGGGATAAAAGGCGTGATGTTGTGTTGTGTTGCTTATATTTATATGCAGAAAAAAGTTATTCTTCTTTCGTTCGTTCGTTTAAGGAAATAATAAGTTCAATAAAAACAATACCTTGTAAATATTATGTAATTAACATACAAAAACTTATACCTAAACTTATTTCCTATCATTTCATTAGTTAATTAAATTAATAAAGTAACTAGTAATCTAATTAATATAGGTAAATAATACAGATAATAATATTTGCGGTTTTACCTGTTGACCGTTCTTGTTTACAACGGAAGTACAAATGCACGTTTCTTGTAAAGTAAGATTAGTCAACGGGAATTTGAGTTTTATTTTTCTTGTTCAAACGTTAGCTTAACTTATGGTAGTTTGTACTTATTGTAGGTCGCCAGTGATTAACTGACCGCCTAGTCACCTAGGTTTTATTAACCATCCACTTCACAAACTGCAAATCCTAAAGGTATTGAGTATGATGATCACATAATGCACCTTTGTATCTATCCCTATGTCGCAGAGGCAGCAACAAAGTCGTATTGTAACCTCAACTAACAAAAACAATCAAGAAGAAATTATGTTTTTCTTAGAATCTGTGTCAATGCGATATGCATAGGTTTATTGGTACTTTTAAGATATCTTCGAATATCACACATGTTCTATTATTGACAGTAAATGTGATATACAGGAATAAAAGTTATCACCAATTTTCTCCTTCATGGGCCAACCTTTTCGAATTTCTATTTAATAGCAAAGTCTTAAAAGTACCCTTAACCGACGAGCATGCATGAAAAGATTGATGACTGTTAATGAAGCGAAAGAGGTATGTAAGAATCGTAGTAATTGGCGTTCCTTAGTCTCTGCCTACCCCCATGGGAGACAAAGTACCCTATGTAGCAAAGTCTTGTACTTAGGCACTTTGGTTAAATTACATACAAAGTTGATTATGCAAACAGGAACTGAAAGCTATTTGTACCTACGTACATGCAACTACTTAATCTAATAAGTCATTCAATTAATATTTCTCAAACAACCGGTTCGTATTCGCACGGGTATATCCGGCTGGTCACTGAAGAGACCATCGATTCCTGCATTGAAATAAGCCGTGATCTCAGCGGCTAAATTACCCAGAGCTGATGACAAGTTTGGGTACATTTTGTTACGACAATCTGTTGGTAAGAACGCATTCTCTGCACGGAACGTATATGGGTGCACTTTCAAGCCCGCCTCGTGAGCATCGTGTACAAAAGTTGTAGGTTCCCCCAGATTATTTTCTGCGTCACGAGGTATTATGTAGCTCTTATCTGGTCCTACCGCGTAAGCGTACTTCGCAACCTCCGCAAGTCCCTCTGGTGTAGCCATATCAGCGTATGTTGGTGCGTTTTCTTTCTCTATCTGGTCGAAAGGCGTCATATCTGGACTGTCGTATAGCTGTAGAAGACGAATACCAGTCATTCGCTTCAGTCGTTTTAAGTTATTTATTTCAAATGACTGGATGTAGACCGGCGCGTGGGATCCTTGGTAACCGTAGCTGTGAAGGATATCCACTACTAACTGTTCCATTGGTAATCCGAGAGACTCGAAATACGTGCTGTGTTTAATTTCTGGGTAAAGTCCAATAATCCTATTTTGACTGGATTCTAAGCCTTTGATTAGTTCAATAATTTCTTGAAATGTTGGTATCAGGAAGGCGCCATCCATTCGGGAGTTTCCTGGTCTGATATTTGCAATGCGCTCTACGGCACGTAACGTTTTTAATTCTGCAAGAGTGAAATCTTCAGTAAACCAACCGCTCATTTGTTTGCCATCTATTGTTTTATTGGTGTAACGATCAGCGAATTCTGGATGTAAGGACACATCAGTGGTTAAACCTAATTCATTGTCATGTCTAGCGACTAGTCGCCGGTCTTTGGTAATGACTAGATCTGGTTCTACGTAGTCAGCTCCCATGAGAGCCGCGAGGGCATATGAGCCGAGGGTGTGTTCTGGAGCGTACCCACTGGCGCCGCGGTGGCCTATTACCAGTGGGTGACAAAATTGGCTGTCATATTCTAACGTGGAATTAGCACTATCTGTTGATTCTACTATTTCTGTTGGTACCCCAAACGCGACTCCCAATGTACACAACACAAGCCATATTCTTCGATTCAGGAACATTTTCCTGTAAACAAGGCGATTTAAAGATAATTATTATTCAAGTACATAATGATAGTATTATAATTATTAATTTATTAATTGGTAGAACATCAAAATACGATAAAGTCAATAATCATGAGTTCAATGACACTCCCTAAACTTATACACCTACATAATATTAAAAATAACTAAACAAAGTTAGAAAGCCAATTTTTGTTACTTCAACAAGAAATATTATCTATCATAAATAGGCACTTGATTGACAACAATGAACAAACTGGTTTTATTATCTTGTCTTCCTAGACACTTACGATGATACTCAGTAATTTGTACATGATTTGATTCGTAATTTAAAAGTAATTCACATTATAAACACTATTAACATGAAAATCTAATCAATACATTAAAAATATTTAATTCTTTAATAATAAAATTACATAAACAAAATGTAATACTCACATGAAAGTCAGTTTTGTAACTCCTCAACATCTACGATACATTCGCAGATAGTTGTACTTGGTGACGAGTGGCGACAACACAAAGTATGTACAGGCAGGCACTAAAACATCACTTCAACTAAACGAATATTTATATAGAGCCTCGCGACGACATCAACTAACATACATGAGGAAAATGTAAGAGGAAGTCTTGCAGAACATTTGGAGACCTGCGAACCTTACGAGTGTTCGTTGTAAACTTGATATAAGTAACTGGTTAATGATGTAAAATGGTTACAACACGATTGTTTAAAGGCCAAATTTTAATCACTAGATCAAGACATTCTGTACCACACAATGTTTCTTTTTATAACAAAGCAAATAAAAGTATATACCTAAAGGTTTAACCCCCACTATTAGGTAGGTACATATACGTAGTTAAGTAAATACAATACGATAACATTTTCCATTTTCAGACGTATCTCCGCTCATTTAAGTCTGCAATTGGGTTGAACGTATAAAACAATAACTTATTATTTTTATGACTCCGATGACGTAATTTGTTCTCTCTTGAAATTGGACATCGCGGCTGATTATTTAGGTACGTATTTTGCATATTTATTACAAATTCTGGCGTTGATTTTTTCTTTTTGTTTTTGGTGATAAGTGTTTCTTTGTATTTTAAAAGTCTATTTACGGCATCATTTACTATTCAAGTGGCCTACTTATGAATTCTCTTTAATTTTTACATTCGTACTCAATTAACAATAATCACCATACCTAATGCATTTTTTATAAGGACTGTACTTTGAACGAGTGTAACCCACACTTGAGATAAAATTGAGAAACATTCATATCATATCGTTTTCAGAGATATAGCAATAGGGCGACCAGCCTATTCTGTATTTCATTCGGATATACGACATCGCTATGTATGTAATATTCTAGCCGAATAAGTAACTTCTTGAATGATAATCAGAAAAATAAATATAGGAACCATTATAAATATTTTAAAATTCTTCAGAGGAATATATATTATAAGAGCATTATTACTTCAGACATCACGCTTAAAAACAGATGCTGATTTTAATTGTGGATGGTTAGAAAGAAAGAGTAAGTATATTCATAGAAAATATGGGTATAGATTGAGTAACCATATAAACGAAAAAGAGGTTTGTATGTTGGCATGTGATAGGGATCACAAGAAGAAGAAGAAGATGACCGCACTTCCAAGTAACTTGAGATAAAGGTAAGAATAACATGATAATGATCGTTTCTATAGACGTTAAAAAATATCCGGAGCTGCGGACAACCTGACGGTGTACCGGGGGTTTCTGTTCAAAGCAGAAGTTGGAACCGGCACTCCCTCTCGCCTCACCCAAGGCGGGAGAAGTCATTGGATGATTTTGCAATGCTCGCATAGTCAGTTCATAGTAATCACTTGCTTTACAGTCTCAGACTTAGCACTTAGCACTTAGTCTTAAATGACAATACAACACGTAAATACTCATAAATTTAAGATGGTGTTATTAGTAATAAATATTTTTTATCGCAACCGTCAATCATAATATTTAAAAGTCGTGAGCTCATTTTCACGATCAGTCGCGTGACGATCATGTCTGTGGTTTTATCTTAAAACCTTGTAGATATATGTGAATACGTAATAGAATGTAGGCGTGTACTGTCCATGCTAATTCGGATTGCATAAAAGAACCAAGATCTGCTTAAGACACCTTGTAATCTGTCTAGCATTTGCAGGGGTAAAAAAATGCTGCATAAGATTGCGATGCAATTTAAAATATGTTCATTGGGTAGATAAGAATTATTACTACTGAAATTGAAGGTTAAAAACCAGTGCACCTCTTATTTTAATAGGGGAAAGGATACAAATTGTAGAATTATATAATGCGACACCTACAACAGAAGTTGACAACTAAGTAATTTCATGATCATGCCACAGTGTGTTTCCTGTGACTGATATTGTATTTGATATGTTGTCTATTTCCAAGCGGATTTAAGGAGATTAAAGGAATTAAGTGCTTAGATATAATATTTTATTATTTTCTTAATAAGATAAAATACCACACCTATTCTAATTCGACTAGAATAAATTAATAAAATATTGTAACTATATAACATGTGCCTTAAGTTGAGAAAAAATGTCTATTTATTTCGTGATAAATATCACACTAACCATCCCACGGTACTAAGTACTGTGGTATATAAAGTGGGAAGACACATAGAAAACTGTGCAGTGAAGGGCAATACAAGATTATAAACTGTTATTCTTCTATCTTCTATCATTACCGATCATTCTTATTGAAGATTTTATCTGTCATCTGGCTTTTGAGGTTCCCATCATTTTCTTTATTATTTATACTACTAACAGTTGAATGTAGTCAAGCACAACTACCTCGTACGTTGGCAAAATCGTCAGGATGATCTGTGAACAATCCATCTATTCCTGTAGCAAGGAACGCTCGATACTCGCCAGCTGCGTCTCCGAGAGCGGCCTGTGACGGATCAGCACTCCGGAACTCAGCTGGTAGGTATACATTTTCTGATCGGAACGTGTACGGATGCACTTTGAGACCAGCTGCATGAGCATCCTTCACAAAACTTGTTGGTGTACCCAGTGTCTGATTCGCATTGCGGGGAATAATATATCTCTTGTCAGGTCCAACCGCATAAGCGTAAGTAGCAATCTCCCGTAACCCTTCAGGCGTAGCCATCTGAGCGTACGTGAGACCTGTCTCTTGCACCGCTTGATCAAACGGAGGTAGAGCAGAGTTACCTGCAAAGAGTTGAATCAAGCGCAGGTCTGTCATACTTTTCAGTTCCTTCAAATTGCTGACTTCGAAAGATTGAATGTAAATAAGTGATTCAGGTCGGGTATAACCATTCCTGTGCAACAAATCTACCAAAGGTCTTTCCATCGCCAGCCCCAGGCGTTGGAAATGAGTGGAATGTTTAATTTCAGGATATATACCGATAGGTCGTTTTAAACTGATTTCTAGACCTTTGGTCAAGTCAATAATCTCTTGCATAGTAGGGACGTCAAAGGCTCCGTTCATTCGAGTATTACCAGGTCTTATGTCGGGTATGCGTTCAATTGCACGGAGAGTTTTGATTTCTGCGAGAGTGAAGTCTTCAGTGAACCACCCACTGACTTGTCTGCCGTCTACCATTTGTGTTTTGTAGCGACTGGCGAACTCGGGGTGGTCGGCCACATTAGTAGTCAGACGAAGCTCATTATCATGTCGTGCGATAATGTGGCCATCTTTGGTCATCACGACGTCTGGTTCGAGGTAGTCGGAGCCCATGGAAGCTGCGAGTGCGTACGCTCCTAACGTGTGTTCCGGGACGTAGCCGCTGGCACCGCGGTGTGCAATTAGCAGTGGATGACATAACTCACTATCGTACTCCTTGTCACCATTATCACTTGGATCAGGTGTGCCAGGTCTGCTACGGATGACGCCGATGGCAATAGCAGCGCTCAAACCAGCGAGGCCGATAAGTAACAACACCGATAGTAAGACCGTACGTCTCTCCATGGTGGTTTTTCCTGAAAAGATAATTTACAGGTAATCAGTTTGTTTGAATTTTATATTGCAGAAAACTGGAGTAGGTAAATGTAAAAATTTAACTACGAAGTATGTAGGTAAAATAAAATGTTTCGGTAAACAGAATTTAAGAATAACAGTAATGAGTATAACAATTGATAGGATTGGTAAATAACTACCTACTTGTTAATTTAATTCATCAACACTTTATTTTGTGCAGTTAAATAAATATTTTCAGGACTGAATATTATTAATATGTAATTTTAAAAAAATCACTCACGTCAGTGTTACCTACTGCTAACCGGAGGAACTACACGACTGTTTACATTATCTTACAAATAAATAGTAATTGCCGCCCATAAAACTTTGTTCAGGTATAATAATACGATAGCACACACGAGGAATTAAATACTCCTTTGATAAGGATAGATAAAATTCTTATTGTTTTTTTTAATTTTTCTTTGTATTTCTTGATGACATTCTGCCTTTGATTTGCCTCATTCTGATCAAATAATATAATACAACTCACATGAGACAATGCAACGTCTGAGGCTGATGGAACCATCATCCTAAACTAAATGTGAAAAAGTTTAGTTTGATCCTTGGGTTAGGCCACCATGAACCTATTCGGAAAGAGGCTCTATCAGACACAGATGTATGACAGTAACAATTGTCGAAAAGAGGATGTATTCATGTATGTTAAATACATAGATACCTTATTACTTTTTAGTTGTTCATTATAATGATTTTAATTTTTTTTATTGATGCTTTCCTCCGCCTTAAATTGTCATCACGCATACTTTGTATATCAACTACTTATTATAATTAAATCCAGATAATTTCAAGAGCTTGTAATTGCTGATAGTCGTACATTTAAGAGGTGCAAATCATTCATGTGTATTGTGTACTTAACTAGCTTTACCCGCGACTCTGTCTTGGTTGAAAAATGGCATTTACTTTCCAAATAAGAAACAAATAGCAACGACGAGTTTTCGTTCTACGGAAGATAATGAAAATTTTCTACTAAGAAATCCATCTGGATTTCATGAAGAATCTTCTTCAAAAAAAAACAAATGACACATCAATGACGTCATGCTCAAAATGAGAAGGAAGGCAACGTATCATTTTCTCTTTCTGTTAAACGAAAAAGATTTTCTTCGAGAAAAGTCCTTTTAAATTAATATAAGTAAATTTTGTAGTGGGCTAGTTTCCACTAACTAAACAAATATTATTATAAACATATCCCAATGGAACCGTACATTTCCCGCTACGAAAGTATTACATTGTGCTGGACTATACCTAATACCACACCACCAAAAAATCGTTCAGCCGTTTCGGCGTATTTGACGAACAAACATACGTCCAAACTTTCACATTTATAATTAGGTATTACCTACAAGCAGGTATGTCGTACTTGTAGGTGTAGTAAGTAGTTAATACATGTGTGAACTTCATGCATTATCGTCGTGAATTGTATACTAATCTCTCTTATGTAAGTATGTACTGTAGGTAGTACGAAATGCTGACGTTTTAAATCGCCATCGTAAGGATAATTTTTAACTTCACGCCTTTTGTTCTTCAAGAATATAGTGTTTTTTTTTAGTTTTTTTTTCTACAACGTTTCCCCACACTCGAATTTTCTCCTGTGTCGTGTGTGCGTTTACAAACATACAAGTTCACATACACATGACACCCAGTTTGTGGATTAGGTACACAAAGAGTTGTTTCGTGCGGAAACGAACTTGCGACACGTTGCGCGGCAGGCGGTTGCCCAGCCACCGGACCAACCGTGCAGTCTTATAACATGTAGACTGTAGGAAGGGTATAGTTGCAACATATGCTGTTAGCCCATTAATAGACCAAATGGTAGTTAATATCATTGTCGATAAAGGATTAGATTTCCTCCAGGTTAGGCAAGTGTGATTGACAATAATAATTTCCGAAATTTTCAGTGAGTAGCAGTTGCTTCAGAAGTGGTCAATCGGGTACCTAATGAGAACATAAATAAATGTATAAATAGGTAACTGCCTATATTACGAAAATAATAACAAACAGAATTATGTGATTGACTAGTTACAATCATATCCTTCAAACGACTTATTGTGGTTTTGCTAATCTTTATCAAACAGTGAAAGATTGCATTGAGGTAGTCTTGCACTGTATAGTTTAGTTGTTTGCAAACCATCTATCCTAGTGCCATTATTGCAAAATAAAAAGTTTTAATAAAAACAAACGCATCCCTCGGGGCGCGGCAACCCTCGCGGCTGGTATGTTGACACTGAGATTTTATTGATAGGGTTGCCACACTACTTTGTGATTCATTTATTTGCAAGCGCAACTAGTTTTTGCTCGCTACTCCGTATGTGCATAAAATCTTGGTAAGTACTGTAGGCATTAAGAATAAAACATTTAAATTATGATGGGATGGGCACTTTTTATTGACTGAGAAAACAAATAAAGATAATACCTCTAATTATGTTACTTATAATAAATATAATAATTTTATACAAATTAAATAAAAGTGCCTATGATTAAAATATAACTAAACACTAAAATATTTACACCAATATTACCCTAAGAAAGTAATTAGATATGGTTATTTTTCACTACTATTCTAGTTACGATTGTGCAATATTTAGGTACTTACTGACTCTTTTTCACCTCAGATACCAGTAACGCAAGAATTTTATAGGTACTTACTAATAGTTTTTTTAATCAGTGACAGACTATAACATGTGTATAAATAGACGCAAAATGAAATAAATGTTACTCATTTATAGAAAGTAGAACTTGACTTTACAAAATTAGAAATCGGCCTAAAAGTAGAAGAGACAAAATTAGATGTTATTTCAGTTCGACACATTGAAATAACTATCTATTAATAGTTTAGTAATTGTAAAAGGTATGGAACACATTCACTATTTCATTTATGTGAAATTTATTCTTATCTACGATACTGTGTTTCAAGTATTATTTTGTAGAATAAAAGTGGCTAATAAAACATAGTTATCGCTTATTTTTGTCATTCATTTCTTTCTGGCTTTAAATTTTCGTAAATGCTTGATATATTTTTGTAATTAATTAAATCAGTCTTACATTGAACTTCAGTAACTCAGTATTTAGACTTTATCTACAATAATATCGATGTATTAAATTAATTCTCGTTACTGATAACATCATTACTTCCTTATCTGACATTTGTTAGTAATGCTTTATTTATTTTTTATTACATTAACGCCCGAATGCCATGCCACCTCTGTCATTTTATGAAGAATTTGGTAATGACAGAAATTGAGTGGCGTTTGAGTATTTGAACACAGTGCTTTGTTGCAAAAGTTAGGCGTAATGTCTACGGACGCATCATTTGACGAATGCATGCAACCAATAAAACTAATGACGATAGTTTTTTTTTAATATAGGTGGATTTGTATGATGAGTGACAGCCACGTTAGGTCTCTGTGGACTTGTTTCTACGCCTTGCAATCGTAAATTAACGAAAGCGTGCGTGCACATGAAGTGAAGTTCTATCCCGTGTCCTTAGAACAAAATTGAACAACTAGTAATGATATTTTTACGATTACAATAATATTTGTGTACCTACTATTTTTAACTTCTTGCATGTACTACAGCTTATCATTCACCATAGCCTACATTTCTGCATAAATTTCCAAAAGGCTACATGATTGGCAGAGAATGCTGTTGCCAATAAATTCTTAGATATATAAATGTGTATGAAGATTAAATAAAAACTAATAGGCACTTAACCTTTAAAATCAAAGGTAAATATCATATCGCCTGTCAAAAAACGCATGTTTTCTAGCAGGCGTTAGACTGGATTTTTATTAAATAAGATAAATAACTCTTTGTATTATTAATAGATGAATGACTATCCAGAAATATTTTAGAAAATAAAACCATAAAAACGCGCTAATTTTGTGGATTTCATAGGTGAATACTTTATTCAGAATTCAAAAGGTAGAGTACATAAATACTAAATCAGTCGTCTCATAAAACTATTTAAAAAAACCTACAACTTTCCTCTCAGCACAGCCCTGCGTGATCGACGTTTAAAGGGATCCCGGAGGTATCCCTATGCGAAATTCGTTTGTTTTTTCTGTGTAACCCTCTGCCACAGTGCGGGCCTCTAATCCTAGTTGATCGAATTAATAACGTTTGTCGTTAATCATTATCGTAAGCTGCGAATACGGTATTAGACATTGATTACAACAGGGTGAATAGTTAAGTCGACTTTATTACGTTTTCAAGATTTAGAACCAAACAATAGATTACATTATTTTGTTATTTGTTAACGTTTTATTGGATTTTTTTTGACAGTGAACATTACTTTACTGTGGATATTCGACTAAGTTCAGTTTACTTTACAACATGGAATGTTGTGAAGTAAATTGTTTTTACATTATTGTTATGCGTAAAAATGTGTACAATGCAATAAGTACTAGATACTATGAATGATTAGAGTAGAAAAATATATTACCGATGGGTCTTGCTTTGAAAATGACAAGTTGTGTGATTAGGCATATTAGTGCAAAATTGATTGAGATAATGCTGTAGATCATTATTTAATATGATTGGGATTTTTTTATATATACGAAATTAGCTTTATATGTTTTTATTTATAAGACAATGTTGAAATGCTTTTTACGGTTCCTCTAGGTACTTGACCGACTTATTAATGTGAGTGTTTTTCTCAATAGCTACTCACTTTATATATTTCCCACGATAAAGAAAATATATACTAAAACGTCCTTTGGAACAAATACAATAGAAAACACCCTGTTTTACACAAATATCTAACTGTCTACTGTTATTCTAACCTCTCCCCCGAGAGGAATCCCGAGAGACAGTTACCCCAGTCCCTCTTATACCATTTCCCACTAAGTTGATTCAATAAACATGATCTATTTAATACTATTTAAAGGAAACTTGCTACCCTTTTTGGCGTACCATTCACATAAGTGCATTGTAATTAATACTCTTTTCTAATAAAGCGATTAATTTGCGATTGATGGTCAAGTGGTGACAAGTCCGACTGGCTAGAAAGAATATGGTTCCTAGACAGGGCAAAGTATAATTTGGTACGGTTGCAGTTTCTTACAAGACTTGTACCATGGCACCTTGATATGAGCTGAACTTATTGGTAATGTGTGTACAGATCAAAACAAATCAAGCTATTTTTATATTGAGTCAACATGTCTATCGGAATGTTAAACAATAGTAACAAGATGTTGACCCATAAATATGTATAGGAAAAAATACAGAAAATTACATAAAATACATTCCCATAAGTTAAGATGAAATATTTCGCACAGAAGTGATGTGTTTAAGTGGATAATAACCGGGTACCAGGGTCCCGGGCGGAGCAGCCCCGCCCACCAACATCAGTTGCCTTTTATTTACAACTATAAGTGGACACAAATCAACCTCTATGTTTTTTATAAGACAAACAAAATGTAGACAAGTGATATGTGGGTATGAGCAGTGTATCTAGTGTTGATGAAAAAAATACACGGTGAATGGTACGAAGAAATTGCTTCATTTGTTTTTATATTGTGTCAATTTTTTAACTGTCTTTATTCATTTACCTAGAAAAAACCTTAAAATTAACCTTTCGATTGTCCAAAAGACTAGGCTATCAATTTAGTAAATTAATGTAAAACTGTTGAAGTAAATAATT